>JAPFBL010000252.1:3225000-3825000 GCA_026182355.1 Hermatobates lingyangjiaoensis
CCTAAATGCAAAGAGTGAATGCCCTCAACGGTATAAAGACGCCACTATCAGATCCTTCATCCACAGAACGTACAAGACCGCCTCATCCTGGGACCTTTTTAATAGTAATATTTCTTCAACCAAGCAAGCGCTAATCAACAATGGTTACTCAAACAAATATTTCGACAGCATTCTAAGACGCTACCTGGAGAATAGATTCACCTCAGAGAATAAGAGCCAAATGACAGGTACAAACCACAAAATATTCTACAAGAACCAATATACTGATGAATATAAAACTGATGAACGTGTCTTGAAAGGTATTATAAAAGCCATGTTAAATGTATTAAGCCTGAGGATAGTTTGAACCTGATAACCTACTACCAAAGCCCTTCAATAGGCAGTTTAATAATGAAAAATACTCGTAGTCCTAGCGTAAAAGATTCAAAAGAAACAAATCTTATATATGAGTACTCATGCAATATCGGGAGCTGCGAGGCCCGTAAAAGCTCATATATAGGAATGACCACGACTTCATTATCAAGAAGAATTACAATGCATCTTTCTACCGGCGCTCCAAAATCCCATACAACAGCACTCCATAAGATAAGAATCACAAGAGAAATGATGGTGAATTCCACCAAAATTATCGCTAAAGAAAGAAATCATGTTAAATTACAAATATTAGAAGCATTAATAATTCAAGAAAAGCAGCCAGCCATAAATATCCAACTTAATAATTCTTGTCGAATTATAAAATTATTTTCTAACAGGCCAAACCAGATTAGCCAGGTAGTAAGTGAGTCCAACCACCCTGCCTTAATCCCCCATAATGCCCGTGACCCAGGGCGATGTCCTGTGAACATTCCAATAGTAATCCACCTCTATATATATAAACTAACAATCCTACTATTATTCTCATTATTGTCCTGATGATGAATGTGGTACATTCGAAACATGTCGACTAGCAATATTGGTGATAAGCTTTATAGTTTTAATGAAGAGGCAAGGAAGGAATTCCGGAAACTGGAGAAATTGTGTAAGAAACAGATACAAGCCAAATATGGGGCGTTATTTAACAATATATATATATATATATATATATATATAAAAGTATCGACCGTGGAATAGAAACAAAACTAAAGTTTATCGGGACTATGACAGCTCTTCAGGTTCAAATTAAACTCTCAATGCCAACGTTTCGGTTTTTATTTAAGACCTTTTTCATAGGCAGAAGTATAAATTTTGAAACAGAAAAAATAAGTATTACGTTACAAATTATTTTACAAAGAAAAATAGTCTGTGGATTTCAACAACTGTCTAGTTTGATTGAACAACTTTCACATGTTCCCTCAGAGAAATGGTCACTTTACTAGCATCCGAGGAGGCACATATCTGGTTTTTGAATGCGCGTCGTAAACCAGCTCTAAACCTAAAAAAATAGTACTGTTTCAAATAGAGATTTTATTTATTTATTTATATTATTTTATTTTTTACTATTTTGTATTAATATTTTTTTATTATTTTTATTTTATTTATTTTAAATTATTATTTATACAACTTTACTTTATTCTAATTATCCTCATTATTATTTATATTCCTCAATTTTTTTTAGTTTCAGTTATTTTTCTCTTAATTTTCTTCAATATTATTTTTTAAGTTTTCATTATTTATATCTCCTCATTTTCTTCATGTTCACTTTCTATTTCTTAGCTCATCGCTTATTCCTAGTTAATGTTTCATACTTGACTTGAACCGGGCACGCGTGTGACAACACTGTTAGTCTCCAACCGTCGCTTCGCAAGTGCGCTTGGTGCCCCTATCTCAACTCTCCTGATAACAGTTCAACTGAAAATTAGAGACAGTAAGTCTGTTCGTTTCTTTGTTCTGTGTCTATAGAAGTACTCCTCCGGATCAGCAGCTGACTCTGTCGGAATATAGGAGTGAGTCGTGTATGGCTATGTTAATGTTTTTCTTTTTTCATTATGGAGTTGTATATATAACAAATTAAAACGACTCCACGAACTAAATAATCTACATTAGAAAGAACACACATAAAACAGATGAGAGAAACTCACAACTATATTTCGACAAGAGCCATCGCCTGATTTCTGAGCGACTCACTTCTTTACCCCTCTACCTGATGACGACGCGGTAGAAATATAGTACTAAGTTTCTGCGATCTCTTTTATGTGTCTTATTTCTATGAATCCAGGATATATTTATATTTTTTTTTCTTTTATTATATCTTTTGCAAAAATCATGAACAGAAATCGGCGTGTAATGAGATTTGTGATCTAAACATAGTACTCTAGACAAAATTTTGAGGCAGCCTTATGACCAAAAACAGAGTTTATCCACATGTTTCAAAAATTATATATGTATATACATATATGATAAGCGAAATGGAATCCAGAAAATAAACTGACACATAGAAAAAAACGTAACAAAGGATTCACTTTTCAATATTTCGATTGTTATGGCGGTTTATTTGAAATATATTTAATTTATTATTTATTTTAAGTATAATTTATTTTTTGTTCATATATATATATATATATATATATTTATTTATTTATTTACTCTTCTTTATATAATCTAGGAGGTCTCAGAGCTTATTTTTTCTTCATTCTGATTTTTCCTACGACATTTTGTCTCATATACATATCTTAGGTGTTGCTGGTCTGAATACTGGGCGGTGACTGAGTGTCGGCTTGGCGAGTAGCTGGTGGTTGGTCACCTAGTAGCTGCAGTGTGCGTGAAACCCCCGTGTGTTGACGATTAATTAATGGGTTGTGCTTCATGATTTTCATGGCTTCATATATTTGCAGTCTGGCTGGATCATTAATTTTCTTTAAAATGATGGTGTTTTGAACAAGGTCCTGGCGAGTGAGTTTTCTTCCATGTTCCTCGGAGGTGTGTCTAGCGATGGCTCCTGCTTGCAAGTGCATTGTCAGTCGTCGTGAGAGTGTGGTCGATGTCATACCGATATATTTTGAATTGTCTAGGAGCTCACAATCTCCGATATTGCAGTTATATTCGTATATGACATTGGCCTTTTGCATCTCCGGGATGACTGCATCTGGGCTATTTTTCATTATCAGGTTAGCGGTGGTTCTACTTTTATAATAAATATGGACTTGAAGACGTTCATTTTCGTTATTACATTTAACATTCCTGCGGATAATTTGTTTCAACACTCTCTCGTCTTCTTTATACGCCTCTGTGTATTGATTCTTATAGTACACCTTAAGGACTGTGCTACTTCGGTCGATTGTTTGATTAGCATTGTTGGACCGGGTTTTGAGGTAGGCGTTAACTACTTTATCAAAAGAGGTGTTGCTATAGCCGTTATTGATAAATGTTTGCCTTAGTTGAGAGATTCTTTCATGAAACAACTGCCATGATGAAGAGGTCTTGTATGTCCTATGTACTAGAGCATGAATTGTTCCTAATTTGTAGCGTTCGGGGCACTCACTTTTTTCGTTAATATAAATTCCTTGGTCCGTTGGCTTTTGATATACAGATGTGATATAACTTGATTTACGGCCATCGATGTGCACGTCCAGGAAGTTGATTTGACCTTCTTCACCTTCCTCATGAGTGAAGTTCAGTCCAGACAATTTTTGGAATGCAATTTTTAGTGCCAGCAGCTCTTCTGTAGAATTAATGACAACCAAGCAGTCGTCTACATAGCGGCAATACAACGTGGGTTTATTTATTTGTAGTACCTGGTTTTCAGTATAGCACATAAAGAAGTTTGCGAACGTTACTCCCAGAGGTGAGCCCATTGCAACACCGTCTACTTGGTAATATAAGCTTCCATCAATGTGGCGAAATGGTGATTTTGTGGTGCATGCTCGTAGCAATTTCTTCATAGTACCTTCAGGAATGGGTGGTGAGGGCATCGTGTTTTGATGGTACATTGCATCACAGATGATGTCTATTGTGCGTTCTACTGGGACATTCGTAAAAAGTGACTCGACATCGAGTGATGCAAATTTTCCTTTTGTTTTTGTGGTTCTTAGGATGTGCAGCAAGTCATCAGTGGAGGTTAGCATGTACTTCGCTGGCATATAGGGAGAAATAATTTTGTTGAGCTCCTTCGCCGTGTTGTATATTGGGGTTGTGACCTGAGAGATGATGGGGCGTAATGGGTTATTTACCTTATGCGTCTTTACAGTTCCATACAGGTAACCCGGGGAGTATTCACCAAAAATAGGTTTTAGGATCTTTTCTTTATGACCTCTGTTGGCGGCTGCTATTAGTTTATTAGTCAACACACGGGGGTTTCACGCACACTGCAGCTACTAGGTGACCAACCACCAGCTACTCGCCAAGCCGACACTCAGTCACCGCCCAGTATTCAGACCAGCAACACCTAAGATATGTATATGAGACAAAATGTCGTAGGAAGAATCAGAATGAAGAAAAAATAAGCTCTGAGACCTCCTAGATTATATATATATATATATATATATATATATATAAATTTCACTATAAAAAGTCAGTATTAGTTTTGATACTGACAGTTTCAATATCACACGTCATTATCAGTTTTGACTCTGACGATGACACCTTGTTACGATTGAAAGATCTTAGTCGTTTTTTTCTGATATCTTACTGTGGTTTGGACGTTGATTATTTATATATATATATATATATATATATAATAAATTTCACCATAAAAAGTCAGTATTAGTTTTGATACTGACAGTTTTAATATCACACGTCAGTATCAGTTTTGACTCTGACGATGACCCCTTGTTACGATTGAAAGATCTTAGTCTTTTTTTTCTGATATCTTACTGTGGTTTGGACGTTAATTATATATATATATATTAGTGTATTTGGGGAGCAGGCCTTCATCTATACAAGTTTTATTAAAACTTATATATTTCTAATTTCACACCTTTTCGAGTTAATTTTTCCCATCTTCTGACCTCTGGCTTCCAAGAGTTCGGGACTAGATATATTAATTCTCCGAAATTTTTATTTTTATAAAATTATTATTATTTATATTTTATTTTTATTTTTAACATGTTTTGGTCCACATCGACCATTTTCAGGGGTCGATATAAAATATAAAAATAACCTTGAAAATGGTCGATGTGGACCGAAACATGTTGGTTTATAAATATAAAAATTTCGGAGAATTAATATATCTAGTCCCGAACTCTTCCAAGCCAGAGGTCAGAAGATGGGAAAAATTAACTCGAAAAGGTGTGAAATTAGAAATAGGCATAAGTTTTAATAAAACTTATTATATATATATATATATATATATATATATATATTGTGTTAAACTGAATTGCCTTAATCAAACATACCTTTCTTTTGAGCATTTTTTCGAATTTTCTTGATAATTTCAAATCAAATATTATAATATTAATATAATTGATATTAAGGCAATTCAGTTTAACACAATCTGTATAAAAGAAGGTCTGCTCCCTATTTATACTAATATATATATATATATATATATATATATATATATATATATATATATATATATATATTCAATGATCAAACCACAATAAGAAATGGGAAAACAAGACTAAGATCTTTCAACCGTAACAAGCGGTCTTCGTCAGAGTCAAAAATAAATCATTGATTGTTATTTCACGTGTTTATGTGAAATCTTTATATATATATATAATATATAATATATATATATATATATATAAATATAAAGATTTCACATAAACACGTGAAATAACAATCAATGATCATACCACAATATGAAATGGGAAAACAAGACTAAGATCTTTCAACTGTAACAAGCGGTCTTCGTCAGAGTCAAAAACCCAACTGATATATATATATTATTAATTATTATCATGGTATATATATATATATATATATATATATATATATATTCAGATCCCTTGAGAAATACACAAGGAAACTAATCAACCGTAAATATGGCGTATTATTTAATCAAACCTGTATATATATATATATATATATATATATATATATATATATATATATATATATATATATATATATATATATATATATTATTGATTATTAACACAATTACGCAAGTGAAGGATTACCAAAATTGTAATAAGTCATAGATGAACACTTCCTTAAAATAAAAGTACGAGAACAATCAATGCAGGGAAAACAGTACAGGGAATAGAACAGAACCGCGGCTTTTCGTAAAACATCGTCACAGTCGCTATCTTTAGAAGATTTATAAAACGTCTTAGAGTCTCTATTTAATATTTTTTGGTGAACAATCATATATAAAGGTTTAACCACGTGGGCAAAACATATATTTAAGTAAGAAAATGAAGCGGCTTTAACTAAATCGATTTACTTACACGACAGTCAGTCGATTGCAGTTAGAGACTTGGGTAGAACTCTCGATTTTGAAACGACAGGCAACAAATACACTGTTTAAAGGTGTCAAATATCTCCAGATAACAATATAAACTCTATGAAGACCCCGATGGCGACTGAAATACAAGCGCACGCGCGCAATCTCAGTCTGAAAGCGCGCCACACGTACCGTACTATCGATTTCTGAGCCTATCAGCTGACTCTCACCCGTCATCTGCTGTCAGTTCTCTTTTGAGTTGTGATTCGTTAGTGTTATATATATATATAGAGCCTAAGCAAGTTTCTCAATACTAAATAAAACCATCAGATGTTTCAACTTAGAATGACTTACTTATTAACGGTGCAAAATATCTATCAATATTTTGTATTTATTTCGGTTTTGCTCTTGTAGTGATCAACATTATTCTTTAGATTATAATTGCCTTCGTTTGAAGCTCATAGTAGGTTTTATGACTCATTTTTTTCTTATTAAGTCATCATACAAGAGTTTAAGCAGGCTTACTTTCGAGTTAACTATTATTGTAAAGCCACATTTATGTAGTTTTTTATTTATGCAAGCCTTTAAAACCTTTTAAAATTCTTTGATGTAAAAGAGAATAATAACTTTATAGGAAATTATTTTGGCTATCTGTAATTCGATTAATAATAAGTGCAAAATTTCACATTGTAATTGTTTTTTGAAGAGCTACTAATAAGTGCATTGAGTTAGTATTTTATTCTAGTCCATGCAATCTAAGAATGTCTTGTGTTGCAAATATGCTACTACTTAAATTCTACTGATGTCACTTATTTCTTAGCAAAAAATACATGGCTTGGTGGTTACGTCAAAATGAATATTCTTCAGTTAAAATGTTTGCAACTGGAAATGAAACCAGAGTGTATATTTGTTATATTTACTTAGCTAAGTTTTAGCATACATATTTATTTTGTCATTCGAAGTAATTGAATTCAAATGAATTTAATTAATAAAGGTATAATGTAATTAAAATTTCATCAGCTTCTGGGCCACTCGTTACCAATTTTCTAATTGCTCTTAATGGAGAGGATCCGAACCGGAAGGTTACAGGAACTTACGAGGTAAGACAGGTTTACATAATTATGATGCATAAATAAATTGAAAGTCTTACCGTTCCAGTTGTCTAGAGACCAAAGTGGTTGCTTGTACTTGACCAATTTGTGAGTTTTTTTTTTTTTCAAGACTTGAATGAGTTGATTGAAAGATTGCTTAACAAAAATATTTTATTTGGTTTTAACACAAAACAGTAAAAAATTTCAAACTATCACAGAAAAACTTGCATCACAGAATGAATTGGAATTTGAATGAATCGGATCAGTCAAATTAATGCCAAAAAGGTCCGTTTTGGTGGATTAAAGTTGCCACCTGCCTATTGAAAGGGTCAATGATGAGGTATAAAAAGTCTTGGAGACTTTTGGGATGGTTTGGACAGATCTGCTCATTATTTCTCCAACCTTCTACCTTCAGAACCATGGATCTTACCTTCAGTTCTTTGGAATCTTCCATATAGGTGACCCTGAAAAGTATAAATCAACTTTTTTTTTTTGTTTACTTCTGGTATTAGTAATAGTAACTCTTAATTGTTTGCTTTTGATAAATGATTATTTATTTACGATAATGATATATGGGTAAGTAAACTGTAATTGTGAATTCTTGAAAACAAGAATTACATTTATTTTGAAATATTAAATATTTATAGTTAATGATGTGTTTTTATTTTTGCTGTATTTTTGACTGTTTTCAGTGATTGATTGTGTGGAACCATTACCTTACTAAATCTTTATAGATCATTTGAACAGCTGTGAGGTATGGTTGAATGTTATCATCTTCTTGATTCCACAGGCCACCAATATTAAGATGTAAGAGTAGCCGTGTGATAAACTCATCTCTGTCAGATTTGGAGAGGATTTGGAAGCTCTCATCCAGTAGGCACTAAAACATGTCCCACATTCTAGATAAAGTATCTCTATTATATTACTTATTATAGGTTTACTGTGGTTAAAAAAAATTGTTTCTTCTATTGTTTTGAAAATTTATATATAATTCCTGTCGTGGTAAAATTCTAACATTCAATTCGCTCCCGACCATTGCATAAGAAATAATCTGATCATTATACTCTTGTTTCTTTTTAAATATTTAGTTTAATCTTAATTTCCAAATTTAAGAAGAAAGAGACTTCAACAGCTCTTATTTTTTGAAATAATAACGTTAATTTTGTTTAGTCAAAATATATAAGATTATACCTGTGATTTGATTATTGGTTTTAACAGGGTAAATTTTTAAATGATTTTAAAAGGATTATTAGTTAAAGAGTCGAACAGATTTTGGAACTCCATAAAATAAAATTGTGAGTATGATGTACTAAATTAATTCAGCTCTGGGTATCGGAGAATTTTAAAAACTCAAGCAGGTATATTGTAAACCAAGGAAAATGTTGCATTGCTTGATGACGTTGGATTGCTAGAATACAAGGTTACTTTTTGTTAGACTAGTTTTATTATTATATGTCTATGACTACTATGTTTCTCACCAGTTTTCATATGTGTAAGTTTAGTGTTGATGATTGAGAAAGTTAAATGTATACCTTTCGTAGCATGCCGTATACACAACAACCCCTCACGATTTCATCTCGTATTAGTTTTATATCCCCCCTATCATTCTGTACAATTCCATTTTCAGGGTTTTGAAGGGGAAGGAATAAAGACGCTGATGTCGCATTGCATGGAATTATCTCAGCATCTACCCTGTCACTAGGTTGACCTGTAAAATAAAATCAGGAAATTTGTATTTAGTGGCCATCCCCTGCTTTTACATCTAATCAAGGAAAGTTAAATGGTTTTGAATTTATTTTTGTGATGAGTGTCCATAAATCATTCGAATAAGTCCTAATATGTCGAATAAATATTATTATTCGAATAATTCATTCTAATATGTCCATAGATCATTCAATAATGAAGTATTGTTCTCGTCACCTTATCTATTTTGTGTTAGATAATTCAGTTGATTTTGTACTGGGTGTGTGATTAAATAAGTGTTAAGTTTTACGAATAATTCGTATAAAGAGTGTTTTTGTTAAAAATGATATGTCTTTTAAAGAGTAACTTCTAGTTTGATGTTCAGATTCTTCATTACTTTTATTAGATAACTAGAAAATTAAGTTTATAATATTATTCATTTTTAGAGAGTATAATTTGCGTTTTTATATAATATTTCCTCGTTGTTACCATAATGTGGTTATGTGCTAAATAATTAATTTATTGTTTTTAAACTTAGTGATAAAGCCATCTAGGTGATATCCATATTTAACTCTCATAATCGAGACAAAAGAATGCAGATTGTATTCAAGTTCGAAGGCGAGTTAATATGATATGAGATTTGATATACTTAAGCGACTGCTGCAGGACTACAAGTTAGTTTTCGTCTCGAAAGAACTTCACACCCTCACGATGTTATGACTATTTAAGTATAGTACTGTTTGTGTTATGTAATTTGAAATAAACTTTGAATCAATAGAGACAGATAATTTAATATTAAACCTTTGTTCTAAAATTTGAATTCTATTTTGAGTATGAAAAAATGCCCAAGTACAGTTACTTTCATGTGATCATTACAAATATTCTTTAAGATAACTAGTTTTAAGTTTTAAAATGAATTCATTATTCCAAAATACCTAAGTTTTTTATTGCAATTAATTTATTATTTAATATTAGAATTAGAAAAAACCGTCATACCTCGTAAGTTGATATCGGAGATGTTGGACCAGATCCGAAAGCGCTCCAACATCTCCGATATCAACTTACGAGGTATGACGGTTTTTTCTAATTCTAATATTAATCTTACTAACCTCAGTGGTAATAACAATATGCATGAATTTATTATTTAATAAATAGAAATTCATAGCTGATATGGTAAAAATGGTGTGTTTAACTCTATGAATATTTATTTCAAAAATGAAACTTACCTATGCTTTTCCAGCTGTCATTACGTAGGACTTCCAAATTACTGACAACTGCCGGGGAGGCCAAAAATTCCTAAAATAGAAAAAAAAATGCTTCAGTTTTTATTGTTTAGCCTTTCTTGTTTATTAATACAGGCTGATAACCTTTCCTTAAAACTCGAAAATCTAATTCAGAATAAAAGAAGTTGGTGTTTTGAATCAAGACTGAATTGTCTTGACTTTCACTGACAGTCTGAATAAAGTCATTTCATATTAAGTAACCGTCTGTAGCCCCAACTCCAATCTTTCCCATTTTAAAAATGCAGATTTTTTTTGAAGTAGTAAAGTCCGTTCTTTAACCCTTATAATGAAGGAAGAATTATTTTATAATCCAAAACTTTCTAATTCAACCAAATAATAAATACAAATCTCACTCTATTCCCGTAAAAAAAAAAATAATGGTTTTGTCAGATTCAACATAATTTTCCCATCCTTTGTTTTTACAAGAAACTGTTTAGAAGCACTCTGATGAACGCTTCATTACTTTTACATGAAGTATGTTATACATTGATAGTAGTTTATGTATCTGGTAATCTGATAAAAAAAATTACCTGCGCAAATTGTTTGTACTGGTGTTCTTGAAAAGGTTCGATAAAGTTGTAAAATTGTATCTTCAAATTGCCGTTCATCGACCTGTAACAAGTATTTAATTTAGGTAGATAAAATACCTTTTGGTTTTATTATTTTTTTTACAGTATGTAGCACCTGTGTTTTTAGTGAGTCAAAAGAATAGTTTCAAAAAGATATAAATATATAAACATGCATATAAATCAGAAATTTCCAATTAATCAATGCCAAATGTCACTTTCCATACTTCAATATTTCAGTTGTTAAATCCAGTTCTGCTTCCACAAAGCGGTTATTCAACTAATTTTTTTTTTATCATTTTTCTGTTTCTTTTAAATTACGCTTTTCCACTTTCAGTAGCAATGTTTGTATTGTTCTTAGATGCATGTCTCCCTTTTAATAATTTTACTGTATATGTATCTAAGCTTACTTGATTTAACTTCAATTAAAAAGCCAAACTCATAGACTCCATATACACGAAATAATCCACTAACCTCCCTTGGTTTGTGACATTAAGCTAGGGCTTCTACCAAATCATTGAATAGAATCATGCATTATCCTATTTTATTGAATTTAGAGTGCTTCAAAATGTGTTTTGTATTGAAAAATCGATTTGAAATTTTGACCCAACGCAATATTTTCATATTTCATATGTTTAGTAATGGAAATAACTAAATCATTACTCAATATAGGGCACTTTCATTTACAGTCATATGGATTGTAAATGGAAAGTAATAATAATACAAGAATATCATTATCAATACAAACATTGCCATTCATCGACCTGTAACAAGTATTTAATTTAGGTAGATAAAATAACCTTTTGGTTTTATTATTTTTTTACAGTATGTAGCACCTGTGTTTTTAGTGAGTCAAAAGAATAGTTTCAAAAAGATATAAATATATAAACATGCATATAAATCAGAAATTTCCAATTAATCAATGCCAAATGTCACTTTCCATACTTCAATATTTCAGTTGTTAAACCCAGTTAACAACTGAAATATTGTTAACAACTTAGGTAACGAGACCACTCAAATGATCCATGTTGGAATTATTTTATATTTATATCAAAAAATGATATATGTTTACCAGGTACTGATTAAAACTTATTACAATTTGACCCTGTCATCGGTTAGTTATGGCCCACCGATAAGTACGCCTATTTTTTCTCCCATTTAATTTAATGAACACATTTTTCGTGTTAATTTATTTTTTACTTTGAATAACGTTTACAAAAGTTGTAGTCATATTGGTAAACCAATATTTATAATAAACAATAATGAATATTCCATTTGCAATTTATATAACTGGTTTAAATTATATTTTATTTGTTTCAGTATTTTTTAATAACCTCTCTTGTTTTTAATTCAATTAGGAAAAACAGTTAATAGGTACCACACCAGGTGGAAGAGGCTATAGGCAAGCTAGTGAGTGGTAGAACAATTCTAAAGCACTAGTTTTTTACTGCATGGTATTAATTTAAATCCAGTTTCTATCACAACAACAATTTCAACAATATTTCAAGAATGATACAATACTTCATAGATCTTTTTAAGACAGTAAATATAGCTGAAGCTCTATCACTGTCTTGGTAGATGAAAGTATGAGTATAGCTATATGATATGGCTCTCTCCGTCGCCTCTGATCCCTTCATGGCCATATCCACTGCGGCTTCTTTTTCCCTATTACACTCAATCCCAACTAAGTCGTTAAAAACATACAGGGTTCTGTGCGCTTACTCACAGATAGTGTGGGATAGCGCTAAAAATGTGATATTTTTATTCATATCCTGGTTTCCTGAAAGAAGAAATAATGCAGCATTGGAAGAAAAGAATCCTCAAGTTACCGAATTTAATTCGCACTTTCGATGTGCAAATTGAATTGTGTCGCCGTCAGGAGAGGCGTCTTAATCGATTATTTGAAGCTAAACAATGAAAACTAAGAGTATAACAATATTGCTTTATAATAAAAAAGGTATTGAATAATACATTAGGTGATAAAATAAATTGCTAAATATCTTGGAGAGACTATATTCATATGAAATTTGATGCAGTTATGAGTCATTAAGAAACCCGAGAGGGAATAGAGGATTTTTCAATTAAAATCTGGAGAATCAAATTACAGTGAGCTGGTAGATGTGAAAAACTTGAACGTGATTGTTTATTGAATTACTCTGATATTCAATCCCCTGATAATGAATCCTTAAGAAAAGGCCATCCTTATTAAATACCTTATGAATAAAGGTAGAATAACTTTATTAAGGAACTGTTACAGGGGAGACTAAAATAATTATAATGAGTCATATAACAATAAATAAATACATTTTTATGAACAATTAATGCATATTCTTCCATTTTACTTAAAACAAAGAGTTTACAATAGATTATTCAAAAGATGTATTTATGTAATATCCTGGTATTAATACAGAATTATATAGAGGTTTTGTGTGATTAAAGATATTTCACAATCAACAATATATACATCAAAGCAAATATTGTTTTCAATGGTTTTGATAAAAGTGAATTAGAAACATTATTTGATGTAAAAGACGTGTATGAAAAAAGTGTGAATACTTGTGCTACATAAAAATATATCTAGTTGACGACACCTTTCACTTGAATGTAATGGAAATAAAATTAAATGCTATTACTTTTTCAGCCCCGTTATAGTACATAACATTAATATATAGTTTTTTATAAATTTCTTAATAGATATTTCATATTTGTATAAACAATCCACACCTTAAAAATATCCACAGAATTATTGTCTTTAATTACTCTTCAACATAATTTAGAAAAGGATCAAAGGATAGGAATATGGCCCAAATTTAACGCCATGTTGGATGTCAAACAACCAACTAAAGGAGGATAGCAAACTTTGATTAATGGTCTATAGAAACTGAAGTATGAGCAACATTTTCATCTACCACGTCATCTGAGATATCTCTTGAAAAAAATTCCTAATTTCTTACGTGGGTTCTTCATTGCTTTAATCATTATAGAATATATGTATTTAATCAGTATACGTACTTTCGATAATTACTGAATATATTTTAATATATTCCAAGGAAAAGTATAAATAATTTGCCTTTAACTGATTAGCCTTAGTTATTCACCGTCAAGTCCAATCCACCAATACTTTTTCAATCATATTTCTATCAAAGTGTAGTAGCAAGCCCGGGAGCGGCATTTTGAGGGTGTAAAAATAGAAAATAGATAAAAATTAAAATCACAAAAAGCTAACAAAAACTCTGAAATTTTATACTAAAATGAGTTTTTAGGGCCCTAATTGTTTTATGTGTGTAAAACTGTCTTTAAACTGATTTTTCAAGTGCAATACATATTAGCAAATTAAAAATAAATGTATTTTAACTTTTTCAAAACTACTTTTTTAAAGTGGTTGAAAGTTTATCTTATTTGTTTGCGATGCCAGTTAGTTTAATTTAATAGTTTTTTTTTTATTTGAATTATACGTTGTTTTGACAAATTGTTGGTTTTCTTTGATGGATGAATATGCAGACGAGTACTGTAATAAGATGAAAGTCAGAGACTAATAACAGCAGTCTAAAATTAGATCCTTGATTGTAATTCCATGAAAATAAATATTTTGAGGACTTTTAAGGGATTGTTAACGGTAAGCGGTTTGAGGGGGCAAATCTTACAACCCCGGGCGACAAAAATGGTTGCTACGCCACTACTGCAGATGTTATTCCTCCCAAAGTCTACAAAGAGATATCGGTTGATATTAAAATTTCGTGATTCTGGTTGTGTTCTAGACAAACCACGAAGTGGTCCTCCAAAAGTGTCTGACTAATACCTTTGGAGGTCCACTTCAAGGTTTGTCTAGAACACTAACAGTTCCACGATATTTCAATATCAAATGTCCTACTGTCGTTTGAGAGATGGGCTCATGATCAGGATAAATTTGATTCAATTTCTCAGCAACAGATCGATTAGAGGTGTTACAATCACCAGACATTAATACACTAATACAACGACCAACTAATAATACAACTAGTTCGTCAACTGTTAAGGTCATATATGAAAACTGAAAGACAACATTTTTAAAGGCAAACAGAAAACTAAAAAAACTTTGATAATTATTAAATTTGACTGTTATATATTTAAAGAATGTTTCATTACTCTATGAAAGAACATTTATTTTATACCCAAGGAAAGGAAAAGATATTTTACCTCGCTAATTTAACTTTGTTTCACATCACATTTCACGTAATTTTTACTGCGTTACTATGGCCCACCCGTTATAACAAACCTGATTGTCATTTTTGATTCCGAATCCAAAGGTACTAAGAATGACATTAAGCTTCGACTGTTTTTTTCCTAAAATGTGTGTTATTATAACATTCAGTTTAAAAAACTAATATACATTCCAAATCGAATTACATTCATTAAATCAAATTATCAGTTTTTTTTAAATAATTTAAAACAAAAAGTAATTAAAGTGACAAGTAAGTATAGGTAGTGATTTTTAGAATTTGATAGTCGTAAGTACTTTAAGTGTTATCTGTCCTTTTCTAAGAACTAACATTCATAAGTTTTTTATTACAACTTAATATTTATTAATATTACAACATACTATTATTGTGAAGGTGAATACTTAATTTGAACCACAGCCAAATGAACGAAAAACAAATAGCTTCTTATTGATATAAAGTACCTATTCTATATTTAATTTTTTTTGCAAGAATTACATTCTTCTAATGAATAACTGTTATACATGGACTTTCATTACGATCCATCCAACCCTACGACTTGCAACATATTCATAAAAATGTGTACACCTCAAAGAACATCATGTCAAAGCCGATTCTGGGAGCTTCAAACTAACAGGTGGCCCAAAAGTCACTGACAGTTAAAAAAAAATCATAACTCTTTTGTTTCTGATTATTTTTCTTATATTTTTTCAGAGCATTTAGAACTACCCTTCTAATTTGGTGAGTATAACTTATGAATTACAGGAGCTATTGAGCATTTAAAAGTGTCAGTGACTTTTGGGCCACCTGTTATAAAACAATCAAAAATCGCAATAGATTTTCTTTTACTATAACTTAAACATATAGTTTACATTTTGAGATTTTATGTCTTCTTCTAAAATGGAAATAAACAGATTGTTGGAGGTTAGCTACAGCTGACATAGTAATCATTATACTGCTCATAAAGTGCATTTTCAAACATATTTCTTAACGAAAATATTAGTTAGGACAAACTGTATGGGAGGTACTTCTATTATTCATACTTCATCATATTTTTGGAAACTAGAATTTGTTTCCAATTTGATTGAAACACTATTAGTAGTTTTTATGGCCATTTCTGAAAATTTCTCTTTTAGTTGAAATAATAAGCATAATGTTTAGTGAATGAAGCTATTCAATAGCCACCCTAAGAGAACTGTTAAATGAACTGAATGAATGAAATTCAAATATAATTCATTAAATCATTAGTTGTGCAATCCGTAATTGTGTGGTATTTACTCATTCTAAGGTAAAATGGATGAACAAACAAAAGTCTCCACACAAATGAAGTTTTATTCAACAGCAACTACGCGTTTCGAACACTTTGTGTTCATCATCAGGAAGACACTATAATACAAATTATATCTAATCAGTTACAAAATTAGAGTGAAATAATAAAATTCAATTAAGAGAATTCAAGATATACCCAAGGATGTGGTGCTGAAGGGTTGGTCCAGTGAAAACAACCTTCACTGGACCAACCCTTTAGCACCACATCCTTGGGTATGTCTTGAATTCTCTTAATTGCATTTTATTATTTCACTCTAATTTTGTAACTGATTAGATATAATTTGTATTATAGTGTCTTCCTGATGATGAACACAAAGTGTTCGAAACGCGTAGAGGCTGTTGAATAAAACTTCATTTGTGTGGAGACTTTTGTTTGTTTATCCATTTTACCTCAGAATCAAATATAATTCTGTGAATTGTTCCGATGTTCTACAATTGATGATGTATCCTACAATTGTATACATAAACGTATATAAGTAATGGTAACCCGTTTCTACAATGTGTTGTTTGATACTGGTTTTGGTAAATGTTAACAATAACGTTCCTTTTTCCTAGGCAATGTTATTTTAGGATAGTAAGTTGTCATGTTCTTTTTAAAACAGTCTGAATTGTTCACCTTTTAGAAAAATATGAAAAAAGACATAAACAAAAACAACTTCCTTGATCCTGTTGAATAAACCAATGATAAATTAACTAAACCTAATAAATTAACTTAGTCGCGCTATCGTTGTCTCAAGGAGTACTTGAGTTCCAAACATAACAGTAAAAACATAATTTATTTAAAACGAAATTTTTGTTTTTATAATAAATGAGAAGTACCACGGTGTTCTTAAATAGTTGACAACGCATAAAGACAATCCCTTTTCAAGTCAAGAAAATCATTATAATGTTCATTAGAAAGCTTGTTGGTAGTTTAGGAAAAAGGTAATCAATCTGTCAGTAATTGAATTAGATTTGCAAAATCTTCCTTATTATCGGAACTCATACATGTGTTTTTAAGGATGTCTACTGAATTGGTGAATCATTATTGAGTCAACTAGCTTTAGATAACAATGTTATTCTTAAATAAAACTTGGTGAACGTTCAACAATATTCATAGCCAAATACAGTAAGCAACAAAATAATGAAATTGATATTGCTTAGCTATATTATTGTTTCTTAAAACAGCTTCTTATTTAAATTTTATGGATGTCAGGTTTTATTTCATTCCTCATACTAGAGAAATTTTTGGTCCTGGGTTTAAAATCTTGCATTTTAAAATACGATACAATAAAAAAAATAAACGGTCCTTAGTATTTGACTTGATAATTACTTCCTTGTCAATAAAATTGTAGCCATTCTGTTTCTTCTGAACACTTAGTGTCAGAGAAATAGATAAAAGGAAGAAGAATCTGACCTTAAGAGTGCTATTTCATATAGATTTCCTAGACAAAGTACAAAAAACTGCGAAAGAATCTTTTTTTAGTATGATGTTTTGATTGATCAGCAGACAGAATAATGAATTGGTAAGTATTTCACATATCAACAAAAAGTTTGAAAGTCAGGTTGTATAAACAGATAGCAACTAAATGATATGCCAGCACAGTTAATAAGGCATCCGCAATTTAATGTCAAGTTTGTTGATACTTCTCTGAGAGTCTCTTTCTCTAAATTTAGAAAACATAAAACAAAATAATCTAAGATTTTGAAATGACATGAAAAATAAACTTGTAGTACATATCTCTTTAATATATCGCAATTAACTTTATTTGATCATGTCTGTTTAGTTCTATTTAAATTATGGCAATTGAAACCGCCTACGCTGGTATCTTCTATCTGTCACTTAATTCAATATGGCAAGATATTGAATATTTTCAGGCTCTGAGGTTATTGGTTCAAGAGAAATAAGAAGAGAATAAATTAATAGTTTAGCCTATAAATAATTAAATTATAAATTCCATCAAACTTATTTAAGAGGAATTAAAGTAAGTACTGGTCGTCAATTCAGTTAATTTTAAAGTGAACATTATTTAAATTTAAAAAGTAGGAGAGTGATGATGTTGATTTTACTTGCTGTGCCTAGGCAAAGAGGCACAGTTTTCTAACCTGCTGTTCCAGATTTTTGGGAAACAAATGAATTATTATCAGCTGTTTGTATTATAACAACTGTGAATGGTCTGAGTTATATCGTTAAGAATAACTGGCTCTTCGTTGATTTCAAGGCAAAAATGTCTGAAAGAGGCAATCTCACCGTGCGATTTCTTCTTCCACGAGAGGTAAACATTTTGACCTTAAATTTAAAATATTCATTTAAAGTTGTGTTTTGTATATGTTATATAAAAAATAAAAGTATAATGACAGTTCTGAGATTAAATATTCATGAGAGATGCCAATTTTTTTTAGCAACATTTTAAACGCTTATGATTGGACATCCAAAAGCAATATCAGTTTCCTTCCGGGAAATATATCCTATAGGATTTTGGAATTAACTAGTTTTTTTATATCTATTAGCTAAAAACCTTCAGTTTGATTACATTACTTAACAAATATAAGCATTGCTTTAACAACACTGCTGATATTCAGACTCTTTTTAAGGAAGGACAAAAATCATCCTGAACAGAAAGATTAAAGAAATTTTGTAATAATGATATAATAGTCATCTATCTATTAGTTTAACAGTTTAAGTTAGTCTCAGAATAAGTAAATTGTACTGACCATTTCACCAGCATATCTTTCAGAGGTTGGCGTTCCGCGATTGATCGTTTCGACGGAAGATGGACAAATGTGAAGGAGTTTTGCTCCATTTGTTCTGACATATTAAAGAATTAGTTATTTAGACTTGTGAATTATGAAAACGGTAGGATGATTTCTTACAAGTGGTTTCTCAGTAAATGTATAAAATACCATGACAACCAAACCATATGATTTATACATGTTAAATTGACAGGTAAAATTGTATGGATTGAGTTTAAAAATTTTTTATTGTTTAATTTAAAAAGTAAAGATAGTCCTAGGAATTTTAATTTGGGGACATTTTCTGGAACTTTCTGATTTAGACGGCAACTAAGCGCGCTTTGACGAGGGAATATCATTCCTTTATATATCGTACCGCGAACATGGCGGCAGACCAGGAACAGTTTCAGCGATTGCTAAGTTCTTTACTTAGTGTTGACAACAGTGTTAGAGGCCAAGCGGAAGTACGTATTAAATTGCTGTATTGCCAAATTGTTCAACGAGAGTTCACCTAAAATTTTATTTCATCATGATAGTGTGGTCTATGAACTTAACCCATGTGATATGACAACTGTTTTGATTATGAATTCATACATGTTTTTTTTTTATTTTGTGTTAGTGTTAGGTAATTTGCTTCAGTTATAATCAGTTCTTGATTACAAATACCACATTCTTTATGACTTTCAGACTGCCTACACAGGAATTTCTCCAGAAAATAAAGTTATATTCTTATTAAACACGATTCAGAATTGTTCAGTGGCTCAAGATGAAAGGCAGTTTGCAGCCGTAATGTTGAGGAGGCTATTTTCAGCTGAGTTTCCAGACTTTTTCCCAAAGGTAACTGCTGTCGTGTTTATGTGAACATTTAGTTGTTGAATGCAATTCATTTGTGTGCTTTTAATTATTAGCTTTCAGTAGAAGCTCAACAGGACTTGAAGGCTCGAGTACTATCTTTGTTCGAAGCTGACCAGTCAAATGATCTTCGGTTAAAAACGTGTGATGTAATTACTGAATTGGCTAGGAACTGTATTGACGATGAAGGAAATAATACCTGGCCTGAATTTCTGCAGTTCCTCTTTAAGTTTGCTAACGATGAATCTCCTATGCTTCGTGAATTTGCCCTCAGAATGTTTTCGTTAGTATGCGTAATTTTCCAGTCGAACAAATGAACCCTTTGGTTTTATTTGTAAAATGAGTTTTTTTATAGGTCTCTACCTGGTGTTTTTGGTAACCAGCAAGTCCATTTTTTAGATGTAATAAAGCAAATGCTTCGACAATCTTTAATGGATGCTTCTTCGTACAGTGTAATTCTTTAGTACTTTACTTTGTGTATTATGGTTGCATAAAAGTCTATAACTGCTTGTTCTTTACAGGTAAGGTTTCAGGCAGTAAAGGCAATTTGTGCTTTCCTAATGATACATGAGAAAGGCGATCCCGTTTATCACCATTTTACAGACCTCTTGCCAGCATTGGTTCAGGTTTGTTTCAACATGTTTTTTTTTTTTCAATTAGAGATGTCATGCTCGTTAAGGTAGTGCTTTTCTTTTATAGACTGTTGCAGAAAGTGTTGATAAGAACGAAGAAGACGATATTCTTCAAAGTTTAATAGAATTGGCTGAAAATGCTCCCAAATTTCTTAGACCCCAGTTAACAAATATTATCGTTATGTGCTTGAGAGTAAGTGGACAAACAATGAACTTTTAGTAAACGTTTTATTTGTTTTAAATTTAATTTTAATTGAATTCCTTGTATTTATTATTTACTTAATTATTTTTGCTAACTTAATTGATTAAAAATAGTAATTTATTATGCCAGCAATTTGTTTCGTTAAATGTTTCTTACAATGTTACTTTTGTGAAACGTTTAGAGTGATTAGGCCATTATCTTCGTAAGGGAAAACATTATATTGATGTTGTTTTAGGTACTGACAACTGAAGAGGTTGAAGATCTCTGGAAACATCTGGCTTTGGAATTGATAGTTACTCTTTGTGAAAGTGGTTCTGCTATGATGAGAAAGGTTTGGCAAAGTCAACATAAGAAGTAATTTAATTTTTTTATGTAATCAATAAAGAGATATGACGTATGGGTATTAATTGTGAAGTGAATATTCGTGATGATTGTATTAATTACTTAATTCTTAAAGTATTAATAATTCTCAGTTGTTATTAATTAACATTAATTCATGTAATATTTTTCGATAGGAAGCATCAAAATTTATTCCATCGTTCATTCCAATGATTCTTAACATGATGGCTGATATAGAAGACGAAGAAGATTGGAGCGTGTCTGACGAGATAGTTGATGAAGACAATGAAAGGTGGGTATTTTTTATAAGAAGTTAACTAAAAATATATCATTTTCTGTTTTTTCATTATACACTTTATATTATTATTCTATAAAAAGATTTCACATAAACACGTGAAACAACAATCAATGATCAAACCACAATAAGAAATGGGAAAACAAGACTAAGATCTTTCAACCGTAACAAGCGGTCTTCGTCAGAGTCAAAAACCCAACTGATCAGTTGGGTTTTTGACTCTGACGAAGACCGCTTGTTACGGTTGAAAGATCTTAGTCTTGTTTTCCCATTTCTTATTGTGGTTTGATCATTGATTATTATTCTATTAATAAATATACTGCACATTGTTATTTTGTCCTTTAGTCGATTTGGGAAATTTGATGGACAGAATTTATTTTATATTTGATATATTTTAGCCTTTTTTTTTATCTTAAGCTATGTATAATGTGTCCCACTGGCGATAAAAAAGTTATGAATTGTTATAATAAAAGAAAATTAGGAATTATTTGTTAGCACTGTTTTCTTGTCTAATGTTGCAGAAATGTAGGTTTGGAGTAAGAAAAGGCGTGAGAAATTATTATTTGTAAAGATAAGAAGTTAAACTTTGGTTTAAAGAATGTGACAATCGGAGTGATAGTTCAATCCGATTGCTTATTTAGTAGGAGGGAGCAATATTACAATGCATAAGTCTGGTCTGCTCTACTGACCGTACCAAATAAAGTAAAATGATATTGTTAGTACCACAGTATTCAGTAATATAATAAGCATATACCTCATACGTTCAGAGTAAACAAAGTGACCATCTGAACTGTTGGCTTCAGGAAGTAATACGAAGTAGGAGTATTCAAGTGAAAGAATTTTAGTGCTGTTTTCAATTTAAATATTTTTACTTGGCGATTGCAGTTGTTACGTCAGTTTGAACTCCTTTTTATACAGCCTTTTTGTAATGTTCCATGAATTAAACCTGGGTTGATAGTATTGGTGTTATAACAGTAATGTATTTTACTGAAATTTGTTTTGATATCAATAAAAACTTCATGAAGTAAAAATATCAGTTAAAAAACAAAATTCCCTTCAATATCTGACTTGACTGTTATTTTGTAGCGCTCCTGTTACCACAAAACAGCCTGAATGCAAGTAGACCTGTAGCCAGTGTTATTAAAAAGAGGGTTTAATTTCTATATAGCTAATAACTAGTAGTATATATGACCAAATTGATTGATATAGTACTAACCTGCATTGAATATTCTCTTTGTTGGTTGCTCCTATCCGTCCAGATCTGCCCTCAAGACTCACAGGCTGATTTAAATAGGAGGTTGATCTGCTGAACCCAGTTCACATACCAATGGTTATGCTACCGCAACCTCCATCCTTGACATATTGTTGTTCACTGTTGATTTTGGGAGTTGTTTCGGGAGCCATTATTGCTTTTGGAGTTGCCTGGACAATGAACAGATGGTGCAAAGTTTCTGCCGCATTCTAAACCTTGTTACATGTGACTTTTGATATATTTTTTGCCCTAACAACTTTAGATTCAGATACTTTCTCTAATTAAGTACTTTTTTCGTTCCATGTTTGTGTACCTGATATCATCCGTTCAGCTTATAATTTAGGTTGTATTTTTTTATTAATGTTTTGTTTTATGAAATTCCTCCTGATATTATCTCAAAGTAGATAAAATTACAAAACTGATGTTCTAATTATAATTGAAATAATAGTGATTTTGTACTTACGTAATCAATTTTTCTAGTAACTATGTCGTCGCCGAGTCTGCTCTGGATCGATTAGCATTTGGTCTAGGTGGTAGAACTGTATTACCCCACGTAGTTGAATATGTTCCTGAATTGTTAAGAAATCAAAACTGGAAATGCAGGTGAGGAGGTTTTTTTGAATTTCAAATACTTTTTTGTCATTCATATTTGATGAATAATACCGTAATATTATAAAAATAATTTTTTTCCAAGTTATACCTTGTTTAATTATGCAAATATATTCTACGTTTCATTTATTGATCATACTTGATGTTTGTTTCTTTGTTTAGGTATGCTGCACTAATGGCTTTATCTACCGTGGGAGAGGGGTGTTATAAACAAATGAAATCTGGTCTTCATCAAATGGTTGAAGTCATTATCAACTACATGAGAGACCCGGTTAGTATGGATGTTTGAACTTATTATTGACATGTTGTCTAGTCCCCTTGTCATTAACAATAAACTTTAGACTTAGATGTATCTTATTCAACCATTGTGCTCTAATTCCAACTTTTAGAAAAGATATTGGAGTGTTTCATTAATCCATCATTAAAAGTACTTACGTCATTCTGAAATGTTACGATATTAATAATCTATAATAAAGACAGGGTGGTTGACATAAATAGTAAATAATGAAAATTATATAGCACTCATTTCATGACTCTTTGGGTGAAGTATTTTGTTTATATTGGATTACATGATTGTTGGGACTGTTGTTTTGTGAGTCAGTTGTTAAATGCCGTAGATTTGTTTTCACAATCATTTCTGAGGTTTCTTATTGTCACCATCGATTTATCTACCCAGAGAATCCTTAAGTTGCATTTACTACTCTATAGTACGCAAAATTTTTAATATACAACGCCTTACGCACATTAATTTCTAACTAAACTGTCGGGAACATATATTCAGCAGTTGCAACATTCGCATTAGCTTAGGTTGGGTTCAGTGGTAGTTCCACAAGGGAACACACGTAGGCCGAGCATTGGCCCTTTGTGATATCACACAATGAAGATTGATTCTACAGTGGGAGTCCTAAATTTTGCCAAACTCAAGTGTATTTAGAGTAGGGATCTTTAACGAGTACCTGACATCGTACAGGGACCGACGGTTTAACGTCCTCCGTGGAACGACGTGCTCAGATTTATTCACCTCCCGCATGAATAAATCGAGGGCCAGGTGAGATCGAACCCTGGTCCTATCAGTTCAGGGGCGAGTACGTTAACCACTGAGCTAACCTGGCCCCTACCATTCACATTAACAAACGCATTGTGAAACAACGTGTCATATTTCTTTCACGAAATAGGTTCAAGAAGAAGGTTTTCAAATTATTTTCTTTGTATATTCGAGCACAAATATAAAGTCCATTTGAGGGGAGAACACTTATTCATCCTATTTTTCACTTAGTTTTTTGGAATTAAGATAATGCACTATCAATTTATAGTAATATTTTAGAGTTGTTTGATGTATACGAGTATGAAGATGTAATGTTATCCTGTTCACCAGTTACTTAAACCGAAGAATGTTAAGGAATAGAAAGGATTAAGGGTTTTTACTTTTACTCTTCATCTGAATTTCATGTTGAATGTACCTGCAATACCGCTTTGGTAATTTATCTAGTGTATGTTTTGGTTTAGCATCCAAGAGTCAGATATGCTGCTTGTAATGCAATTGGACAGATGTCTTCAGATTTTGCTCCATCATTTGAAAAGAAGTTCCATAGTACCGTAATTCCAGCACTATTAATGGTTTTGGATGATAATCTCAACCCTAGAGTGCAAGCACATGCAGGTCAGTCTATTTTGATGAATCTTACTAAAATGCTTACTATCTTAGTGTTAAGGAACAAAAAAAAAGTTTCATGTAATAAAGAAGGAATATTTGAGTAGAAATAAGAGGTATTTTTAAAAAGTGTAAATATTTGAATTTTATTTCCAAATTAACAATCTTATTCTTTCCCTGCGAATTAGTTAAGATTGGCAAAATGTTGTACCATCGCGAACATGTCTTCACGACCAACCAGAACGTTTTGTTCAAACTATTAAGTGCAGTTTGGAAACCATGACAGAGGAAGGAGGCATATAAAAAGTGCTGTCATATCTGTACATATCAATGATCAAACCAGAATAATTTTGGTGCTTATTCAAACCACAATAATTGTGCTTATTGTGGTTTGATCATTGATTGTTATTTCACATGTTTATGTGAAATCTTTTTATCTGTACATATCTGTACCACTATCAGTTTCTTCATACTGTAATCCACTTTGTAAATTGAATTTGCAAGTCTCAAAAATAAATATCAGACTAGAACTCTAAAGATGTTACGTTGTACAACATTGCTTTGACTTTACAACATTACTGATTGCGCAACTATTGCTATAAAATTGTTTCATTCTTAATTAATGTTGTCTAATGATTAGTAAATTAGATATATATATATATATATATATATATATATAATATATATATGTTGAAATACAAAATATTAACAGTTCAGTTTATCCTTATTTTATACTTACGGAGACGATTGTATAGCAGGAGTGTAGCACAGTGGGTAAATACGGGAAAAAATATTGACAAAGACATTAAGGATATGGTCTACTAATGTAAATCCTGCTTACTGAAGAGAAACAACCGGCCCCAAATGGTACACTCCCATGGGTGTTATTTACAGGGCCATAGCTCCGGATCCATATTGACTTCGCAGGGTTTGGATTTCTTGTTGTAGTAGATGCCTACTGTAAGTGTTTAAAGTTAAAACCACCGCTCATCAAGACATTGTTATACATATTTTGTACATTTGTCCTCCCATTCACTGTAATATATGACAAGGGAACACAATTTGCAAAATAAGAATACTTCGATGCGTTCTTAAGGTCCAATGGAATGTATCACAAACGTCCGGCACTAGCACCGTAACACCCCGCCACGAATGACCAATCAGAGAGTTTTGTTCAAACTGTTAGGTGCAGTTTGGAAACCATGACAGAGGGAGGAGGCAATATGCATATAAAAAGTGCTGTCATATCAGGTACGAAATATGATACAAAATAAAGAACCTTAACAAAATTGGACGAATGTTTTTATTGACCGTTTGATCAATACGTTATAATTAAACAATTGTAATTTCTTTTGAGGAGTATATATATATATATAAATCACAATATTAAAACGGTCCAAACCGGACAGATATATAAATGAAAAAAGACAACATATAGAAGAAGCGAGAAAACTTACTGGATCGATATTTCGAACTGAAGTTCGTCGTCAGGGAGAGGGTAGAAGGGAAGAAGAAGAGGTATGTGCGTTCACTTGTACCGACAGAGAGCGACTAGGAGTTCCAGGCGGTAGTATCAAGTCCAAGTCGCTCGACGTTGATTGTTTTTTTTTGTTTTGTTTTTTTTTCCCCCCTATAAGTTGTTATCAGCTTTTAATTTTATTTTAGTTAATTTTTTCATTCTTTTAATTTTTATTTGGCTTTTATTTCTTTATCTTCCTTGTCTACCTTTCCTTCGAAAGTTGGCTACACTGTTTGAGTGCTTCTGTTCGAACGCCAACCAGTCATTATCAGCCTTTGGAGCGATTCACATCTATTCCTTACGACGAGGACATCGAAATATAGTAGTGAGTTCAGTGATTTCTTTTCTATGTGTTCTTTTGGAAATTCTAGTTCATATATATATATATATATATATATATATATATATATATATATATAATATATATATATATGCGACAAAAACCTGGAAACTGGATAAAGAATGTGGTCTTTTAACATGGTGGTCTTCAGTTATTGAAATAAGTACGTACAACTTGTTCATAAAGTTGACCATCCTTAAATATGATAAGAAGTTTCCTTATAGCAAAGTTGAGTGGAACTATTCCGGATTTTTCTTAATTGTTTACTCTAGTTTACAGAAAATTTCTTTTATTTTTTCTCTGGTTTCTTTTGGAACATTTGTAATGTGGACTTGACAACCATATTACTTTCACCAGCATAAATGAAATATAAATTGATGGCATAATTAAACCTCATCAGCATTAACTCAAGTCAACTTTCGGATGCGCCTCCTTCAGAACCAAATCTTAGAAAGTACTCCGGAAGCATTTAAACTTTTGTATTATATCTAAGTTTCCTATATAATTATTTATGTAGTTTCCGATATCAGACCTTAAAAACGCTTTTAAAGCTGTCTTTTTGTCTGTAAGTTGTTTTTATATGAATGAGGAAGGGAGTATGTTCTGCAATGTTATTGAAATGCTAGTTTGGATGATCTGACAAATGATGGTAGTCAGTTATATTTCGTTGAGATTTAAAATGAATTTAGTATTCTTTCAAAATACTGGGATATATATAAATGGAGTTCGAAATTCATGTAATTTTTTTAACTTTCTGATTGTTTCTTTCAGGTGCAGCATTGGTCAACTTCAGTGAAGACTGTCCAAAACCTATTTTGATTCGATATTTAAATGAAATTATGGCTAAGTTAGAAGGAATTTTAAGTGCCAAATTTAATGAGGTAAATAATGTTTTGATTGGTTTCATGAATTAAATTGAATAAAGGTACAACTGTTGTTGTTATATTTATTTTAATACAATAATTATTTTTTTGACCCGTAATTTATTTTAAGATAATGGACTATTGATGTATTAATGCGATATTGGGTTATGAAGTACATTTTGTAATGTGATGTTATTCTATTGTGATATTGTTGCAATTAATATTGTAGTTAGCATAATAAATATTGCTGAAAAATCTATCATGAATTAAGAAGTATATGGAGTGTTTTCGAATAATAGTTATGAAGAGCCCCAAAAGTTTGTTTTAACTCAAAGTAGAGGGTATTATTCTGGCTATCCGTATAATAAACTATGTTAATGCATTAGTAAACCCATTGAAAAATTATAAAATACATAAGTAACTTAGTGTTTCAATCGTTTTATTTCAACACGATAATTTAAAAAAATTGTATTCAGTAATATGATGTAACACCATTGACGCCTAACATAAGGCAGGGCTTCTCAATTTTATTTACCATAGGATGCATTCATGAATTAAGGAAATTTCTGGGGCGCACCTTCGATTTCAATATGGGAAAAAATAGTAATGCAATTTAAGTAGTGTAAAATTAGTGCCAAGATTAAAGAACTTGCCTTTCAGTTTAAAATGTCAAGTGACGAAGACTTTCCTCTGATATGGAAACGGCATGCCTGGGATAGCAAAAAATTATGAAATTCACTCAAATTTTTTAAATATTTAAATACATTCGATCCTCGAGTTTCCGTACTTCAAATAAGCGTACTTTTTTTTCTTCTGAATAACATAAATTATCATCCGGGTATTGGTAATTCAAAATGAGGACATAGTGAGTTCGAGTAGCCTAGGCTTCTCCAAATTAGTTATCTTTAACAAACTTTATTATGCATAAACAATATTATTACGTATTTTAATGTATAATAAACATGAACTGACTGTATCCACTTGTATTTGGTGATTGTGATTGTAATTATGATAGTGGATTAAAGTAGGGTGAAGCACGAGAATAGCCTAACTATCCTCCTATCTCTGATGACTATGCTACTCCAATTTCATTCAAATCTTTTCAAATCGACCACTACAGTGTTTCTAACCTAGTAAACTGTGTTGAGGTTAGGCTATATATCCTATGGTATGTCTTAGCCTACTGTCAACGTTAGGCTAGGTTTTTTTTGGTTGATTATAAAGTTTATTATGTATTAATAATAGTGTTTATTTAAATTAAATGTGCAGTGTGCTAAGGTAAATGAAATTGGAATAACCTAGCCCTTATAGAAAGTTTTAGTAAGATTATGTATGTATGTGGTACGTCTTGGCATGCTGTCAACCACTTAACCTAGCCTACCCACCATAAGGGTACCGCTTACCAGTGTTACCAATTTTTGAACTTTTCAGTTTCCGGATCTGTCTCGGTCTTTATTATCACTGAATTCGTGGGTCGAGTGTATAATCCTCTTTTTCCTTGGGGGTGCACAGTTTGAGAAGCCCTGATATAAGTGAATATATTTGTATCATTAACTGCTTCTAAATTTACTTTTATCAGTATATTATCTACAAAAAGTTATAGAATGACATACATAAAAGCAACATTCGTTGAGTAATGTGTAGCAATATGTTTAAAGATTATAAGACTCTTAAAATGCTTTATAATATGTAGATGTATTGCTTACAGTAGAGTTTATGTTTAAAATGCATTCTTTTTTTAGTTAGTTGAAAAAGGAACTAAATTAGTGCTCGAACAAATTGTGACTACTATTGCATCCGTTGCCGATACTTCTGAAGAACAGTTTATTGCGTACTATGACAGGTAAGGTGCATTTATAAAAACGATTTTTATAAAAACTTTTCACATTCATTATTTTTAAGACGACCTTGTAAACAAAGAGGTTTTTAAAAATTAATTTAAGTCAAATTAAATACCCAATACTGCAACTAAATCAATCAAAGTCACTACTATTAAAAAAAAGTTAAAATAACAACGGTGACACTGTTGCACCCTGTAATACGCCTTTTAAAATTTGAATTCACGTGATAAATCGTTGTTTATGCCATTTAATTTTTTTGTCTTATAATATAGATTTAGTTTATCCTTTAGGTTTTAGAACTTACATTGATGTTCGTCATTCATTAAATAATACTGCATGAGATATATTACCAAATACTTTTTGTAAAGTTTATCGAAACCACCACAACTTTTCTTTTAGGTAATTTCATATGATTTGGTAACTTGATGTTCAATTTGAAAATATTATTATCCATACAACTAACTACGACCTTTCCTGAAACAATTTTAGATTTCATGGATGACTTTTTGATTTTCTCTACATATTTGGAATTTGGAAAAATTTTCAGTGTTAATTGGGGATCAGAAAATAGTAGTCCGATTGCTGTTGAAAAATTTTTTTAGATTCCAATTACATTTGTAGACGTCAAGCCTAGCCTGTAAGGTTGTAAAAATGTAAAATTATCCGAGCCGTAGCAGAATTTGCCCTTTTAAGATCATTTACTTGGTTAGAAAAGAAAACCAAGAAAAGAAAAATAAATTTTTAATTATATTAGGTATATTTGGTTCCTCTTCCGCTTTATTAAATTGTTCTTTTATGTGAATTGATTTTAGGCTGATGCCTTGCCTGAAATATATTATACAAAACGCTAACACTACAGAACTTCAACTTCTCAGAGGAAAAACTATTGAATGCGTTAGCCTCATTGGGCGAGCGGTTGGTCGAGAAAAAGTGAGTTGTTTTATTGTTGAAATATTTTCTATGTCAGAATAGTACCCCAAAGTGCTACTTTATCAGAAATATGTGATGTAACTAAATCCGATATAATACATCGCTCTTTAGCAAGATGGTGAATTCTGTAAGATAATTGGTTAATCTGTACTTTTTTCCAATTTATTATCTTTTCTTTATTTAATTCAAACAAAACAGCTATTTATGACTAAATAGGTTGGTTAAGGTTTGCTGCTTAAGTTAGTTGATGCTTGTTAATTTTATGAGGGAAATCTTTTTTCCTCCCAAACTAATAACTCTAGAGTCTTGACATTTTTGGAATGTCATGGAATTGCGATAAGCAATAATTGAAAAAAAGACAATTTTTTAAAACAATTAAAAAGTTATTTTGTTCAATAAAATGTAAATATTTTGACCTATGATGATTACGAAACCTTGTGGATACGATTCAGGTCACACACATACACACCCTTTGGGGGATTGTAATAGAATTAATTATACAAAAACATAGAACCATTAGATTAGTTGAATTTTTTTTTTTTTTTTTTAGAAATTGCATTGACGGAAATTGGTATCACGCTACATTTTATGATTTTAATTTTTTTTTTATGGTAAACGACTAACTACTGTAGTATGAGATTTTTTGAGAAAACTTAACATAAAATTACTATGCTATAAAAAAAATCACGAAATTCTGATTACAACGAAGTCAGTATTATTAGCTACAAAACCTGAATACTCAAATTGGACTAATACTACTGTACTTGTGCTTATCGGATTTGTTACATTGGCAATATAATAATATAATATGTAATAAATATAATAGTTGTTTTCAGTTTCAATATAAGGAATTTGAAGAAAAGATGCTTTAATGATTTAATATGGTGATTGATTATGTTGATCTCCAGAATGAAGGATGGTTGACTAGCGAGAATGTTGCGATCGATATATATTGTAACCTTATATTTATCTAATTGTCAGACATGTATTCTTTGTGTGTTTTGGAGCTTCATTATTTTTGGGTTATAGTAGAGCATGGAAAAGGTACTTTTTCATTCCTTATAGCATTACGGCTACTGTTTAGACATTTCTCGAGTCATTCTTTGATCTTAAAATTGTTGTTTGATATTATAATGCTACAGATTTTCATGAGCTCAAATAGTAGATGAGGAATATTGCATTAAAAATGACAAACGTTTTTACTATATGAGAAGTTTTAGGTTAATGTGAATCTTCACGAATGATAACATACCTATCTCAAGGACGAAAAAAGAGAATCACGTGCTAAAATTTCGGAACTAGATCGAAAAAATTATTCAGGCAACTTCAGAGTAGAGTAATAATACAATGCTTATGCAAAGATGCGTAATCATTTTGAAATATTTTCTACCCCAAAGTGCTATTTTATTACAACTATGTAATATAAATAAGTCCAATTATCATACATCGTTGTGGGTACACAGGATTTCACTGGAAACGTCGAAATGACTTCAAATTATCACCTGGATGAGAAGCTTCCTGATTTCAAACAGAACCCCAGTCTGGTATACTGACATGTCAAAAATTAATAATGAAGCAGGTATGAATAATATAACAACTCTTGTGTGGGTGCCTGAATAAAATGGAATATAGGGAAATGAGACTGAACTGTTTAGAATAGATTGGTGAAATTGTTGAAAGCAACGTTTCAAAATTAAGACGATGGAGTGTTACTTATAGTATTTATGATTTTAGCGTAATTAATTTTTAGTTATGTTTTTTGAGTTCAATTATTGTTTGACAATGTGGACCGAAAATGTCGGAGTATGTGAATACAAATTTTTATGAATTAGTCTATATGTTCCACAAACATGGAGAACTTACGTCAGAAAGATTGAGAGACTCAGTTGAAAAGGTGTAAGAATACCATAAAATAGACATAGAATTTAACAAGGTATGCATAAACGATGATTTGCTTCCTAAATATTCAAATATATATATATGTACTTTTATCTTTTTGTAAAGTTGGGAAACTATTTGGAAGTGTCCCTAAAATGGATATAAACACATATTAATTGGTGAAAGGTTTTTTTTCAGTATTAGTTTGTGTTCTTTAATTATCACCATCTATTAGTGATCTGGTTTTGAATTTATGGTGAAAGTTAATCAGAATGTTATACTCGTATTGTTTTCAATTAAATATTTTAGTTGTCACATTGGTCTTATTACCGATAAATCTACTTATTTGTTTCTTATTTATTCTTTATTTGTTTCTAGTTCATAAAAGATGCTACAGAGATCATGGATTTACTTTTGAAGACCCAATCAGATGATGATTTTCCTGAAGATGATCCACAAACATCCTATTTGATTTCAGCTTGGTCGAAGATTTGCAAAGTTTTGGGTAAGATTCCTTTACAATTGAGTTCGTAATTTTTGTTCTTTGTAAAAATGTTTTATAGCGAATTTGAACCTGTGAAAGTGTTTAGTGGTTCTTGCAATTGAACGGTGTAGATCTGGTAACAGTTATAAATTACATATTTAGTTAGGGTCATTAAGTTGAAAGTCATTTTGTATCACAGGTCAGATAAGTAGACAAGTTTTCTGAGAATCTTTTTGTTAATACATGTTCTTTCATTTTTCCTGCTAAAATAGTGAATATGTTATCTTTTTCGAGTTAATCTGAGGACTTTTCATCAAGAATTCCTTGATGAATACAGTAAGTATTAACTTAATACAAGTAAGTTAATACAAAAGAAAAAAAAGCATCAGTAAAATTTGTTCAATGTAGTCTTTCGTCTCCTTCAATTTCTATCGATATTGGTAAGTAATTGTAAATTAAATAAATTCTCGAATGTATGTTTTAACATTTACAACAAAGGAAGAGATCAGAGGGATTGACTATATGGCATAACTATATGGCAATGACTATACATCTCGACAATGGTGGAAAGCCCTTTGAATAAACGAAGGAACTATATGTGGAAGGAGTTAGATTAGCCCAGTGGTAACGTATTCGCCTGTGGTCTAGTAAATCTGGGGTGCAATACTCGCTCTGGCCCTCTATTCGCGTGGGAGATGAATTAACCTGAATACGTGGTCCCTCGGAGAGGATGTTAAGCCGTCAGTCCCGAGCCTGTACGATGTACCCGAGTGTCAGGTACTCGTTAAAGATCCTTATTCTAAATACACTTGAGTTAGGCAAAATTTCGGACTCCCAATGTAGATGTGTGGACTCCCAATCACCAAGGGCCAATTTTGGCCTATGAATGTTCTCTTTTTAAATTATTTAGGGTGTATCAGCCCCGTTATCAAGCAAAACTGAATACGTGAAGATTGATGTGCATAAACTTATATTTTGATCGTCGGTGAAGTGTTTGGATGATATAAACAATTTAAGTGGAGAAAACTAGTGTTTACTTCATTTTTATTATTAACTGAATTTGTTTCCGAAATTTTAGTGAAAAAGAAAAAAGTGCCGATGTCTGTTAACTTTTCCCAGCGTGTTATTTGTTTTGGTATCTACCCTTTAACAACCTGTGCCACTACGTCTATACCCACACGATTAAATATTTTCTTGTTGAAATAACTATTGACGTAGGTAGTTTTTATTTTATTAGGCAATGATTTATGAAGGTTTGTACTAGAAATGCATCATGTATTACTGTTGTAGTATGGGCGCCCATGTGACACATACAATATAATGATTGAATTATGATTTAACTAAATCAATACTAGTAACTTCGTTTAAATTCCCGGTATCTCCATCCTAAACATTATTGATATAGTTAACCCTTGAAAATAGTCATTGATAAAACTTGTTGTTTCTTTTAGGTAAGCAATTTCAGGTTTACCTTCCTTTGGTTATGGGTCCAGTAATGCGAGCAGCTAGTCACAGACCTGAGGTGGCATTGTTTGAAAATGAAGCAATGGACAATATGCCTCAGGATGAAGATTGGCAGTTTGTTTCTCTTGGCGTTCAGCAAAACTTTGGTATTAGAACAGCAGGTACGAATTTTGTGTACTAAGTTAAGTGTCCTATAGAAAAAAAGTAGTTTATGTATTTATGAATTCAAGTTCGACGAATTTAAAAATCCATTCCTTACCAGTTAATATAAAAATCTTTATGATTTCTTTCTTAAGATAGTATTTAGGAAACTCATATTAATACTCTAATATAAAACACTAATCACTATTTAAGATTGAGATTGCATTTATTTACTGAAGTATTTATTAAAATATGTTTGAATAATTGAAACAGTTTTGTTTTCACAAAAATGTACTTAGTTAAACAAATCTTAAAATTTGTTACTTTTCAGTTCGGAAATTTCTTTTCTGAAGAAATATTAAAGTTCTTAATTTTTACACTATCATTAAATATGAATTGATTTGATGTTTGTTTAGGTATGGAGGATAAAGCCAATGCCTGTGATATGCTTGTGTGTTATGCGCGAGAGCTAAAGGAAGCATTTGCAGACTATGTAGAACCAGTTGTTAAATTAATGGTTCCAATGTTGAAATTCTATTTTCATGAACATGTTCGGATAGCTGCCGCACAATCGTTGCCATATTTATTGGAAGCTGTGAAAAATAAAAGTAAGTCAGTTTTGTTTTTTTATTTCTGTTTGAATTATTTAATCAGACAAGTTGTGTAACAATATTTAAGTTAACATCAATTAAATTTAAACTTTCCATAAAACAAATAGAAAATGTAGATTTTCTATTTTCATTCTTTGAAGTAGATTTTCGTCTAGCATGTAGTACTGTCAATTTTCATGTCAATACAGTAGGTTTGATTTGGTATGATGTAAGTACCATCTAATATACATTGAATAATAAGGGTTTGATATAGTAATTTACTTGTGTTTCATGGAGAATAATAATCATATGGCACAATAACTACTCACTAGCAATAATGTGAGGTTTAGGAGCAGTGGCATCATTCTGGAATGTTCATGCGCTGTCCTAGAATAGCTACTTTCTTTTTATATATATATATATATATAAATGAAAAAGACAACAAATAGAAGAAGCGAGAAAACTTACTGGGTCGATATTTCGAACTGAAGTTCGTCGTCAGTTCGAAATATCGACCCAGTAAGTTTTCTCGCTTCTTCTATTTGTTGTCTTTTTCATTTATATATCTGTCCGGTTTGGACCGTTTTAATATATCGATTTATGTATATATATATATATATATATATATATATACTTTTTTTCGTTGGAAATACGATCCAAAACGGACAAATATAGTTCAATATAAACAAAGAAACATAGAGAAATCAGAAGAACACACTTACAGTCTCTAATTTTCGGTTTGAACCGTCTTCAGGAGAGATAAGAGAGGGAAACCAAGCGCACTGGATCAGAGACGGTTGGAGACCAACAGTGTTGCCGCATGCGCGCCCGTTCACAGAAAATAAGGTAGACAGGAATCAATTTATAATTAATTTATAATTTATAATTACATTAAATTAATGGAATATGAAAACAATAAATATATAAAAAAGAAAAAATTGAAAAAATAAGGGAAATTGATACAGAGAAATTGATACATAAACAAAAGTACTGACTAAGCTATGGTAAAATAAAACTAAGAATACAAATAATATTAACAAATGAAATAAATTATTAAAAAATGTGAAAAGGCAAGGAACTTTTAGACATTATCGCTTTAGATTGAGGCCAGGTGCACTGCGCGCACTTAATAGCCAAATATGGGCTTCTTCGGAGGCTCGTAGTGTGAGGTCTTTGCTGTCAGGGGGTATTTGTCGCAGAATCTGTAACCTGTAGCACTCATTAAAAGGGAGACCATGGCTATTGGCATGTATGGCAATGGGAAGATGGGAGCGACTATTGACTGAAGCTCTGTGATTGTTCATACGGAGACTAACAATCTGTCTTCATCTGTAAGTCCCTCATGGTTGGCGTGGGTGTGTAGGAGTTGAACCAACCCACGCCAACCATGAGGGACTTACAGATGAAGACATTCAACTTCTCACACCTATTACACCCCGCTGTCCCACTTTTTACATCCTGCCCAAAATCCACAAACCCTTTCAAATGCCCAATAATCCACCTCCCGGGAGACCCATAGTTTCCAGCTACGGCTGTCTCACTGAGCGAATTTCAGCGTTCGTAGATTTTATTCTGCAACCACTAGTGAGCAGTCAACCTTCTTTCTGTAAAGATTCCTTTCACTTCCTAGATAAAATCAAAAGTGTATCCCTGCCTGAATCTCCCCCTTATCCAATCCTCCTTGTAACTATGGATGTAACCTCGTTGTACACTGTCATAGATCACAGTGAGGGCTTAACCGCTTTGCGCTACTTCCTCTCTTCCAGACCACTTCCTCATTCGCCATCCACTGACTTCATTATCACCTTAGCCTCCTTCGTCCTCAAACACAATGCTTTCAAGTTCGATGAAGACTTTTACCTGCAAATCAAAGGAACGGCCATGGGAACTAGAATGGCTCCCTCCTTCGCCAATCTGTTCATGGCCCACCTTGAAAATAGTTTTTTCCAAACCTGCCACCTTCTTCCCTCACTGTATACCCGCTTCATCGATGACATCTTCTTTATCTGGACCCATGGCATTTCCGAGTTAGAACTCTTCATCGACAACTTCAAATCTTTTTGGTCTTCCATCTCCTTTACCCATAACATTTCCAACAGATCCACTACCTTTCTTGATGTCGATATCACCCTCAACAATAGTTCTCTCATTACTTCCGTCCATTCTAAACCCTCTAATCCCCATTTATATCTACACTTCAATAGCTGCCACCCTCCCCACATTAAGAAATCCATTCCGAGATCCCTCTCCATACGAATTCACCGGATTTGTAACAGACTACAAGATAAACACCTACATATCAATAGCCTAAAAAGTAAATTTGTAGAGCGAGGTTACCCTCTCCCTTCCTAACAAGAAGACTGGTTCCTGCCACAACCCCACACAATCCTACATCAACCTCCTCTTCCTCTCCCTCTGGGTCTCCCTACCTTATTACAACCTACTTCCCAGGTATCCACAGACTGGGTACCATCATTAAAGAACTTTTCCCGATCATATCCTCTTCCCCAGCCACCTCCAAAACCTTTCCTAATCCGCCACGCCTATCCTACAGACGTCCTCCCAACCTTGGCAATTTTCTTTCGCACAGGAAGCTAACCTCCACGAGGGCAAACAGTTTGCCCTCTGGAGCGCAACTGTGCGGACGTCGAGGTTGCCTCACGTGTCCCATTATAAATTCCCAACCACACTTCACAGCTCCCCCCCATAACACCCTCTATCCTGTTGCAACTGACTGCTCGTGTACCTCCAAAAACTGTGTGTACTGTTTGGAGTGTACCAAGTGTGATTCGTTCTACGTAGGCCAAGCATCCACCAAGCTTAGTCTCCGTATGAACAATCACAGAGCTTCAGTCAATAGCCGCTCCCATCTTCCCATTGCCATACATGCCAATAGCCATGGTCTCCCTTTTAATGAGTGCTACAGGTTACAGATTCTGCGACAAATACCCCCTGACAGCAAAGACCTCACACTACGAGCCTCCGAAGAAGCCCATATTTGGCTATTAAGTGCGCGCAGTTCACCTGGCCTCAATCTAAAGCGATAATGTCTAAAAGTTCCTTGCCTTTTCACATTTTTTAATAATTTATTTCATTTGTTAATATTATTTGTATTCTTAGTTTTATTTTACCATAGCTTAGTCAGTACTTTTGTTTATGTATCAATTTCTCTGTATCAATTTCCCTTATTTTTTCAATTTTTTCTTTTTTATATATTTATTGTTTTCATATTCCATTAATTTAATGTAATTATAAATTATAAATTAATTATAAATTGATTCCTGTCTACCTTATTTTCTGTGAACGGGCGCGCATGCGGCAACACTGTTGGTCTCCAACCGTCTCTGATCCAGTGCGCTTGGTTTCCCTCTCTTATCTCTCCTGAAGACGGTTCAAACCGAAAATTAGAGACTGTAAGTGTGTTCTTCTGATTTCTCTATGTTTCTTTGTTTATATTGAACTATATATATATATATATATATATATACAAAACTATAGTTTATCGGGACTCTATTCCACGGTCGATACTTTTATCAATATATATATATATATATATATAAAGATTTCACATAACACGTGAAATAACAATTAATGATCAAGCTACAATAAGAAATAGGAAAACAAGACTAAGATCTTTCAACCGTAACAAGCGGTCTTCGTCAGAGTCAAAAACCCAACTGAAACACTAGATGCAGAAAACATCTGGTGAGGGGTTGAGAAGAGTGGGAGGGAAGAGTGGTATTTTAACAGGGTGAAAGCGCAGGAAAGGACTAATGTCCAGAAAGGGATGTTTGGGGAAACAAAGGAGTACATACAGTAAGAAAGAGTAAAAAAAAGCCTCTTCTAAGAGGGTTGGCAGCTAGAGGATAGTTTTTTTACTCTTTCTTACTGTACTCCTTTGTTTCCCCAAACATCCCTTTCTGGACATTTGTACTTTCCTGCGCTTTCACCCTTTTAAAATGCCACTGTTCCCCCTCCCAGTCTTCTCAACCCCTCACCAGATGTTTTCTGCATCTAGTGTTTCAGTTGGGTTTTTGACTCTGACGAAGACCGCTTGTTACGGTTGAAAGATGTGAGTCTTGTTTTCCCATTTCTTATTGTGGTTTGATCATATATATACATATATATATACTTAAACGATAAAAGACGAACAGAAGCATACAAAAAATATAATGTAATTGAAGAGACACATACATGAAAAAACATACAGTCAGCAATTTTTGGCTAGAACCTTCACCAAAAAAGAAGAGAGAGGGAGATAAAACGTACCTGTAAAATTCGTTTGAAGTTTCTGAAGATGTACAATGCCCATCCATATGTATACGTATATTTATACCATACTTAGTTTCAGTTTTGATAATATTTCACTTATCTATGTCTTGATTGGTAGAGGTTAGTTCGAAACAAACTGTAAACGATTATCTTATGAATATCTTTGGTTTATATTAAATAAGAGTGAGGTATTTTTCATTTCTGCTGTATTTTTATTTATAGTTTGTCCTAACTAGAAACTCAAAATGCATACCTACTTAACCCAGATCAAGAGGAATACTAACATTATTTTTGCAGATCAATAAATAATTATCTCAGTCCAACAAAAACTCAGTTAACCACATCCTGCACAATAAAATCCTCAACAGACGATAAAACAATCAGTGCTATCAGGGAAACAACATTAAAATGAGATTTCAAAATACCTGTGGCTGGTCCATCATAAACTTAAATATGAAAATAATTACATGCATATTCGTAAGTCACTTTAAACCATTCGATATCACCAACCATCGTGATAATAAAGAAAACTAAAATCTAAAGTAACCATAAAGTAACGTCTTCTTTACCTATCTATCTATATCTATCTATATATATATTGAAAAACAAATTGAAAAAGTAATAATAGCCTTGAGTAAGTTTTTTTCAATTTGTTATGATGATGTTTCTAAAGTAGAAATGACAAATGTCCATTGTTTATTGTTTTTTTGTTAGTTTATAGCCCTGAGGATGTCTTAAAATAAAGACGAAACGTTGGAAAAAGGTGATTCTATATATTTACCCTGACCAAATTCCGAGAAGAAGAAAAAGTATTTGTTAGTAATTTGTGGTCAAGAAACCAGTACCGTATATATATATATATTGGTAAAAGTATCGACCGTGGAATAGAAACAAAACTAAAGTTTATCGGGACCGATAAACCGATAAACTTTAGTTTTGTTTGTATATATATATATATTGATTTTGATCAAATGTAATGAGTATCTGTGTCAGATTCATACTAAATCCAAATAAATTACCGGTGGAAAGTGGCGCCATCTAGGTGCAGTGTGGCTATTTTCCTACAACTTGCTCATTAGCAGTAGTTTGATATTCGAGCGATGTGTTTTGAGTGTATGGTTGGACTAAGATTTAGGTATATGTATATATATATATATATACAAATATTTTTATTAAATGCCCCTTACGCAATATTTCAGATACTAGCTATGTATTGGGCATGTGGCAGTACATTTACCCAGCTCTCTTAACAGCAATTGAGTCTGAACCAGAAACGGGTGTTAAGCATGAGCATATGGCTTCTATGGCTAAGGTAATATGCGATACATTTTTTTTACGAGTATTCCTAATTATGTTCTGTTGATTATTTTTATTGTTTCTGTTTAGTGTATTGAAACTTTAGGGAAAGAGTATATGACGGAAGAATTTATAAATCAATTGCTGAAAGGTATAAGCGATCAGTTGAATGCCCATTTTGAACGTGCGGTTGAGAGGTTAGAGAAAAGGAAGGACGAAGACTATGACGAGGTAAACGTAGTACCTGTGTTTTCCATTATATGACCTTTTTTAATATTTTGGTTACTTGTTCTTTCTTGTTTACTCCATAATTTCAAATGCATATTGGGTGGTCAAAGTTGTCAACTGAATTAGTTAATCAAACTTTGTAAATTATAATAGATTGGCTTTTTAAGTTCTCATTGAGTGAAGGGTTTTTTCACTTAATCCATTTTGTAAGTGTTATGAGAAATTATGTGATCATTTTGTCAAAACCCATTGGATAAAACTATATCTTTTAAAAAAATATTAAATATTAGTTTATGGACAACTAGTATGGATAAAGGATATTGGAACAGAGATATAGCAATTATATCTGATAGTCAAGCAGCAATCAGAGTATTGAGCTCAAATCTTGTCAGCTCAAAGATGGTCTTGAACTGCAAAAATAAACTCAATCTCCTGAGTATGAGGTACAAAATTTCCCTCCACTGGGTGCCAGGACATGCAGGAGTAGAGGGAAATGAACGAACTTGCAAGCGAAGGTGTTCGGGAACCGCATATTGGTCCAGATACATATTGTAGTATAGTCCAACACACTATACAAGAACTAATTAGGAAAGAGGATGGGGAAAACAGGAAGCAATACTGAGATTCTCTCCAAGGAGTATTGTATGGAAAGGAGCAGGAATAATCTAAGGGTTTTAACCGCATTTCTAACGGGTCACTGCAAACTTAATGACCATCTGCATAGAATGGGCATTATCAATGATGGTTTGTGCAGATTCTGCAAGGAAGAGGAAGAGATACCGTTGAACCTGCTGGCTGACTGTCAAGCCACTTTGCTACACAGAGGCAGGTGCTTCGGGGTACTCAACAAAACTATAGAAGAACTTTTACCATTGGAGCCAGCAAAAGTGCTGAGCTCTTTGGAGGCGTTGAAGTTAACTGGGGCACTGTAGTACAGAAGGAGGGAAGTACAATAGTTCTTAGGACGCAGTGCTATAACCCTCAATGAAAAATAAAAAAAAAAAATAGGCAACTAGTAACTAATCGATAATGGATATAAATCTATCTAAAAAAAGTAGATAGACAAAAGTCATGTAAAATCAAGCGTTATTCTTGAAACGCAAATATCTGGTATGTTTTTTACTGTGTGAAATTGTACATTGTATACCCTGTATGAAATTGCACATCGTTTACCTGGATGAAACAAAAGTCAGTTGCTACAGAGAACGTAGGGATATTAAGCACTTCAACATGTTTCAATTTTTGTTTCAGTATCGTAATTCTAATGATTCATGAAGTTACGAGAAACAATTGTTTGATTGATTCCGTGATGCGTGATATATATGACTTTCGGTAAATAAGTCATGTGTATTAATTTTTAAAGAGACTGAACGCTGTATATAATATACTGAATCAGGATATAAGCTTATAAATCAAGATACAATTAATATATCAACGTAAAACAAAACTTAGGACGTTAAGTTTGTAGAAGTTTTTTGATGAAGTACTTTGTGAACTACAGTATGAACTTTGGAATCAGTTAATAAGGGATCTAATTATATTTTTGGAAAAGGCTGGTTTTGTATACTCTATATACGTATATATACTCTATCTACTTTATATACGTATTTAGTACTATTTTAAAAAAAGTACTCATTTAGTTTTTAGGAATATCGAAGAACAAGAAAGGCACTTTATGTTTGTTTTATATCAGAACAGAGGCTATTTCCCCCCACCCCCGTTCTTTTAATAATCTAAGAAAACTGATACATACTTCTTTTAGTATTCCGTAACATTACTGAATATACATTTTAAGAATAATTTTGTTTTAATTCAAAAGAGTTTATAACAAATTTAAAACATGCATATTTCATGACTAAAATTTAGATTTACATTTTATTTTTCATCATTTTTTATGAGTAGTAATGACAGCAGGTACTTCAAAGTATATTTTTTTTATCAAAATTTTGTTTTGTTGAAGGTTGTTGAAGAGCAGCTGGAAGATGAAGACAATGACGATAATTATACCATTAGTAAAATAAGTGAAATTCTTCATTCACTTTTTGCTATTTATGGAGATCAGTTCTTTCCATATTTCGACAAACTTCTTCCTCACTTTATTAAAATGCTGGTTAGTTTCTTGTTCAATTCAATAAATTCTATTTGTTTTTTTTTTTTAAGGATAAGTAAGTATAATTAATTATGAAAAAATCTAGTTCGAAGTTTTGGCAGATTTTATGGCAGTCTGGTGCTTTCCTTAAAAAATCTGATCAACATTTCCCAATAGCTGTAGAGACCTTCTAAGCGAAAACCGAACGTCACATTACAATTTACATGTTTTGAGGTCTCCAAATCCATTTTCAACATTTTTTTTTTATGATCGTGGATGAGGAATCATTAGAGTGTGTTTCTTCAATGGTGAACACGCTTCGTGTCACAGCCTTTGATGGATTTTAATGAAATTTGGCTTATAGATTGGCATTAGTAGAAAAAGTGGGTATTTAGTTTTTAGGAATATGGAAGAATAAGAAAGGTATTCTAGGTTTGTTTTATGTCAGAACAGAGACCCCTCCCCCCCTCAATCCTCACTCTTTAATAATCATATTGAGCTGATGCATACTCTTCATTTATTCCGTAACATTATTGTGTACACATTTTAAGAATTATTGTAAGATTTTATTTATTTATATAGTAAGGGGCAGTATAACACCAAAAAATGCAACTATTAGTTTACACATCTACTTGTTGGGTTTACTTTTTTCATAAACAAAAATTATTCACAGTTATTAAACTTTTCTCAACGAAAAAAACATTCAGAGTTGGTTAATGAGTAGGGTGTATGGATGATGGTTTTTAAAAAACCATTAAATAAGTGAATAATCTGTGGACAATAGAAATTTTTTTCTTTTATATATATATATATATATATATATATATATATACAATTAAAAGAAACGGTCCAGCGGATTTTATTTTATATATATATATATATATAAGGGTTTTAATTTATATATATATATATATATATATATATATATATATATATATTATATATTCAAACCACAATAAATATGAGAAAAAAATACTAAGATTTTTCAACCGTAACAAGTGGTCTTCGTCAGGGTCAAATCCCAACTTCATCGGTAACAATGAATTTGAAATAACAATAACAATGATATCGGTAACAGTTGGGATTTGACTCTGTCGAAGACTGCTTGGTACGTTTGAAAGATATTAGGTTTTATTTCTCATTTCTTATTGTAGTTTGAATAGTGATTGTTATTTCACGTGTTCATTGTGAAATCTTGTTATATATTTATATATATATATATTATATATTATATATATATATATATATTATATATATATATATATATATATATATATATATATTGGTATATATTGGCAGCAGATCTTCTCTCAAGCATATTTTATTGAAAATGATCGCAGTTTCTGCGTTAACGACCTTTTTGTTAACTGACCCTTTTTTCTTAATTTGACTCTTTTACTTGGAAATGTCATTGGCGAACCTGATTTATAGTTTACCTACTACAATAAGGAGAATAGCCAGAAGGTTAGAATCAGTTAACAAAAAGGTCGTTAACGCAGAAACTGCGATCATTTTCAATATATATATATATATATATTGATAAAAGCATCGACCGTGGAATAGAAACGAAACTACAGTTTATCGGGACTCGGTCAGTTCTTCAGGTTCAAATTAAACTCTCATTGCCAACGTTTCGGTTTTTATTTAAAACCTTTTTCATAGGCCTACAAAAACAGGGGAAATATAAGAAATAATACAATCATTCAAAAATCAAACATACATAAAAGTGCAATTAGTTACAATTAAGAAATTACAATAGAAATTTTTTGACTATAGCTAGTGAGAAAACTTACAGAAGTATAAATTTTGAAACAGAAAAACTAAGTATTACATTAAACATTATTTTACAAAGAAAAATAGTATATGGATTTTAAGGGCAACTGTAGTCTGAATGAACACGCGACACTGAACTGAAATAACCAAGCAAGGTAACCAAATTCCTCCATATACTATTTTTCTTTGTAAAATAATTTGTAATGTAATACTTAGTTTAGTATAGTTTAGTAATACTTAGTTTCAAAATTTATACTTCTGTAAGTTTTCTCACTAAGCTATAGTCAAAAAATTTCTATTGTAATTTCTTAATTGTAACTAATTGCAGTTTTATGTATGTTTGATTTTTGAATAATTGTATTATTTCTTATATTTCCTCTGTTTTTGTAGGCCTATGAAAAAGGTTTTAAATAAAAACCGAAACGTTGGCAATGAGAGTTTAATTTGAACCTGAAGAACTGACCGAGTCCCGATAAACTATAGTTTTATATATATATATAACGCTGAATTGAGTACATTTATGAGAAAATTTAAAGAAATTTAGCTAGCATTCAACTATTCAGTCATAAAAATGAATATTTAAAGTGAATTATTTTATTATAATGAAAAAACATTCATTCATAATTGGATAACTGAATTGATTAAGTATAACGGTAAAATTAAAATAACTACAATAAATGCAAATACGGAGATAACTACAATCTTAATGTTAACTCCATATTACAGGAAAGATTGTTTTCCTGTACTACCTGTACTTCCTGTACAAGTATGGGGGATGACTTCAATACAGGTTAAGTTAAGCTAGGTTAGGTTCGGTTGTAGTGACAGTCCCACAACACACATTTGCCAAATATTGGCTCTTTGTAATACCATGCAATGAAGATTCTACATAGGGAGTCTTGTATTTAGAGTAGGGATCTTTAACGAGACCTGACATCGTACAGGCTCGGGACCGACTGTTTCATTTTGGTACTAATAACTGTATAATGTTAACTAGATATTATTTTTTTTTGCTGGATCTTAGTATTTTAATTGGTAAGTACTCTGAAGTCTTACTAATTTGTGACTGATTTTTTCAGGGTTCTGACATGACAAGCACTGATAGGGAGAGGGGACTGTGTGTGTTTGATGATGTAATTGAATACGGAGGCGCTGCTTGTGTTAAATATCAACAGTACTTTATTCGACCCATTCTTGAAGGTGTTGGGGATAAGTCCCCTGCTATCAGACAGGCTGCGTCTTACGGTTGTGGGGCATTAGCAGTGCATGGTGGTCCTCAGTTCGCTGGTATAGTATAAACATTGGATGGTTATTTCTCAACTTTTTTTTTTTAAAAAAAATGAAACTTGTGAACTTTTATTTTATTAGCATAATTATTTGTCATAGGTTAAGAGATTTTTTTTGCTTAATAGAGAAAGTAAGAGTTTTGATTTTGTTATGCGTGAAAGTTTTCTCTCTTTACTTGTACCTCCATTTATGCCATAATTAATTTACAATTTGCTTACGGTGAGGACAAATGTTCTACTTAAATATGATTAGTATTGCTTCACACTCACTGTGCGTTCTTTAGTACTCATAGATAAATGAGTGATTTTTGTTTGATTGTTACAAAAGTTTAAGTATACTCGCTCTGGAATTAACTCAAATAATTCTTGTAATTTATTTATCTTACTTGAAATAGCTATAAAAGAAAAAAAAGTATGAACTTGAACTCCTCAGAAGTCTCTCACCATCCCCAAAAAGTTCATCATTTCTCGCTCATGGTTAACATGGGTGTAAATTCACTGTATACTTCGTTTACTTGGAGGGTTTGAATGTTCTGTTTTTTCTTTGTCGTAGTGGTCTCCTTGCCACTCCTTCCTTTATTTTCTTATACCGCTTGCTTTCTTTATCTATAATTTTTTTTTCTGTTAGAACGTAGTTGTTGCCTCCAGTTAAGGAGAATTGCTATGGGACAATAATAACACCTTCCTATACTAACATGTTAATGGAAAAGATAGAGCAAAGTTTCTTAGCCAATCCACCATCTACTCCCAATTCTTTGCATACGTTACATTGAATATTGAATACTGATACTGATACTGAAACAAGTGACGAGAAACATATGGGATGGTGTCGAGAGGGAGGGAGGTAAGACGCACTTTAATGGGCGTAAAGTGCAGGAAAGGGAGCCAAAGTCTGGGAAGGCAAGTCAGGGTAAAGAGAGGAAGGAGTTCAGGGTGAAATAAGTAACAAAGTACTCTTTTTGACAAAGTTATTGCCTTCGTCAACTCTAGTGACTCTAACTTGAATAAACCGTAATGTTTATTCAAGATGAATTTTAAATTTGATCAAGTTTATTCAAATTATTGATCTATTAAATTTTATCAAAGAGAATCGATAATCTTTATTAACAACACCAATAATTTCAAAAAATCGTACTTCTGCAGGTTGTCTCACTTTTTAGTCTGAAATATTTACATTTGTAGCATATTTATAACTTCATCTCTTGAGTATACTTGAAATGTGTATACTTCTTGATTGTTCTGTGATTTCTTTTTTTTTATTTTGTTGTGTGAATATATAAGAAAAAAATTAAAGAAAACAAAACGTTGACTTTAGAAGGTTCATTTGTACCTGGAACATGACCGATTCCAAAAAAAGTTTCTACGTAAAAGAAAAAGTATTCTACGGTCGATACCTTTATCAATTTTTCTTTAAATATATAGTGAGTGTTTATATTTTTGTGATGTAAATTTGAATGAATTAGTCCCCAATAATGTTGACAATAACAATAACTAGTTCCCTCGAATTTCTTAAGGAATAAAAAATTAAACATAAAATTTACAATTTTTTTTTTCAAGGAACATGTGCCGATGCGATTCCGCTTCTAGTGAAGGTGATTAATGATCCTCAGGGCAGGACGGATGAAAACATCAATGCCACAGAGAATGCTATATCGGCTGTCACCAAAATTCTTAAATATAACAACTCTTCTATCAATGTAGATGAAGTTCTACCCCATTGGTATTATGTTTTACGAATTATTTTTTTTTTTCATGTGTAAATTTTGTAAAAAAGAAACAGCCTGAATGTAACAATATTCTTTGATTTGATTTTTTGATACTATGGGTCCATTTTGTGAGATGCTTTTTTTTTATAGATAGTTTTAAAGCAATGTTTTATTTTGACATGGTTATTTCTAGAAGTTAAGGCATAAATTTTGATTTATTTAGGGGAATTGTTTTACTGTGAGCGAAAGAGAAAGTTAAGTGGTATATTGTTATTACAACAATAATAACGATTATAATATCGTTTAATAACGATTGTCAATCTTGGTTAAACAGATGGAATAGTTACAAATTTAGTCTTGTACTATTATGTTTTTTTTTTAAAAATAGAAATTGTTTTGTGCAGGTTTTCCTGGTTGCCTGTTTGGGAAGATGTAGATGAAACTTCTCATATCTACGGATATCTCTGTGACCTAATTGAGAGCAGTAACCCCATAATATTGGGTTCAGGAAGTAATTCTAATTTAGCGAGAATCGTTGCCGTTGTAGGCGAAGCTTTAGCCCGAGATGCCCTTCCTCATGATTCCACTGTTCTTTCTCGTCTCATTAACATAATCAGAAGAGCCTCCACTGATCCCACCTTCCCTGCTTGTCTCGCTCACTTGAACTCTGAACTCCAAGTTGCTCTCCACAAAGCTCTGCAAACTCCTACTGCTACTTGATCACCATGAACAAATGTACCAGCTAAACCGAAATTGAGATAAATTTAAATATTTTTTTATATTATTCTTTATAAGTAAATTTTACTTCCATTGTGAATTCTGAGATGTTTCTAAAGCTTTAAATAAGAACGTTATTCATTGTACAGCAGTTATTTAAGAATATTTACAATTATGAATTTAACAGCCTTGTTATGCCGATATAAATAGTTGTTTATTTTGTCTGGGTTATTTAAAAACTGGTGCATAGAGATTTTATTTTGATTTTATTATGTGACTGCTAAAAACTAAGTTATTGTTTTGTACTGTTTGTGAAACAGATGTTCCCGTACTTAAATTTGGTAAGTTAATATATACTTTGGATGAATTGTTGATTGACGTATCCGAAATCGTATTAAAGTGTTTGATTTAAACCTGTTGTCATTTTTATTTATGAATTGTAATTCTTGATATTGTTTAATACAAAGTATAACTAGACTAGAACTTCAGAAATCAAAATGTATACATTAGTCCTCTTTGTCTTTTACGATGTATTTTCAACCGAGCGATTTCATCATCCATTGGGTGATTGTTCCTCTAAAGGCAGTGATAAGGTATCACAAGTAAGGTTTTCTAATAGTATATTAAAAAGATTGGCTAATAAGAATTACAATTTTTTGTTTTTCAACGCCCACTCTTATAAGGTTTTCATCTTTTAATGCTGTTCTAGGGGCTAAAAATTGTGGCTCATTTATTAATTTGGCACCCATTTTAATAATGGGCGAGCCACATTACCTACTGATTCTGCATTGGGAGTCCTAAATTTTGCCTAACTGTAGTACATTTGGACTGGGGATCTTTAAGGCGTACTTGACATCATACAGGCTCGGAACCGACAGTGTAACGTCCTCTCCGAAGGACTACGTGCTCACATTTATTCACCTACCAGTTCGTAGGCGAATACGTTATCCATTGAGCTAACTTGGCCCCTAGATAGAATTACAAGTTGAATGAATATTTTCTAAATTTTGCTTCCCCATTTGTTTATGATACATTGAAGTTTAAAACAATGTTATTGGATGACAGCTTTGTATATGCACTATTACTATGCATATTTACTGTTATCTCAAAACTGTTCCTCATTTCAAAATATTTGAGTGATCATGAGTAACTAAATGAACGTTATTTTTTTTTCTCCCTCATATACCATTATGCGGTTTTTGCCAGGTTGATTTTAAGTAGTAATTGTGAGTAGTAGATTTGCACAATTACTTCTGTTATATTGATACTCTTGCATAATTGATGTTGATATGATATAATTATATCGATATAATATAATAATTGATATAATAATATTGATAACAGTTTCATCGAATATTAGTGGTAAGTAGTAAAATACTCTTTAATTATATACATATAAATCCTGATATATGTCTCGACCGTGAAATAGAATGAGAACATTTTTAAGAGGAATCTGTCAGTTTTCATTGTAGAAATCATACTTTTAAAGCGAACGTTTCGTTTTTATTTAAAACCTTTTTCGTAGGTTAACAACGCAAAAGAAAATATAAGAAGTCCTGTGACAATAAACAATTATATTCATATCAGAAATTGCATAGTATAACTTTTAAAGTGTTACAAATGTAAATATTCCGAAGTTAAAGTCTTATTTTGTTATAAAAATGAAAAACAATGAACTTCTTCTGTATTAGAACTTTAAAATTAAGATAAAAAGTGGAGTTTTAACACAAAACTGTGCAGTGTTTAGAACTTCACCTAACGAATTGAACCCACTGATAGCAACCAAGAATCCAAAAAGAATATTAATAACATTATAACATTACACTAATGAAAACAGGCAACAAACAATTTTTAATTAATTAATGCACCTGAATAAATCCTATTATTTATCACTTCTACTATTTAGCGATGACTGATATGTTTTATGTGTAAAACTTTCAAGTTCTTATTTCCTTAGCTCGTTCCTAAGCTATAATTCTTACTTCATTAAAATCCAAATAATTATCCTCGTTAATACATTGTTTTAATGGATGGGGTTTAAAACTGATAAACCAGTTTTTTTAAGAAACAGTTTCTTTTCATAGTGAACTTTGCTATAGTATTTTACGCTTTTATTACATGTATGATTACTTTGTAGATCTTTTGGAATTTTGTCTTTCAAATTGTCTGAAATCAACAGTTAGTTTTCCCCATAAAAAAGTAAGAAAAGAGTAAAAAAGTAAGAAAAGAGTAAAAAAGTAAGAAAAGAGTAAAAAAGTTGTAGAAAAGTAACTGTCAAAGAAATTTAATTGGACGATTTATGGTATAAATACTTAAATCAATAACAAATGCCATCCAGTGAACAAATTATAATCTGACTATTCAGTTTTAAAGTTTTTTTAAAACTCGGTTGAACGTTTGTAACAAGAAAGTCAACAAATTTCCCAAAGATAATTACCTGCATTTACTCTGGTCTGTTACAATAACTAAAAAGTAAAAACTTTCGTTCTCAAGCAAAAGGATAAACTTGCTTAGAAATTACAAATTATCTGATACATGCATATAAGAAAAGTGTAAAATACTGTGGGAAAATTTACTCTGGAAAAAGGTTTTTTCTTAAAAAAAAAAACGGGTTTATCAACATTGATACCCCTTAAAAACAAATAAGATTAACTTTACTGCATTTGTAGCACATATAATTAACTGTGATTTTAATGATGTAAGAATTATAGCTTAGGAATGATATATGAGAAAAGAAGAACTTGAACTGCTTTATTGAAACTAATCATATCCCTGAACTATAAAAGTAGTATAGATATTTTAAATAGTACTTATTCCGATGTACTTATAAACAATAAAAAATTGTTTTTTGCCTCTTATTGTTAACACTTTAACATTCAGGCAAGGAATAAGTAAATGTTATCTGCTGTTAACCTTTGTAAACAAAGTTATTGCTCTTGTTAACACAGTCGAACTTTAATAAACAATTACTAATGTGTACTCTTATAGTACTTGATTTAATTAAATTAAATTTAATTAAAGAAGACTGGATATAATTTCTCAATAACATCCGTATTTCACACTTCTCATTTCAGCTTCTACACTATTCATACCATGATTGTCATCGTAGCACTTTATTTTGTATACAAATAATAAGAATCATGTTATAAATTGAACAGAAGGTAAAATGATTAGGTACGTATTTAAGATTTATGTTGTTGGTAAATAGTATCGGATCATATAATTAAATTTAATAGATTCAATAGTATAAACCTTAGTAATAAGTATTCGTTAGACCCAGTGTTAATTAGAGCAATAAAATTGTCTACAAGGGTAGTTAGCCGGACATTTACTTATTTCTTCTTGAACTTCTTTGTAACCTTGACTGACATCCCTAGCCTTTTCCTTGCTCTTTAAAATACCTCTCTTGCCTCTCTCTCTTCTCTGTATCACATCAGTGTCCTATTTCACTTTTGTTTCGGTTTAAGTGAGACTAGGATAGAGAACAGTTGTTTTGATTGAAAGATCTTAGTCAGTTTTCTGATTTTCTTACCGTTCAGATGTTGATTTTTATTTCCCTGATTATTGTGAACTCTTCTTGGATATATTTTTTTTTTATTGGCTATATTGGAAGACTGCATTTGCTGCAGATTTTATTAAATTATTTAACTGGCTTTATTGATTTCCATTCCAGTAATTCATACCATAATTTATCAAATTCATTCGATTCAATTTCAAAATCTAGGTCTGTGAAAATAAATTATGTATTAATGTAAGAAATTGGTTTCACTTTATAAATCATGTTCTGCTACATCATTTAACTTTACTTATTCTTTCTAAATTTTGTATTATATTCTTACAAATTATAATAATTACCGTAATTGCGAAACAGATGCTGACGGGAAATTACAATCGTTTGAATGGAAACGGAAAGGGGCTCGGAATCAATGGTATGCGTGGTATACACACAGACATCCCCAGTGCCACACGCAGTCATGATGTCCGCATCTATGGCGTACCTGCGCAGAGCACGAACTCGAGTCGTGTCCGTTGCACATTTTTGGGGCACTCATGTTTCGTAACATGAAATTTTTTACTGCTACTAAATCGCAGCATGATTGGTGCTCCTATTTTAAGTTTTAAGTCATGAGTGGAGTCAATAAATTCAATGGGATAATGAACTGTTTCTCTTCACTAATCACTCTGTTTACTGACTTGTAAGTTCTTTCCACAGCTTAATATAGAGCTAGAAATTGTTCATTGATTTTTCCTGCCTGCTCATTTGTAGGGGTGAGAATTGCTTGTTCATAAAACCAGTTATTCTGAATAGATTGCAGATCTTGAACTCCGGGAAACACTTTGTCTTGCTGGGAGCTTAAAGGTAAATGAAAGTGAAATCAACTAACAATATCTACTTACTATACCTGTATATTTTCAAAACAAACATGTCTGTAAAGTTAGCGAAAGACAGCTTAAAAGTCCATAACTTAGCTTCTACGTTGAATTTCCAAACCATTCAAAGCATAAATTTTAAGTTTGACAACCGCATACCTACTTTCAAAGTTTCAGCTTCCTATAATTTATATAATGGTGGCTGAGTTTACTTGTGACAAAATTTTGCGGACAAACCGGCAGACAGAAATATTTGTAAGTGTTGATTCGGTTTCTCTAATGTATGAAACGAAAAGAAAACGTGAAATGAGTCAGTTCTAAGCAACGTAGATACAAACCCTTTCTTTTATTATATAGATACTGTGCTTCAATAAATTTATGATAAAAGTTTTAAAGAAATTATATCTTGATATTGATTCAGCATCTTTCGTCTCATTAACTAGTTACTTGCATGCCAAGCACTATTAACTCATCTTTTATAAGTTTTACAGCTATCTGGATTAATGGTAACTATGAGTTAAAAAGAGCCATCTTACAAGTAAGTGCATTTAATGATAAACATTCTGCTGTCAATATAAATGAGAACATTTTTAAAATAACTTATTTTAAAAATAAGTTAGTTTATTAATTGTAGGGTAAAAAGTTAATGAAATAGTCTCCACATATAAAAATTTAATGGCATAAACAATGCGTTTCGAACACATAGTGTTCTTCCTCAGGCATTAACTAAGAGTGAGTGTCTAATGTCTGAGGAAGAACACTACGTGTTCGAAACGCGTTGTTTATACCATTAAATTTTTATATCTGGAGACCATTTCATTAACTTTTTACCCTACAATGAGTAAATGCCACATAATAAGTGATTGCACTACGTTGGAATTAGTTTATTACCTTAATATTGATATAGCTTCTGTACCACTGATTTTTAAAGTTCTAAGAAGAGTTTCTTGAGGATTATGATCAAAAGAAATTTCACTCCTGTTTATACGCCGACGTTTCGCCAAAAATTGTTTGGCATTTTCAAGGCTTGTTTTTGAGGAAGAAACTGTTTTGAGGTCCGTGTCTCTGTCTATACGAAGACTATCTGATATGATGCTGGTAGATAGAGACACGGATCGTAAATAGTTTCTTTCTCAAAAACAAGCCTTGACAATGCCAAACAATTTTTGGTGAAACGTCGGCATTTAAACAGGAGTGAAATTTCTTTTGATCAAAATCCTCAAGAAACCCATCTTTGAACTTTTATTAACTTAAGCTTTTAGCTGAGACTAAATGTTACATATTTCAGCAGCGTAATCTCGAGGATATCATTGCTGTCTGTAAACAGATTGTAGGAGATTTTAATCATTCAGCCTCGGTATCTACTAAGTATTAAGAGTATCATAAAACATTTCAAATACCTGCACACAGGTTTATATAGAATTTACAAATAAGACGTAACAGTCAGTACCAAATGATTAACAGTGTGCTTCAACAAAAGACCGCTCTCATGTCTTATTGCAATCACCATTCAAAACGAGCATGTTTGGAAAAACAGTGAGAAGAAAGTGTTGGAAAAACTTCTAAAAATGTTAAAAAAACGTTGACAGTTGTACCAATTTTATGAGCGCACAGGATCCAAGAGTTGTATTGATAATTCCAAACATTTAAGTGACCGACGCTTTTTTGAGTCCTCGGAGTCTCTCCGAGTGTACTCAAGTCTCTTGAGTACTCGGAGTTTGTTCTCAGGTTTGAGGTCTACAATATCAGCGTGGAAACCATCAGTTAAACTTAGATTATGCTCCACATCAATGATAAAACCTTAATTCTAGCTACTTTCATTGATCCATGATTTAAAGATAAGTTTGTCGAACAAGAACACCACGGTAAACCTATGGGTGAAGAAATTGCATTATGACTGTCAAAAGACCTGAGTGAAACTGCCAGTAAAAACGATTCTCAAAACGCAGACAGCGGAGATGTTGAGCTAAATGGGGATTTCTATTTTAGTTTTGAAAAGTGTTTTTCAGATATAAACAAGAAAACTGGTCAGGAAGAAACAAGCAATAGAAATTATAAACTACAACAGCAATAGAAAAAAAAACAACACGATTTTTTTCAGAAAGAAGCATTAAAATTTGAAGAGAAATATCAATGCATTTAACGTTTAAACTGTTGTAAACAATGAGGACCTCTCTCAACTGGTGACGTTTAATTTGTTTACATTGACTTGAAATTGTTTATCAGAATCGATTCAAACAGAATTGTTATTGAAAGGTTTATTAAAAGATATTTGAAGATCTTTTAAGGAGTCAGTATGATATGTAAGAACAATAGAAATCTTAATCCTATGTAGAAACAATAAATGGTTTATTTATTATTTAGTATTATTATTTATTTAGTAAATGAACTGTACATTTATGTTTTCCCCTTTGTTTGATGGTTCACTAGCGAAACTGTAATGAATTATGTTTCACACTTTAACAGATCTAAGTGTCAGACGTGTAGTAGTTCTTAGTGCTTTTAAGAATCCCATTGTTTTTGGGTAATACTGAAATATGGGAAAGGTACTTTTTCATTTTGTAGGAAAAAACTGCTACTTATTTTTAATTCACTTCTTTGTGGTTCAATGAAATTAAAATTTCGTATTAGGTATTGTCTTACTGCGAATATTTCATGAACTTACATATTGAAACAGTAATGTTTCACTAAAAATGACAACTAAGTTTTGGCAAATAACTCTCATGTTACTACAGTTCTATCTGTAGTAACGAGAAGATTTTGATGAATAAGCATCTTAATTAGGGGCAAAATTATCTATTAAAAGGACAAATTTAATTAGGAACGGAGAGAAATATTCTCTTTGAATGAATTTAGGGGCGTTATTATTTGCATCAACAACATTAATGGTGACTAGGCATTCTGATGACATTGGTGGTTTGCCGTTATCAGTCGCTAAAACAGTTAGCATATATTGATTTTCCGGAGAGGCGTCCTTCAAATCCAGTGAATCAGCTGTTCATATATGGATGTATTAATCCAGGAAGTATATAGAATACAACAATCTAACGCAAGAAAAATAGAGTAAGTATAAAATATACCCCTACTAAAATTGTAACCAGTAAAAGCTGTCTCGAGGGAGGTGTGCTATTGTGGTGATTAGTTGTAGATGATCTACTCGCAACTAATTTTATGATACGGAAGGGTATGCAGATACCTTGTTTTTATAAGAAGAGGAATGCTTGATGGTACTGAACCAGAGCTTATGCAGCATGTTTCATACTCGTATATTGTTGAAATATGGGGTAAAGGATAAAGGTCTGTGTATGAATCCAGTTAGAACGATCCTTATACCTTTCTCGAGAAGAAAAAAATAAGTAGGTCTCAAAGACAACTTTGTTTCAGGTATATGCAAAAACGTTGCAGTCTCTTTAGATGAAAGACCAAACTTGAAAAACCATATGTCAGATTGACTAAGCCGACAACAGTAATGTTCTGCTGTAACAGATTTTTGTTATCTCTTTTGGTGTCAACCCTAAATGTATCCTGGCTTTACAACATTACTATTGCTGCGGTGATTAAACCAATGGAATCATATGGATCCGTTGTGTGATATCTATTATTTGATGAAAAGGTACCCAAGTTGGCCTTAATAAACTACAAAAGCAAGCCTGACTTGTAGTAACAGCAGTCATGACAATCTATCCTACCTCTAGCATGAACAAATCATTCATCATCCCTCACTTAATGTTTTTATAAAGGAAGATTAATTTTCAGTCAATTGAGATTGGTACTATTGACGTGCTGAGGTATTGAAGTGCCTCCTCTATGGGAGATAAAATGTTTAAAAATTTAATGGGATCAAACAACTATAGTTGGGCCTATTTGTTGCTAGAAACATATCTAAGAATATTTTACTGGGGGCGTCGATGTTATCACGAATAACCTAGAATCTTCATGATTTCAAGAAAAAGGCTCTTCTCTGGCATACGAGTAGGTCAATAATTAATAATAAAATCAGTAAAAATAAGTTAATTCTCCTTTGGATATCTCGATACAATAATACAGTAGTCACGTTGGTGCCAAACAAACTTGATAATTATAACCTTTTTGTACAACACATTCGATCTCAAGGATACAATTGATGAATGAGGAAGAAAGAAGCAGATAAAGAGTGGTTAAAACAACTGAATCTAATTTAGTCTAAAAGGCTCATTCAAACTGAACATAAGTAAATTAGCTTAGAAAATAATATATTTTCAACGATGAACTAACTAACTAAGCATTTTCATTGCTTAGAACTAACTCATTTCAAGTTATCTTTACGTTTTATACATTAGAGAAACCGAATTCACTCTTAGAAAAATTTCTCTGTTTGTCCGCAAACTTTTGTCACAAGCAAACTCAGCCACCATAATACATAACAATCTGAAACTTTTACAGTAGATTTGTGTATATCTAACTTAAAATATAAGCTCTAATTGGATTGGAAATTCAGCCAAGAAGCGAAGTTATGGACTTTAAGCTGTGTTCTGTGAGCTAAACAGATCTTTTTATTTTGAAAATATCTAATTGTAGCAAGTAGGTACTGTTAGTTGATTTTAATTTCTTTTACGTTTAACCTACCTGCAACAACTTATTGTCAATGTGTTTCCCGGAGTTCAAAGTCTGCCATTTATTCAGAATAACTGGCTTTGTGAACGGGCAAATCTAATAGATTCTAATGAACAGGCAGGAAAAATTAACAAACAAGTTCTTACGCTATATCAAGCCGAAGGAAGAACTTACAAGTCAGTAAACAAAGTGATTAGTGATGAGGAAGCAGTTCATTACTCAACTGAATTTCTTGACTCTATAACTGCTCTAGACTGCCTGCTCATGAGTTAAAAATCTACTATTACGAAACTTGAGTGCTACAAAAATTTGCAACGGAGCATGGCTCCAAATTCGTACTCTGCACTGATACGTCATATAGACGGTCATCTTGACTGGGTGTGGTACTTGGGAGTTTGTGTGTATACAACGCGTACCATTGATTCCGAGCAATTATCCGTTTCAATTCAAACATTTATAATTTCCGGTCAGCGTTTGTTTCGCAGTGACGATGTTAAATAAGTCGCAAGGGGAAACTGGAATTGAAGTAAGTGAGACCAAGTGATTCTCACATGGTCAACGGCATGTTGCTTGCTCAAGAGTCAGAGGTTTCCACTCTGTTCTTCCAGCACCTGAAGGACAAACAGCAAATGTGGTGTATACTGAGGCACTTACTTAACACTGTACTAATAATGATATTTTTTACTATTCTGTAATTTACAATAATATTTGGGAATACCACGTATCACCTCTCAATTTGTGTGTCGTCTCATCGTATCATTGTGTCATCTCTCATAATACCCGTCAAAGACTGGCACGTCTGCTAATATAAATAAACAAATGAGACCTATAAAGCCTAAATAAATCCAGGGATACTTTTATACAAAATTTTTGTTAAATGACCCTAAGGAAATTTTCGTGTCACCTGAATACCTGAATTTTCTTCACACTGGACCCTTAAAATTCAGATTTAAAGTTTTAATCATGAGTGTAATGATACAAATATTTCTCATCTGGCATTTATAACAAAACATTTAAAATTATAATAAACTAAAAAAAAACCATGAACATATTTCAATAATATTATTTTTAAAAACTGACTATTAGTATTATAAAAATGTTATTAACTTTATTGACTTATCAAAATTAAATCATTATTATTATTTATTTACATTTGAATTTGTAGTTTTGTTTTATTAATTAGTATAAACAAATATTCATTTTTTTAGAGGAAAATTTGGTACAGTCTACAGATGTAGTGAAAAATCACCCGAAAATCTTTTAGCTGCAAAGTTTGTGGAAATTGCCAAAAACAAGAAAGTTGAAATATTGAAATTTTGAAAGGGAAGTTGAAATAATGAATAATTTACAACATCTCAGATTGATTCAGCTGTATGACTCATTTAAAGTGAAGGATGTTATGTGTCTCGTCCTTGTATTCTCAGTATTGATTTAAATTATTTATTTATTATTAATTATTTATTTAAACTTGTATAAATTAAGTTTCCCATCATGTTCTCGATGATTAACTTTGTTTAAGAATAGAAGGTGGTGAATATTTGAATATAGATGATGTTCCTAGATGATTTTTTTTTAACAGAAAAGTTTTGCGCGGTGGTCATGAAACAAATTTGCGAAGGAGTTTCATTCATACATGAAATATAATTCATTTGAATTTAAAAGTATTTTTATTTTTTAATATTTTGCTAATTTTTCTCATTGTTGTGATTCAATATTATTAATTTGTGACCAAAGGTTTTCCATTCGAATCCAGCAAACAACTCTAGATTTCTAATTGGGAAGTTAAAAAGATCTTACACACTACTCCTCAGGAAAAGTTTGGAGCCGTTCATTCATAAACTTCAGTAAAGAAAAATTTAAGAGTCCTGATTTCAACTCTTAAAAAGTGACTTGAAGGAGCTACTAAAGTGACATCGATTTCAGGTGCAAACCTAAAGTTGTTGTTTGATGTAGTGGACACTGTGTCTGACTTGTTTGTTTGTGTTTCAGGGAGCAGTGGAGCCGACACAGTAACAGCCAAGTGGCATCCTCATCATGTTCTCCCTAGCCTGGGGGCTCACGTCATAACACTCATCCTTCACACTAACCTGATTTTCTTTACGCTTGGGTTTTTCTCCCACTCACTTGAACCTGCTCGGCCAACTCAAATATCATCGTCGACAAGGAGTAAACGAGTTAGACTGTCCACTTTTCATTTATCATTGTTTATTCTAACATAAAGCAAAAACAACATTATATACTTTATTTACAATACATCCTTCCATTCTCACTGACATGAAACAATACTATTTGATGTGTATACAAACATAAGATGGATTCAAATACGAAAAATGACTTTGTGACTAAATTGATATCGCAAGAACCTAAAAAGAAACTTGAGCTCTCTGCTTCTCTCTCTCTCTCTCTCTCTCTCTCTCTCTCTCTCTTTCTCTCTCAAAAAATTTAGGACTCCCAATGCAGAATCATTAGGGAGACACAATATTCCCTTGAAGGATTAGCGTCACATATGTACGTATGTACATACGTACATACATGTACGTATGTTAGCATATGTACATATGCTTTCCAGCAGACCCTCAATCCCACGTAAAAGAAAACTACAACCGGAGAGTCTGTTCGCTCTGTGTGAAGGATGTTTTTTATGAAGGAGAAGAGATAATCTTATACACATCTTGCTTTACATAGAAAGTAAATCTGTCAGTCTTGAGACTAACTGATGTCATATCAGTTTCTTGTTATATGCCTCTATTCTAAATAAACTTAAAGTATTACAAAACTTAGGACTTCTAACGTTTAATCAACAAGGTTCTATGTACTACAATATGAGTATCCCCTTAATAGCCTACGGCAGAGATTCCCAAAGTGGGTTCCGCGGAAGCTAGGGGTTCCTTAACTGACTGTCTGGGGTTCTGCAAAAAACATTTAGGGAAAACATTTTTAAATTTTTTTTGTTTTTTTTTTAGTGGGCATGAATTTATTCTGTGTTTCTTGTGAATCATGAAACCGTATAATACTTATAAAGTAAAAGTGGCCAACATATTTAGGATGAATCACTAGTCAGTTTTTGGAGCAATCTGATACCCAAATTTCTTTCTATTGTAAAAATATAAAAATAGCACTTCATGCATTGTTGCCACTTCCCACTACCTAATTATGTAAAACCGGTTTTTTCTTTTATACTGCCATAAAAACTAAATACCAAAGTAGACTTAATGCTCGGCCTGACTTGAAAATCAAACTTTCAACTATAAAACCAAAATGATTGCAAAATAAACTTTGTGTTAAAGTTGCTAATAATTCTGTTTCATGTGTTACGTACTTGTGGAAGATATGAAAATTAAAATCTTTTAGTTTTGAATTTTTCTTCGAAAAATACGCATTGCAGTAATATTACTTTTAATTGTTTTTAAACATACATGCAAATCATTAGAATCTGGGGTTCCTGGGAAAGTTACTGAAGCAAAAAGGGTTCCGCGTCGAAAAAAGTTGGAAAAACTCTGCCCTACGGTGTTCCCTTGTAAAAATGAAAAACTTCATTAACCTGATCTTACTTAATCTGACCCTCTCATAAATTTTAAGGTGGCTTGCGGGAGTATATTATTAACTGATTCTGTATTATTTCAAACTAAATGAAGGACCAGGTGAATTAATAGTACCCGTGGTAGTGGTAGTAGTAGTTGCATCGTAAATTATTATATAATACATTATTATTATTATTATTATTCTTAATGTGTAGAATTTAAATTATAATACCAGTCTTTATTGTAATCAAGGTACCCAACTATAACCATTGGGTTCATACAAGTATACCATCTCAAAGTATTCTAGATAGAATGCTTTTATCTTTGTATCAAATAAAAAATTGTAGTTTCAAAAACATTTATCAATGAGGATAAACACACCTTTTAACTGTTAAAGAACAGTACTGATATTTACTTAATTTTAAATCACTTTGTTAATGCTATCTACACATTAATTTCGAAAAGTAATGTAGCTGTACATAAATATCCAGTATTCATAGTGGATAATCTTTAAATTCAGAAAAAGCTTAGCCTCTCTTTTAACGGTTAAGATGTTTCCTTTTAATTAATTTTAATATCATTTTTCTTCTGGAATATTTTTACAGTTTTTAAGAAAATATCTTCTTGTATTGTTATTAACAACTTGTCTCCTCTACCTTTATCTAAAACTTCCCTCACAGTTCTTGCTTAATGCTCTTTTTATTGTTAGTAAGATTCAAAAATGCTTACTTTTTAACAGTTATAACAAACTTGAAATCATAATATCAATCGTAATATCAAACCCTCCGGTAAATTATAATTAAATTCATAGATAACAAATTTAATAATTTCTTTTCTTTTGTTATGCCATTTTAACAGTTATAACAAACTTGAGATGTAAGTTATAATTAAATTCATAGATAACAAATTTAATAATTTCTTTTGTTTTATTATGCCATTTTAACAGTTATAACAAACTTGAAATCATTGATCAAGAACAATGTGATATGTTATTATTATTATGAAACTGGTATCCCAGCTAATACAATATATCTGGAACATTGTTATGTCACTTTAGTCTTTCTTCTAAAGAAACTCCTAGGTATTCACGTGCCTCTCAAAGTTCTGTTACTTTATAAAATGGTTTTGTACTACGTGTCACAGAAGTTACATTAAAATAGAACCAAAACTAAGTTGATCCTGAACGAGTTTGATATTTTGTTTAAAGTTTGATATTTTAAAGTTGAGTATGGGTTACTCCAATTTTTTTAATCGGTTAATAATTGCACCATTATGTATGCACAAACCGTTCCAAGTTATAACCATTGTTGGAAAATATTCGTTAACATTTTTTTAAGGGTATACAACTTGTCAAAGGCCAAACATTTCAACAACTTATGTTTATTATAATTTAAAAAAAAGATGAATAATCTTGTATCATTGTTATGAATAATAAAATTAAATATTGTGAATGCACAAAAGGTTATTGACAAAGTTTGCTACAACCTTAAATTAGTTGTATAAGATTTCAGAAAATTTTAAGGGTCAGCCTGTAATTTTGTAGGAAGTGGAAGTATGTAGTGAGTTGGTTACTTTAAAAATACATTAATCTGCTTTGTTTATTCAGGAGGAAAGCTCATGAAAAAAAAGAAGAAAACTAGTGAATTAGGAAAATTTATTGGTACCATAATGTCTTTAATTTTAAAATATACTGTACAAATTGAAAGTTTAAACTTTTAACTTTTTAAACAGTTAGTGGTGTAGTGACTTGGTTTGAACTTTTGAAAGTTATACACACCAAATTAATTATACTATTACATAAAATTTATTAGCATAAATGTTGACCCTAGTTTTTTTTTCAATTAGTCTTTTAAAACAAGCCAATGCTTCATTTATCCAAAAATTAACTACATCACAATTTTGTAGTTCTGTATAAATAAAAGAATGTGGGTATGTTTTAAATTTAGCCCAGTAAAAGTAATCTATGTTACCATTGACAAGCACTTTAGGATATCGAAAAGTATAAAATTAATACATGAATGCTCACGCCAGTTCTATTATGACAAAAAGTGATGTTATATTTATAACATTCATTATTCAAATTGTTGATATAAAGTTTTCTCTACTATAAAATATGAATAGCTTCAATGTTGGGAATAATATAAAGAATAAAAACTTTTTTTTTTAATCAAATTTATAAACAAATTGTTTAAGCGTAAACATATTTACATTTTTTGTTAAATATATTACAATTTATATTTGATGGATTTTCCTTTACTAAAGTACTGGCTAGAAATCGTCATTGGAAGGACCAATTGGTACCGACCAAGCAACTCTTGTTGCTTGGTCGTTTTATGGTATAGTCTTTAAACAGGTTTAAGTAAAATATAGAAATTAGTTATTTGTTTTAAACTCCTAATTCCGATCATAGTAATCTAAAGAAATGCATATGATTTGGTATAGGATTCCTGTTTTCCCAGGTACTTTAAGAATGTAGGATATTTCTTATTTCCTTTTTGTATAGAAGTGGTTTGCTTCTTCTTTCCAATAAGAGAGATCGACCAATGGAATGTGGTTGTAATCAAGACATGACACCAATGGATTGCTGAAAGTTAGAGAATAAAATAAAATCAAACTTGAAATTTAACTAAAACTTCATAATAATTTGAGTACTTCAAGTTTTAAACGCATATATAAATGAGATATTAAAAGATAATTTTTTAAAGGTATGTTTTGATTTTAAATTCATTTGACCATTATAATACAATATATTTCTGTTATAATAGTCAATACGTGCATTAATTGTAATCTTTTTATAATATTTGTTAAATATAAATGGTAAGGAAATCTGTTCAAAATACTTACCTAGAGCTAATGACTCTGAACCCTTCGGGCTGCATTGTTTGTATATTATCACCATTATCACACATAAGTCTGGATACTGTCGCTTTCCTGATTTCATTAAGCTGTGCTGTTTGAATGAAAAGAAGTAGGTAAATTATTTATTATTTCAGATATGATGTTTATTAATTTAGGAATAATGATACCTCTATTTATATTCATATTCTTGGTAGTTTTTGTATTAGAATTATTAGTAATAATGTCCGTCATACCTCGTAAAGTTTCTGTAGAGCTTGACCGGTTTCGGGTCCGTCTGGTTCCCATCTTCAAGAGCAACTACAAGAGTAGTTGTTCTTGAAGATGGGAACCAGACGGACCCCGCGAAACCGGTCGAGCTCTACAGAAACTTTGGTATGACGGACATTATTACTAATAATTCTAATATTACTAACCTCTGTGGAACTAACCCAATAACTGTAGTTCTTGTATTGTTCATTGCAAGAAATCCGATCCATAAACGATGAAAAGAATAATTATAGAGTGCAACCAATTCTTATTGAATTATTATCTCAATCCGTCATACCTTGTGAATCGTTGTTGTAGACACCCGACCTGTGTCGAACGTAATGCATCCTCAACTAGGAATGATTGAAGTCCAAGAATTTTGGGTATTAATACCTCTCAAACAAGTAGTGTCAATATATGCCTAAATTTCTTATTATTGATATTAGTTTTATTTTACTGATTATCTCATTTTATTCTTTCATCATTTAAATCATCATTTAAACGTTAAGTTCGTTCAGTCGTCTTTTTAATTTTATTATTGTTTAAATAATATATATATATATAGGTGATTAATTTTTTCGTTTAATGAATTATCAGTGTTTTAAATTTTATTTATTTTAAGTTCCTCTATTGTATTTAATCTTTTCGTTTTATCTTACTTTTAGTAGATACATTGCATTTTTGATATTGTCTGTTTCACGTACATTATTAGCTATTCAGTATTTAAATGATTAGCATAGTTCATTATTTAAGTTTTCTTTAAGGTGTTCTTTAAACTGTTGTTTTTACATTCTTTCAGTTTGTTCTGTATTGAAAGCTTGATATAGCTTGCCTACTTGTTTGATAGGTATTTACACTCAGGATTCTTCGACTATGACTAGTTCTATATAAAAAAATCAACAACAATTCACGAGATATGACGGCTTTTTATAATATGATGTTTACTAACCTCTGTAGTACTAACAATATGCATGTTCATTGTTACCTCGACTTAACGAACGTACCAACATACAAATATTTTGGCATAAGGCGTAAATTTCGAACCAAACTTCGTCTCGATATGTGTAGATTTACTGCTCAAGATACTACCATACGATTAAGCATCGCATAGTGGTTGTAATGAAATGAATGAAAGTGAAGCAAAGAGAAAAACTTGATGTGAGTGAAAGTGAAGAAGATCAAGACGAAAACTAAAAAGAAAAATAAAAAACGTAAAAAACAAAATTAAGAAATAAAAAAAAATCCTTTTTCTGTACAGCCGTTGTAAGCTAGTTTCGTTTTACCTTAAGAGAAGCATAAAATTTAATACAAGAAAAATAAATAAGCTAAGTTACGTAGTGGAAGTTAGAGTGTATGTTACGTACGCTCCACGTCCCATCGTATCCTCCTCTATCTTCACACCCTATGTCTCCTCCGATCTTTATCCGTCTGTCTCTAATTTAGGCGATGTTCTATACTGTATTTTCGATTTATTTATAAGTTATTTGTTTTATCTGTCTAATTGTTATTTGTTGTTTATACCCATATTTATGCAGTATTTATTGTAAGTTTTTGGGCTGTGGAGCAAATTAATCGAATTATAATATATTCATATGAGAAGCTTTGTCTGGGCATACGACCATTTCATGTACGAAGTCAGTATCGGAACGAATTTCATTCGTATGTCGAGGTACTATAATTGTATTCAATTCTAATTGGTTATGGTGAAACTTATTCCACACCCCTTTACAGTACAGCATTATTCGAATATACACGTAAGTTAAATGCCTGTTGATACATTTGCTCTACTGTTGTTCATGAATGAATGTTGTTGATTGGGTTGTAAATCTCAATAATATACCTGGTGGGAACGCATTGAGTTGATTTCCATTTTCGTAGAAAAATCTGTCACCAGCCCTCGTCCTGTAGAATTGTTCGAGCATAACGCAGAGGAATGTGGGGCCAGAAAGAGTGTCCCTAACATGAGATTCCAGGGAAGCACCCACCACGAAGTCTACGTCTTCGACTGAAGCGTACAGCAGCGACAGCTTCTCTACATTCTAAACACACATTTCAAATGCCATAAATTCAATTTTATGAAGTTGATCTCATTTTTTTTAAAGTTTTAAAATTATAGCAGTGAAAATAATTTATTTTGGAATTATATTATTCTATTTATTTTTCGAGCATCCTTCAACTCCTTATTGCTTTTTCTTCCGTTTTATTTTACTATTAGTAAAGTATAGTGATAGTGAAAAAATTGGATCTCGAGATTTTGACGGAATTACATGTCCCAAAAGTCGTTTTATGAAGTTTTTTTCCATAATGTCTGTATGGGTGTATATCCGAAAGTTTCTGTAGGCGCTACGGTCTACAATCTTTGATGGATCAAATTAATATTTTATACAAAAATGGGCCTCATAGTGTAGATGTGTGGTATAGTTTTGGAGCAATTACTGCTCAAGTGAAATGTAATATTATTGATCCATGTCATAATATCATGTAGTATCCATGATGGGAAAGTAACTTTTTTTGCCAAAATGTGTTTTAGACAAGTTCTCCTGTAAGAGATTATTTCGTAACAGGATATCTACACTTTCGCTTTTCAAAAATGTTATTACTGCTGCAGTTATTCTAATAATATTATATGCATCAGTGGTGTGATAAGCATATATACTGAAAAGTGGATCAATCACTATCTGTACTATCTCCAGGAATGAATGACTAATAAACATCTCCCATTTAGACATTTATATTATACCTAGTAGTAGTAGCAGGGTGGGGAGATCAAAAGATCTGGCAAACAGGCCAGCCAAGTGGGCCTTTTTTGCCAACCCCAAATGACCCAGACCTACCACTAGGAAAATCTTCCCGATTTTTCTACATAGATCAGGTGATTATTCCACTCAATTTCCTTTAGCTTATCTATCTTTATAATAATTGTGCCTAAAGTATTTAATCTAAGAAGGCTGAACACAGGACAGTCAGCCACATAGTGGACAGAGGTCTCGTCCTCTTCACCACACTTTTGGCAAACCGCGCTGTTTTCTACACCTATAATATTTAGATGTCTTCTCAGTCTACAGTGACCGGTGAGTATTCCAATAAGATTTCTCAGCCTGGTTCTCCCAAGACTAAGGAGAAATTTTTTATGCTTAACGCAAGGTCCCGAAATAGAAAACTTGGCCTGTCTGGTGCTCTTACAGTTCGGCCAGCTTTTTCGCAAATTCTCCTGCAGCCAGACATATATTATGCCTAATTGGGACACTCTGAAGTTGAGTGTAGGCCACTTCAGATTTTTAAAAAAAATAACTACTTTTTTAATAATATAATGAGATTTGAAAAATTCTTTTCAGATAAAATAATTTAATATTTTGAAACTTTTTTATATCCTAAGGTATTTTAAACTCACCAGGTGGCATGCCACATACTGCGGGAATTTTCTCAACATGTAAACCAAATTTGAGTGATATATCTGTCTATTATTTCCTATTGAATTAATGAATTCTCAGCACCTGCATAGGTACAAAAATGTACAAGGCCTTTTGAACTGCTCACTGCAGAACACAGAAATGCCTGATATTGCATCAAGAAAAAAAAAAAAATTTTCTGAGGCAATAAATTATCTCCATATGCCTAAGTACTATAAATACAGATAAAAGTAAGTAATGCACCAGAATTTAATAAGATGTTAAGTTTTGATTAATTCCAATTGATTACTATTTCTTTTTCTACCGTTATAAATAGAAGGTCAATTTTTGAAAGAAAGACAAAACTGAAGAGTATGAAATTAGAGAAGGCATTAAGAAAAAGAAATTTCTTTCTTAATAAGTGACCACATTAGTAGTAATAATTACCTACTGAAGAAACCGAATAATGTTTTTTGTAGTCTTTCAATTATGTGTTAAATGATATTCTGATTCAGATTAAAATCACTTCTAACTGCTTGAAAATTTCAACAAATTGATTTTTGACTCCTTATTTTAATACAGAAACATTATTACTTCTTTTGAAATGTAGTCGGTAAATCCGTTGAAATCTTTAACTCTGCCAATTCCACAGAACTCTCTGTAATCATTGTAGGACGGAATGCCGTGGTCTCTTCCTCTCTGGATGTCAATAGCTTTCAAATCCCTTCCAAAAGGCATTGTATTCTTGAAGAGATAGTCTGTTATCTGCGTTAAACAAATGTAATTAATATTTCAAATCGTTTGAAAGAAATAATTATAAAAAGTCATATTGACTAAATACTTCGCTTGTGAGGAAGGGATCGACCCGTTCTTGACTTTGACTGGTCATACCCCTCGTAAGCAAGTCGAGATTGTCATTTTCCTCTATCACTCCAGGTTTGTTAAAGTAGTCACTCAGTCGTAGCCCTCCGTAAACCAACCTTTCTTCTCCTATAAGCCTAGAAACCAAAATCACATTATGAATATACAAAATACAATACTATGAAAATGATTCGTGACAGAAATAATATATATATATATATATATATATATATATATATATATATTGCAATTAATGAAAGTTTTCAATTTCGTATACAATGCAAAATAAAGTCTGTGATAGGAAAGTTTCTTGGTTCAAATAAAATTTTCAGGTCTGACGTTTTCGTTGTATTTTACAGATTAGTTTATAGAACTATAAAACAGTTGTTCACCACACAAATCGATTAACTCCATAAAAAGAAAGTGGAGAAATTTTGGAAAACATAAAGTCACCGTATAGACCACAGTAAGAAATTTAGAAATGGGACTATTATCTTTTAAGCAATTAATGATCCTCATCAGAGTCACAAGTTGAATGGATGAGTTGAGGTGATAAATGCTGACGTGTGGTAAGGTAAGAGGGGGATTTTTAAATAAGTAAAAGGTAAGGAAAAGAAAAAAAATCTTGTATAGAACGGGGTAAACAAAGAAGGTCAGGGTTAAATGTGAAGTACACAATGTCACAGTTGATGTAAACCTTTTAGCAGAAAATTTAAGTTTTCTTTAATGCTAAGTCTAATTTGAATAAACCATTACTGTTATTTATAGTATTTGGTTTGGTGAATTTAGTTAATGAATTCTTAGTTTAATTCGTAATAATCACGATTTTTCATGATTGATAATTATAATTTCCGTCCAATAAATATCCTGTTTTTCATTGTTCATATTTTTTTGTAGCACCATTAAACGTTGTCAGTTTAATAGAAGAGGGGAGTGTGCTATGATATTTTAAAGAGTGAAGAATATAAATAGCGATGATAACATTCACCGGGAATCATATTGCTGTTTCACTTTGGAAAGTTCATAATCTATTTGATGAATAACAAAACGTAGATTCTTGTGATAAATACTGGTTGCAATACAAGAAAACGGAAAGGTTACTGTAGAGGTGAATTCTGACCCTTGGTTTGATTTCTCGTAGTGGTTGTCAAACATCACCATCAATTTGAAAAAAATAGGTTTTTCCACTGTACAAAAACGAATTTGTTTGTGGTTTAATACTATTAATGTAATATTTGTTAGGAAATTTGTGGAGTGACGGTTTTATATTGTACTTGAGGTTAGGTGTTCTCTTATAAAAAAAAAAAAAGAACTTAGATTTAACTGGTCACTGTATGTACAATCGTGGCTAACTGACGATTATACTCCTACAGAACATTCAAATGATGTCAACAACAGGAGTCACATTGCAACGAATGACAATATGTATCATTACTTTTATGTAAATTTTGTTTAAATTTATTTATCACGATTACTATATTGTAACCACATTAAAGTAAAGTATCTCTCCTAGCTTTAACTAAAAGTACCTGTCATTACTTTAAATTTACAATTTTTTAGAAAAGAGTACAATGTTTCTTTTCCTTCCGTTTGAAGGAAACGGAAATATTTTCTTATTCTACATCGGGAATCCTAAATTTTATTTCATTAATGTTTATTGGAGACTTGGCCTGTCATCATACAAGCTAGGGGCGGATATCTTTACATCCTCTACGAAAGATGGCTTGAAAAATCCCGCTTGAAAAATCAAGGGCCCTGTCCAGGATTCGATCCTGCAATCTATAGTACTAAACGCAAACATGCTATCTGCTAGACCACACTATCTGACCTGTTGGAAAAAGAAATTGAAAGTAGCATGATTATTGAATCGATTGTTTAAAGGAATCGTTAGCACTAAAGGAAATGGAACATCAATATAACGTTCTTAATAAATCGAGTGTTGTTTAAAAAGAATAATATAGACAACTGTTAAAAAAATTGTTTGCAAATAATTCGCACAGGAAAAATATAGCATTTATTTAGCGTTACTGTTGAATCGAGTTTTGTTAGAAAATTTATTATTTTAAAACATTCGAGCGTTTATATAGCGTATTGTTAAATCGAATAATGCTTCGAAAGAGTGACTGACGCCAAAAATGGAGCATTCATTCATATAGCATTGTAATGAAAGGAATGTTGTTTAAAAATGGTTGCTAATGAAAAAAACGAGACGTTGAAATAATGGCATTGTAGCTTCAAATGCTTTCCCAGAAAGATACTTTCTGGATATTGTTGTAAGCTTTCATTTTTCACTGTTCTCTCGTTGGATATCAGTAAACATACTTGCATATGTTTATACTCAACATGTGCTTTACAATTTCTCAGATTCCTTTACACATATTAATAAACCAACTAATGAACAGCTACTCAATATAAATAGTTAAAAGGTTGTAATCTTTTAACACTAAACATGATTTAATGGATTACATAGTATTCATTGAGATATCGAATATTGGAGAAGCCCATATGATATCAATAGTGATATCAAAGAAATTAACAACTATCAAATTTGGTCCGCTAAAACAACATATAGCTATTATATTACAGTAGGTTTTTTTTTTAAATTGTTTAAACCAATCTCCTAGCGGGTGATAACTTCAGCCGTTTACTGGTTTTTTGTTTGATCGGTGATTCTACTGATTCTATATTGAGAGATCTAAATTTTACCTAATTCAAGTGCATTTCGAGTAGGGATATTTAACGAGTACATGACATCATCAAGACTAGGGACCGACGGCTTAATGTCCTCTCCGAGGAACGACGTACTTAGATTTATTTACCTCCCGCGTAAATAAATCGAGGCCTGTTGGGGATCGAACCCCGGACTACCAGCCCAGAATCGAGTTAACCTGGGCCATTTACAGTAGATTAATATAAGTTACAATAGCATAAATGTGACAGCACATCACATTTAAATAAAATTTATAATTTTTCTTTTGTTCAGTGATAAGAAAAAATAGATATGTATAAAATGAAAACAAACTGGAGATGTCCTTGTATGCCGGAATGGAAGTATCTGAAGGCGGCAGTGGCATGACCATTTATAACTCTAGGGTCAACGTCTTCTCTGTAGTCGTTAATGTAACCTCCATTTTGTGCCTTGAAATTTAGCCCATATTTAAGCATGTTTTTCGAACCTGAAAAAAAGATAACAAAATTCAAATCACTTGATTATTTCTAATATTTAAAACAAATTGTCTATCTTTTTTCATTGTTCTGTGATTTACTTGAAAAAAAAAACTGTAATACATTATTTGTAATGTAATAAATGAGAATTACTTAATAATAGGAATAATTGAATAATTATTCTTGCTAAAAAAAAAATTACCACACAACATAATTGTTACAAAATATTAAAAAAGTGTAGGAATATGAATAATTTTAATAAGTGGAGTACCTAAAAATATTGGTAGCCATTCATAATAGTTGATATGCTGCCATTCAGCCACCACTATCCTTCTCGCCTCCTGGAAAGTTGTTTCATCGTCCCAATGAGGATTCAACTGGCTTAGAACGGTAGCTACTCTATTGTGTTCCCTTAACATGACTAATTGCAGAACTGTCAGCTGCGGGTTCTGATTGGCCCTTACATCACCTGTTGAACAATATGTCACTAAACATGCCTGCTTTTATGTACATGCTTCTTAGGGGGAAGAAGCTTGGTGAAGGAGACCTAGTCTCTACTATATGGCTACCGTGTAATGTAAACTATGGGCAAAGCCCTCAACAAGCGGTTCTTTCATTCATTCAAGTACATCTTGATTAGATTTTTGTTATTATGGCTGTTTTCTCAACAGATATGCACACCACATAAAACTCTCTCTCTCTCCCTCTCTATCAATCTATCTATCTATATATATATATATATATATATATATATATATATATATAAAGATTTCACATAAACACGTGAAACAACAATCAATGATCAAACCACAATAAGAAATGGGAAAACAAGACTAAGATCTTTCAACCGTAACAAGCGGACTTCGTCAGGTGACTCTGACGAAGACCGCTTGTTACGGTTGAAAGATCTTAGTCTTGTTTTCCCATTTCTTATTGTGGTTTGATCATATATATATATAAAATAAATTCAAAACGAAGGAAACACACAGAAAGACACAGACATAACTCACATCGATATTTCGACCATCGTGGTCATCAGGAGGTGTGAAGAGCGAAGAGTCCCGCAGGAAGGCAGGGCGGTGACTCCCTGCATTTATTTATGCGGTGCACATTTTTTTTATTTAAAAAAGTCCGCTAGACTATTTCTTTTAATTGTATATATATATACATATTGGTGTATGAAGGCAGCAGGTCTTCCCTAAAACAGGTATAATTAAAGTTGGCAGCAGCTTCTGCGTTGACCAATTTCTTACTGATGTTCTCTAGTTTCCTAACTAGTTTTCGGTAACTTTCGGGTATTTTCCAAAGGAGTTCTGCTAACGACATGAAAGGAAAGAAGTTGAACACTAGACACTTTAACACTTTAAACTAAAACTATAATTTGAAACTTAATCTAAAACACAAGATTTCGGCTCACATTAGCCATCATCAGGTAAAAACGAAAATATTAAACAAGGCAAAAAGGTACAGTACTAAGGGCAGTTAACAACTAACTTATATAGAAAAGCAAGGAATGCGGAAGGGAGGGAGGTGTGAGTGGAAGGGCATGCAGGGCAGGGACTGCACCCCAACTACCTGCTTGTCTCCTCACCGACCTCTCTTGCTATCTTAAAAGTATTATCAAAATTTTTAAGATAGTAAGAGAGGTCGGTGAGGAGACAAGCAGGTAGTTGGGGTGCAGTCCCTGCCCTGCATGCCCTTCCACTCACACCTCCCTCCCTTCCGCATTCCTTGCTTTTCTATAATAGTTAGTTGTTAACTGCCCTTAGTACTGTACCTTTTTGCCTTGTTTAATATTTTCGTTTTTACCTGATGATGGCTAATGTGAGCCGAAAGCTTGTGTTTTAGATTAAGTTTCAAATTATAGTTTTAGTTTAAAGTGTTAAAGTGTCTAGTGTTCAACTTCTTTCCTTTCATGTCGTTAGCAGAACTCCTTTGGAAAATACCCGAAAGTTACCAAAAACTAGTTAGGAAACTAGAGAACATCAGTAAGAAATTGGTCAACGCAGAAGCTGCTGCCAACTTTAATTTTATGTATACGAGTATATACATATATAGATCAGTTGGGTTTTTGACTCTGACGAAGACCACTTGTTACGGTTGTAAGATCTTAGCCTTGTTTTCTCATTTCTTAGTGTGGTTTGATTATTGATTGCTATTTCTCGTGTTTATGTGAAATCTTTATATATATATATATATATATATATACTAGTTAGCTTCAGCTACTCAAAGAGACTACTTCTGCCCGATGACGACGAATGTCGAAATATCGTTGTGAGTCTTTTTTGTGTTTGTTTTTATCTGTTTTTCTCTTTCCTTTCTGAACTATATATATATATATATATATATATATATATATATACACATATATATAAATATTGATAAAAGTATTGACCGTGGAATAGAAACAAAACTAAACTTTATCGGGAGGTTCAGTTCTAAAGTCGGTCAGTTCTTCAGGTTCAAATTAAACTCACAATGCCAATGTTTCGGTTTTTCTTTAAACCGTTTTTAAAAACCGAAACGTTGGCATTGAGAGTTTAATTTAAACCTGAAGAACTGATCTAGTCCCGATAACTTTAGTTTTGTATGTATATATACATCTCACTACTATATATATGGGTCTCCAACCGTCTCTGAACCAGTGCACTTGGTTTCCCTCTCTTATCACTCCTGAAGACGGTTCAAACCGAAAATTAGAGACTGTAAGTGTGTGCTTTTGATTTCTCTATATTTCTTTTTCTACCGTTAACTATATATAAATATATATATATCCCACTACTATTTATATATATAAATATATATATATATATATATATATTTATATATATAAATATATATATATATATATATATATATATATATATATATATATATATATATATATATATATATATGTTAATAAAAGTATCGACAGTGAAGTAGGTATCAAATAAAAGTTAATCAGGACTCGGCCAGTTCTTCATGTTCAAATTGAACTCTCATTGCCAACGTTTCGGTTTTCATTGAAAACCTTTTTCATGGGCCTACAAAACAGAGGAAATATAAGAAATAATACAATCATTCAAAAACCATGCATACATAAAAAGCGCAAAAAGTTACAAATAAGAAAATACCATAGAATTTTGACAATAGGGTAGTGAGGGAACTTACAGAAGTATACACTGTTTGAAAGTGAAAAACATTTTTGGTTGTTTGGTGAAATTTGGTTGCCTTACTTGTTTTCAGTTTAGTGTCACGTGTTCATTCAAACTAAATATTTGTTTCAGAAATCCACAAACTGTTTTCTCTGTAAAATTATCTCTAATGGAATAGTTAGTTTTTCTCTTTCAAAAATTGTATACTTCTGTAAGTTCTCTCACTAACTTCTACTTCTCCTTCTCCTGACAACGGTGAGGTTGAAAAATTGAAATGAAATTTGTTGTGTTTTCTCCATCTTCTTTTCTCTTAATCTTTATCAAAGGATTGCAGTACAAGAATATAGCAACTCTCACTAAAAATAAGTTACTTGGGAACACCTTTTGATAACAAATATTTTAGAGAGAAACCAATTTAGTTGGAATTACCTGAAGATACATACATACACAAAAACATACATAATCAGTACATGTTACTATAATTAATAACATTTAATTATAGTAAATGTTAAATTAATAGCTTTCAGAATAATATATTTGTTACAGATATAACAAATATTTCTAAATATCTAAGGTTTTCTGAAGAAAGCCATAGAAATACCTACAGAGAGGATTATCTATTTATTCCTTTCTGGTCTGTCTGTACGTGCAATTTCAGTTAGTGTACGAGCTCAGTTATGGGGTTAACTACGGAAAACTTCTGTGCAATAGTTTTTTAAAATTTTAAAAGTAGATTAAAGTTTTAAAAGTGGTGATATAAAACAAGAAGAAAGTTTCAGGCGGCTTTTGGGGATGCAGCACCAGTTTTTTTACTGTTAGATTCAAGGAAATTAGTCGATGATTCTTTAGAAGATACAAATGTCTAGTAAACTCAATAAAATATATATTTAGTTAACGATGAATGTTTAGAAAATATGTAAACTGGTTAGAGTGGATTTACCGAAATTGTAGCAAGGTTCTTGTGCATTTTGGGTGTCGCAGGTAGCAGTCTTATTGGTTGCTGAGGGAGGCCACACACGACCACCTCTCACCTCGAACTGCAACAGGCCACCAACACCAGCACGAATAGAAGCTGCCATCTCATCTGTCGATCCGTATGTCATCGATCCGTCCATGTAGTGACTTACCGCAACGATCTGAAATATTCCACAGACACTTATAAAAAAACTCGATGAATACTCTTTGAAACCACTGGTACTCTTTAAGAAGACTAATAATGCTGAAATAATAAATTCTTTGTTAATCTTTCTACTTTGAGTAATTACTATTTATTTATATAATTAAATATTAACAATATTGTTTATTAAGAATCAATAGGTTCATTGAGGATTGCCATACTACCTGGATATTCTGTAGATCTTAGACCCAGATTAAATTATTAATAATTGTAAAACCATCTTTGATAAGTATTTAAAAAAAAATAGTTCTCAAAATTTACATTGAGTTCGGTCATTTTCTGTAATATATTTGCCACCCGTCTAGAGAGTGAGTGACATGAATGCATGGGCTCCCACTCTGGTAACCCTTGTTAACCAGAAGCGCATTGTTTATACGTTTTTCAGTATATTCTTGAATAATTTTTGAACGATTTTAGATGAAAGTCACCAGATGAATTCTTGTTATGATAGAATACTTTATTGCTTTTGGATGATATTGAAGAATGATAAAGATGCTTTAATGCATCTTTTGCTAAAAGGTATGAAATTCAATTGTGACGAAAATTAGTCACTGTTACTATACAAATTTGACACGTTACTATAGGTGGAACTTCCTACGAAAATGTGTTACATTTCTTTTCAAAAATTTAAAATAATCAATTTTTTATTTGTAATATTCATATCAAGACAATTTAAAATGAAATTTACGGTTTCTAGAATAACTGGAAGAGAGAGCAGGTTATTCTAGAAACTTTAAATTTCACTTTGTAAATTTTCTCGATATGAATATTGAAAATAAAAAAATGATTAATTTTAAATATTTGAAGAGAAATATTACACATAGTAATACAACTAATAAGTTCCATCTATATTAACGTGTCAGATTGTTGTTTAACAGTGATAATTTTCGTTACAATTGAATTTCATATTTACGATTTTGATACAATTGGAAACGTTATTGTTGTTCATAACCGAAACACTACAATAATTTCTCTTTTTTTTTTTTTTTTTTTTTTTTTAAATCTTAAGACTCCATCAACGATGAGTCAAACTAAATAGAAACTATTATTTCAAGAGATACAGATAGTGGTTTTATTTTTATCAAAGGAGGAAAAATAATAGTAATCTGATTAAAATAAATTAATCAATTAAATTGATTTTCTAATAGTTTTGACAATATGTTTATTTACATTAAATTTTGATCTTAGATCACTTAGATCAGTTTATTTTAATAAAATTTGAATTAGAAATCAGAAAAATGTAAATACTTGTTCATGTTGCTGGTTGGGTGGAGCACATCCTCTTCCAACATTTGTTGTACTGCGCACAAAATTCATACACATTTGACCAAATTTAGAGTATAGAGGATCGTCTTCAGGAATGATTATAGGGAAACAATGAGCTGGGGCTGAGTGAGCGGGTATTTGTAGTCTACCATCAGGACTGCAGCACTCGTTAATCAAAGGTTCTGTAGAAGACATTACAACATGAATTACTTCTAACTACTGCGACAGTAAACTGACTTGCTTAATTGCAATAAAACAAATATAAACTGACTAGTTTGAGATGTGCCCATGGCCATAGACATGTCATGAGTGATGAGTTGTCCCCATTGCATGGCGATGAGAGTCCAAACAGGATCTGGTATGGGAACATCAGGAAAGAGAACTATGCTAACGAGACGAGAACTGGGTAGGCTGGAGCCAGTCACGGACCTTGCCGGTGCATGCAAACCTGACATTTAGAACACAATTAATAAGAAAGTGGCTTGCTAAATGGCGAGTCAGAAATAAATATATTGTGTGTGAATGAATGAACGGTAATAGCAATCAGCTGATACCATCAGCATATTTAGCAGGCAGCAGTCTGTTGTAAGGAGTGTTTGTTTGTCCCAGGGCTGGCTGCCTTAGGTTGTTGCAACTACCATCGTAACTCCTATATCTAGAGTCAACGCATTGATTGTGCACTCTGGGCCCACAATCTGGTTCCCTTCCAGTCAACTGCCCGTAACCTAAAACACTATGAAAGAACTCAAAATGTAGTTAATCAATAAAAACATAAACTAACACAACTTTGTGGTCATATTACAAGAGTAAACATACATGTAATATAAAAAAAAAACAAAAAAATTCAATAAAAGGCATTTATTTTGGAAAGCCAAAAAATAATATATAAGCACCTGTTGCCTTGGAGTGGTTGGTAATAGGGGCCAAGAGGGTTTTGGAGATAGGTAGCTGCATTGAAGTTGTGAAGCAGGTATACTGCTGCTCGACTCCGAGGTTGTTTGGGCTTAATGCTTGACTGAGTCAGGAGAGGTGAATACTCCGGTACTGGATGCAATATGCTGTGTCCGTGGTGCAGCATAAGTCCATCCGTTCCAACATCTGGAATATCAGAAACATCATACAGATTCCATCGTATACCTAATTCAAATTTTGTTAGTCAGGCGGCTGGTACAGTTTTCCCAATCCTCTAATAATTTATGGATAAATTCACTTTATCGTATTGTTCTTGTTATGTTAAAAGATGTCCCTTATTTATACAATGTAAATTATTTTTACGATTAGAATTACCTCTAAACAGGCATTCATATTTTTTTTTATTTATTAATCAGCAATAAAAAAACAAAAAGTAGACAGATAACCTCTGACTACATCTAAGTAAATACACAAAGTATTAATACTGTAAAGATTTACTGTAGTAGATGTACTAATCTACCATTCTGTGCTCAAACCACAAAATGAAATGGGAAAACAAGACTAAGATCTTTCAACCGTAACAAGCGGTCTTCGTCAACAGGAGGTTTGGGTTTTTGACTCTGACAAAGACCACTTGTTACGGTTGAAAGATCTTAGTCTTGTTTTCCCATTTCATATTGTGGTTTGATTATATATATATATATATATATATATATATATATAATCTTTGCGACCCATAGGTGAGATACACTACTGTGATCTGTCATACTTCAAGTTTTCTAAAAAAAATATCTGTTTATATTAGTTTTTTTTTCTATCAGCTAATTTGTATGTGCGTATCCATTTGTAGCTGAACTCTACTTTGTCTTCTGCTGTTAATTGATTCTAATCAATTTAGACAGTAGTCTTTGGATAATTTATACAAAATCTACAGGGAGAAGTAATAATTTAGGAGAGTAGGGGGACAGAAAGTGAAGAAAGGGCCAAATGAAAGGAAATAGGAGGGGCACACCACGATGTCGTGACTCATGTTTTTTTTACTTTTGTCGCCTTCACCCAGCAACGCAATCACAACACAAATACTAAATATTTCGTACTAGCCATTACAAACCCTAACGTTTATATTGCATGTAGTAGAGAGAATTATGAAGTAATTATTTTGTACTAATCATACAAACTGATTACTTGGTCATGTTATTCTGGAATATTTTGTAAACAATTTATATTTATTCTTTTGTCTCTCTCTTTCTATATATATATATATATATATATATATATATATATATATATATATATATATATGTTCTAATCGTAATAACGTTAGTAATGTGCTAATTAAAAACTCTCCAGAAAAACTGGAATGTAGTGGTATTCATAATATTTCGTGTAAATGATGTCATAAAATTTATATTAATCAAAGTAGTAAATAATTAAAAACCATGTCAAACAACACTAATACAACACGTTACTGGAGGTGAACAAAGTGTAGTTTATTCTTGCATATAAATAATGAGTATTATGGTGTAAATTAGTCAAACGTAAAAGTAATTACATATGAAAGATCGGTATTGTTAAGAATATTACCGAATTAGCAATGGTTTATTCAAATTAGATTCAGTACTGACGACGGCACTAGCTTTTTTTTTTTTTTTTTACAAAAGTTGACAGCTAGCAGATAATTTGAACTCCTTTGTTTACTCTGGCTTTTTTTCCAATAATTTTGTTTCTTATCTAGAAATGTATGCACTTTAAAATACTTCTTGCCTCCTTCCCATCTGAACACCGTACCAGATGTTTTTGCGTCACTTCCTTCAGTATCAGTGAGACTCAAAGGAAGACTACTTGTTTTGGTTGAAAGTGGTTAGTCATTTTTCTGATTTTTTTACTGTGGCTATATATATATATATATATATATATATATATATATATATATATATATATATATATATATATATATCGACAGCTAGCGGATAGTTTTTTACTCTTCTTACTGTACTCCTTTGTTTCCCCAAACATCCCTTTCTGGACATTAGTCCTTTCCTGCGCTTTCACCCTTTTTAAAATACCACTCTTCCCTCCTACTCTTCTCAACCCCTCACCAGATGTTCTCTGCATCTAGTGTTTCAGTTGGGTTTTTGACTCTGACGAAGACCGCTTGTTACAGTTGAAAGATCTTAGTCTTGTTTTCCCATTTTCTTATTGTGGTTTGATCATATATATATATATATATATATATATATATATATATCGGAAATGAGGTGAGAACTAATTAAATCAATAAGAGAAATCACCCCGAAATTCACTTCTATATTTCAGCGAAATATCATCATTAGGAGAGAGGTGATCTGCTTGAGAAGAGAACACATACTGGAGATGGCCAAGAGTGTTTAGAGCAGTGCTATCAACATATACAGGGAGAGGAAAGGTGAAAAAATAAGGGAAATAAAAATCAAAGTAATAAATATACATTAATAAGAATGAACATACAAATAAATTAAATATAAATTGCGATTATAAAATAATAAAAAAAAATACAATGAATTATAGAGTAAAAAAACTCAAAAAAAGGAATTATACATTTCTAGAGAATGTGAATCCAAAAGATAACATGGTTTAGGTGAAGATGGGTTTAAACCTGTTCATGGAGCTGTAGTGTTCAGTATACCCAATGTCTGAGTCTTTACCTTAGAATTGTTTTACCTTAGAAACTGAAACTAAGATTATTTGAAAGAAGTAACGATTGTATGTCACTAAGTATGTAGGTGGATAGTAAGATTGTTATTACTAAATGATCAGAATACAGTTTTACGACTGAAGTAATGTACTTAAACACGAAGAAGCATAGTTATTGCATATTATTTATTACAACTTTTTTTCCAGTAGCGTGCTTACTAGCACTGCTGCAAACACCATCTTCCAGCCATCTTTAGTGTGTTTTGTTCTCAAGCTAATCACTTCTTTCCTACTGACGACGATCCGTCGAAATATCAAAGTGACTTCTTGTAGTGTTTACTCTTTGTATATTTAGGGTACATATGTAGATAGTATAGGCCTTCACGTGAAATAAAAATAATCATCTTCAGAAGATAAATGGTCAGAGGTGTTTAGGTATAGTTAAAAACAGCATAAAGAAAGAACTGACATAACTCAATTCAATATTTCGACACACGTCTTCTGAAGAGAAGTGGTCAGCTAGGTGGCTAGATGACAACCTACCTATCCAATCACTTCTATTCTAAGATAACGGATGTGAAAATATTGGAGTATTTTTGTTTGAATTTAATGTCTTCTCCTCTCTTAAATTGGTTTATATATATATATATATATATATATAAAATCTCCAAACATTGTTCTTGACCTCTTCTATTCTAGTCTATGTTTTGTTATTGAGGGCTAGGTCAAATAAAAGAAAATAAACTCCTTCCTAGGCCGACGTTTCGATGTATATGTACATCATCTTCAGGGCTAAAATTAGAGTTTAGCCCTGAAGATGATGTACAAATACATCAAAACGTCGGCCTAGGAAGGAGTTTATTTTCTTTTATTTGACCTAGCCCTCAATAACAAAACATAGAATATATATATGTGTTTATTCGAAATTTATTCGAAAGTCACTCTGAGAGCTTCAGAAGAAGCACTTGTGAGTCTTCTGGGCGGTAGATCGGCTCCTCGGCTTAACTTCAATCGTTGATTGTTTTTTTCTTCTATAAGTTGTTATCAGCTTTTAATTTTATTTTAGTTAAATGTTTTCATTCTTTTAATTTTTATTTGACTTTTATCTCTTTATCTTCCTTGTCTACCTTTCCTCCGAAAGTTGGCTACTCTGTTTGAGTGCTTCGGTTCGAACGCCAAGCCAGTCGATATCAGCCTTTGTAGCGATTCACATCTATTCCTGACGACGAGGGCATCGAAATATAGTAGTGAGTTCAGTGATTTCTTTTCTATGTGTTCTTTTGAAAATTCTAGTTCATATATATATTTATATACACTTACACAATTCGAGTTTGTAAGTGTGTTTCTTAATTCTGTGTGTTACTCTTCTTGAATTTTGAACTCGTATTGTGTCCAGTTCGGATCGTATTTCCGTTTATCAAGTGAATATATATATGTCAAACGATTAGAATAAAAGAACACGTAGAAAAAAACACACAACTCACAATTCACTTCAATATTTCGACCTCGTCATCATCAGGAGGAGGAGAAGAAGAAGATGGTTCTGCTCGGCTGGCAAACAGCAACTAACCCTGTTTGTTGCCCTGGCTGTTTTCCAACCGAACAGAACTCTTCTTCTTCTTCTTCTCGTTCTCCTGATGACGACGAGGTCGAAATATTGAAGTGAGTTGTGTTGTTTCTACGAGTTTTTTTATTCTAATCGGTTGATATTTTATGCTGTTTATATGTAATTGTTTCATTTTTAAATACATACATATATATATATATATTTATGTATGTATATAAATATATTTATATTGCTTTGCAGTAAAGGGTATTTTATTTTTCTTTATTTTCAAAATCTCTAACAGTTTATGTTATGTTATGAATAACATAACATAAATACTAGCAGAGTTACATTACTCTGGGAAAACTGGAACATCCAACCATTTCACCTAAAACCCACAAAGTCACTCAGTCTAGGGTTGATAGTTTATCATTTCAAATTCTAAAACTAATATATCCGAGAGCTGGTAATCATAAAATTTTATTTTTAATATAAAGTTATAGTAAACAATCTTTTAAGATGTTTTTATATCAATAATATATATATGGAATATAGAACTACCTATAGCTGAATTGAACTTGACAAATCGTTATCTCAAACGCATCAGGTTTATGTAAAGATGAAAAATACTGAAACACAGCGAACAAAGTTTGATAACGAAAGACTTGAAATATTAATTCAATGCCTTTATGATTATAGAATCTCTATAGTAATATTATAGTATAGTATTTCTGATGCTTACTTCTATAATAGGTAAATAAGAAATTCTTAATTCAATAAGAGTATCTTAAACACATTTTACAAATAAATGTTTTTAAATCAATCTTTAATGCTATGTAAATTTATCTTTAATACTATTTAATACTTTTAAATGTATTTTCATTTTCCATAATACAAATATTTTTAAAATAATTACTTTCTTAATTTTAAAAACGTGAACATTAAATTGGTAAACAGTGAAATAAAATCTCATAATACAATCTTTAAGAGTAAAGATAAGAGATAAGGATTCAAAATTATGTGGTAATCACTAAACTTCCTATCTTATAACATAAATAAATAAATATAATAACTATGATTAAAAAATATTTCACTCTTACTGGTCAAATTTGTGAAAGTTGGTGTAAAAGGATCCACCCTTATAGCTGCAGTTGGATTGTAAACTAGGCAAAGGACCAGTAGTCCACTCGTGATCATCTGAAACAAAATATCCATTTCAGTAAATTCTAAATTAAAAAAATGTATGATTTTTACTTTGTTATAAATAAAGTATAGTCATCGTGAAACATTTCGATCTTGAGATTTTGACGGAATTACATGTTTTAAGGTCCCAAAAGTCGTTTCATGAAGTTTTTTCAATGATGTCTGTGTGCATTGGGAGTGGGAGGATGTATCTAAAGTTTGGGGTTATGCTATGATCCAGAATTTTTGACAGATCAAATTGGTATTTTACATAAAAATGGTCGTCATAGTGTAAATGTGCTGTATACCACTATTCATGATCATGTATATCATATTCATGGAATTTCAATTACGGCAAAGAGCAATAAAGCTATAAAACCAGAATATTGAACCTGGGCAAAAAGGTCCAGTATAACCAAAAATGTTATAGTAAGTATAACAAACTATACTTGTATTTGTTTACATTTATTTGCATTATTTACATTGACTTAGAAACTTTTTGAGTGAATCCACTGAAATAAAATTGATGTTTAGAGGTTTAATACAATTTTTTTAAATAATTTAATAACTTAATATGAGATGTAAGGAATAAAATTCTGACATGTAAAAAATCAAGCAAATAATTTCTGATGCTTTCCATGGTATGATGGATTTACCTCACAAAATAATTCGATCAATCTATTTGCTGCACCTTTGAACAAAACTTAATATCAAATTTTTTTGTGTTTATGAAGAATAGTATCTTTGGGTAATATTGAAGTGTGAGGAATTAACTCTTTTTACATTATACTAAAAAGCCGGTTTTTGAATTTGATTATGCAAAACTAAGTACTAATATATTTTTTCTCAATATAATATTACAGCAACATTATAACAGAGTACAGCACGCAGGAAAAGGATAGCCGCCGCTCTGAGTAAATTAGATTTTTATGCTTTTTGACAAGAGGAAGAGGAAAGAAAAATAATTTCTTAAAAAAAAACTAGCATGCCATAATGATTTGCCAGTGTAATGAATTTACAAAACACCAAATATGGAAAACATAATTCACAATTTAAAACATTCTTTCAAATCTAACGTAGTGCAGTTAGTTATTATGTGGTATTTACTCATTGTAGGGTAAAAAGCTAATGAAATGGTCTCTACATATAAAAATTTAATCGTATAAACAACGCGTTTCGAACACGTAGTGTTCTTCCTCAGGCATTAACTAAAAAATACAATGTCATCAGAGTGTTACCTATAGTACAAAGTAAATATAATACAAAATAAAAATAAAATCTCCTTATTTTATTTTATAAATATTATTTATAAATATTTTATTATAAATATTTATTTTATAAATTTTATAAAATAAGAACTCTCTTCCTTATTTTATTTTATTTTTATTTTGTACTATATTTACTTTGTACTATAGGTGCAAAGTAAATTGACTGATGACATTGTAATTTTTAGTTAATACCTGAGGAAGAACACTACGTGTTCGAAGCGCGTTGTTTATACGATTAAATTTTTATATGTTGAGACCATTTCATTAGCTTTTTACCCTACAATTCTTTGAAATATAATAAACGAAATTATCCTACATCCTAAATTAAAGGTTATCTTAAAACGACATTTATTCTTACATGTTTCTGAAATTTTTCAGACAAAATAGTAATATTTTCAAGTTTTAAATGGAAAACTTTGCCTTAATACTTCAATGTAGAAAGAGAGCAGATAAACTGTAAGAGATCCACTGGGTATTGGAACAAAAGCCATGTTCCGCTGTAAGATATTATTCGTAACACAAAATCTACACTTTGGCTTTTCAAAAATGTCATTACTACTACATGTATACTAATGATGTCATGATCAAACAACAATAAGAAATGGGAAAACAAGACTAAGATCTTTCAACCGTAACAAGCGGTCTTCGTCAGAGTCAAAAACCCAACTGATTTGTTATCAAAACATTTGAATCAAAACCCAACTTTTGATTGTTATTTCACGTGTTTATGTGAAATCTTTTTATTAATGATGTTATATGCATCAGTGGTGTGATATACAAAAATTAAGCACATATATTGATAAGTGGATCAATCACTATCTGTACTACCACCAGGGATGAAAGACTAATAAACATCTCCTATTTAGACATCTATATTATACATAATTGGGACATTATGGTGTATACTACATATCCAAGAAGTATGATAATATATTTACTTATAATGAAGTTGAGTGTAGGCTACTTAGAATTTTTTTTTAATGCTTCAAGACCATATATTTTCTAGTAAGCTTCAATAAAATGATGAGAAACAAAAAAGCTGAGTAAATTTCTTTCATCAAAATATTGAGATCTTCTTACAGATGGTTGATTTAGTAAAAAATGACAAATGAATGTAATATTTTCTTGCACATATTATTATACATTATTATATTATTATTATTATTATTATTATAATTATTAATTATTATTATTATTATTATTATAAATAATCGTTCCAATTTTAGTATATGTACCGCCGAAGTGAGGTCACTCCAGAGACCATAGTTCAAAAGATGCTCCAAAATGAAGACAATTGGTCAAAAGCTGCAAACTTTGTAGAGGTGGTTCTCCGTCATAAGAAGAACGAAAGTGGTGTGAGGCAAGGGCAATGATTATTCGTAGGTGAACGAATGGGGACGAGGAGGTGAATCCTATTCAGGGGGACTGAGGCACCGGCATGAAGTAATGTGCAAACGGTTTCTGTGTCGGGTATTGCCAGGAAATAGGATGTGGTTTTTTAGTGGGTCGGGACCCCCAACCCCACATACCCTAAGCAAGACGTCTTGCTAAGGGATCTGATGAACAGATTTTTCCACATCCTACGACGAAAAAAAAAATTATTATAAATAATGTGTGCAAGAATTTTACATTATTACATATAAAAATGTATCTATGTGAACTATTCAGTCAGTTTGATAATCAAATAAAGTGCTACTAAGACCAAGTAAATCACTTAAGTTTAATTTCATTGGTTTAGTTTAAATTTTACTGTTAATCCTAATGAATCTTGATGAATAGTCTCCACTTCAGCGAAAGATCCTTTTTGAGCTTGGATTTTAGCAAAAAGAAATTTTAATTTTATTCATACATCCACATAGAAGTTTATTGATTCTAAATAACAAAATTAGAGCACCTGCTATATATTACCTGAATAGAAATAATTGCTTTTTCTATTTCAACATTTTGAGAACTAAAAAAAAATGCATTTTTTTGTTATAAATCAACTTTATAAGAAGTAATAATTACGTAATTAACAACATTTCCATTTAGAAAAACAAAATTTATGTGATTTTTTGACTAAACCTTGAAAATTATACACACAATTTTGAAAATTATACACTGTACTTTATTTGTTATAAAACACTGAAATAGAAAAATCAAAGACTAGTAAACTTATTTTATTTCTAATTTAAATTTTTTTCATGCTATCTTAGGTTATAAATTTATTGAAAGCTTCTTGAATATCATTTGAAAAAAAAAAATATGTTGGCTTGAGGAGGAAAGGTTGACCAAACAGGTTTTTGAATTTCTCTCAAGTATGGTCAATTTAAATGTCAAAACCACTTTCATAAACTGAAGTCATCTTTATAAACCTTTGCACAATAATATTTTAAATAATCATTTAAGCTTATTTAATATTCTTTATAATGGTAATTTATTTTTATAATATTTTGAAATCATTTGATATTAATTATTTTGATTATTATTTAGGTGTTACAATCATAAAAATCATATCATGTTATAAAAAGTATATAATGAATTATTTCAGTGATATCAAAATGTTTTTTTTATACTAATGTGGGAAACATTTTTAAAAAATGACCAAACACCAGTAAAAATGTCGAAAAAAGTAAAATAATTTGAATATGATTATAAATTGCATGATTTATATTTAAAATTTGGGGTTGTCCTTATTTTGGTTGGAATGTAGGATAGCTTTGATATGAGTCTACCATAACCATTTTTTTCATTTAAGAAATACTATGTTATCCAATTTTATCAAAATTTCAGTAAAGATGTTTATATCTCCAAATACAGAACATTTGGGATTAGTTATCTGTAAAAGAGTCAAAAAAGTAAATTAGTATATGCGTATACTTGAGCACCTTTTGAGTAATATCACTTATTTATATATATACATATATATATATATATATATATAAACTATGTACACAAAAAGAACACACAGAAATTAAACAGAAACTCACTACTATATTTTGATGGCCTCGTCATCAGGAAGATAGATGTGAATCGCTCCGAAGACTCGCAACGACGGTACGTTGAAACCGTTTCTTTAATTTATATATATATATATATAAATATACCAATAATCAAACCACAATATGAAAAGGGAAAACAAGACTAAGATCTTTCAACTGTAAGCGTAACAAGCGGTCTTCATCAGAGTCAAAAACCCAACTCTGACTTTGACTCTGACGAAGACCACTTGTTACGGTTGAAAGATCTTAGTCTTGTTTTCCCATTTCATATTATGGTTAGGACATTGATTTCACGTGTTTATGTGAAATCTTTATATATATATACAAAACTAAAGTTTATAGGGACTCGGTCAGTTCTTCAGGTTCAAATTAAACTCTCATTGCCAACGTTTCGGTCTTTATTTTAAAACCTTTTTCATAGGCAGAAGTATGAATTTTGAAACAGAAAAACTAAGTATTACATTACAAATTATTTTACAAAGAAAAAGAGTCTGTGGATTTTAACAACAACTGCAGTCTGAATGAACACGTGACACTGAACTGCACGTTCAGTTTTGTATATATTTATATTGCTGAATAATTGACCAAACGTTTGGGTCAGGAAAAGAAGAAATTATTGAGAAACCTTAAAAAAAATTATGAAGAAATGAACTTCAGCGAAATATGGTCAATTATTCAACGAAATATGATTAAATGAAGGACTGCTCCTAAATTTTACGTATATGTTTATGTATATAAAAGTAAATATATTACATTTTGAAGATTATTGAAGACAACCGAAACATGTTAGTGCAAAATCTAATAATGTAGTGATGTACGAGTATAATAGTAACTTTTCTGAAATTGTTTATAAACTCAACTCCGAAGAAAGAAAATTAGGTAGGAGATTTGAAAATCTCTATAAAAAAAGGCACGTGCAATCAAGTCAATTGATTTTAATACCACATGCATGAAAGAAGGTCTACTTCCTACCTTTACTAATATATATATATATATATATATATATATATATATATATATATATATATATACATTTATGTTTTATTAAAAATTATGCCAATTTTAACTTTTGTTCTTTTTTGGGTTAATTTTTCAAGTTTTCTTACTATGAATTTCTGCCTTTCTGGTAAAATATAAAGTAATTCATCAAAAGATTTATTCTTGACATCCATTTTTTTCACTAAACAAGTTTTAACCATAACAAACAAATTAACAATACATACAAATTATATACGACGTTTCGTGTATATATATATATATATATATATATATATATATATATATATATATATATATAAGTTATATAATATCATAGCGTGGCAGGAGGGGGGCTTTGTTAATGAAAACCACTAGTCGAAGGCGTTTCAGGTTGCAACAGCATGGTATGAATTGCATAAAAGGCGGGACCAGATATTCGAGGTCACTGAGCCACACGATGACCCTTCCGTTCTCTTACCGACCTTCATTGTTCCCAAAGAACTAAATATACGGAATAGAAATAATTTATAGAGACTCATAATATATGTAGTATTGCATTAGATAATACTTCATTTTTGTCCAAACACAATTTTTTAAGCGTGTTCATTTCTGGTTATTTATATCTCTCAAACAGGTGAAATGGTTAAACCGGTCGTAAATACCTAAATGTTATGGTGTCAATTTTGAAATATATATTTGTTAAGTTGTACTCAATGGTAAAACTTTAAAATAGAATATCATGGTTGCTAGCTAAAGTGGTCTTCAATTCTTCAAATCATTATACGATGCAAACTTTGACTTTATTGTGTTTAATCCAAATCCCAATACCTTACTTTACTTAATATTTTTTTTGTGTTTTACTGAGAATTATGCTTTTGAAGCTTCTATAAGTAGAACTATAACTAAAATAACTGTCTATCACTTATATTTTTTAAAATAATACCTTAACAAAACTTAAGATTTTTGAGCATAATGTATATGACATTTCTTGAAAACATTTTATGATACATCCATTTTTATCTTTGAGAATAAACTCTATTGAAATGAAAGCACATACTTCCTGTAAAACTGATTCAATGATTGAACATCTTTACAGCTGCTACTGTAATAATTTGGGTTATAATTATTATCATATATTTTTGTGTCTGATGTTGGCTTCATTGATGTTTTAGGCCATTACCATGTATATGCCTTGTAGACTGACCACAAAACAAAACTACAAACATTATTTAAATTCTAATACAACTATAAATTAAATAGAACAAAACACTAGCTGTGGTCGATATTTTAATTTCATTATTTACCCTTTCAGGGGAAAAGTCAGAAGAAAAGATGAGGTGTGAGGAAGGATATCAGACTGTGGTATCACATCCAATGACATCATATATATATATATATGTGTGTGTGTACCAACTGAATCAAGATGATTTGAAATTATCAAGAAAATACGAAAAACTGCTCAAAAGAAAGGTATGTTTGATTAAGGCAATTCAGTTTAACACAATTTGTATAAAAGAAGGTCTGCTCCCTATTTATACTAATATATATATATATATATATATATACAACAGACTCAATAATATATCGACCGTTTGATAGAATAGGTGTGTTATCTAATAGGTGTGTTCGGTCAAATTTTCTAGGTTCAAAAATCAAACTCTCATTGCTGACGTTTCGGTTTTATTTTAAATCCTTTTTCATAGGCAGAAGTAAGAATTTTTTTAAACTAAGAAAATTAATTTTACATTATTTAAAGGTATAACAATCTTAGATTTTAAAAAAATTCTTATTTCTGCCTATGAAAAAGGTTTTAAAATAAAACCGAAACGTCGGCAATGAGAGTTTGATTTTTGAACCTAGAAAATTTGACCGAATCCCGATTAGATAACACACCTATATATATATATATATATATATATATATATATCAATGATCAAACCACAATAAGAAAATGGGAAAACAAGACTAAGATCTTTCAACCGTAACAAGCGGTCTTCGTCAGAGTCAAAAACCCAACTGTTGGGTTTTTGACTCTGACGAAGACCGCTTGTTACGGTTGAAAGATCTTAGTCTTGTTTTCCCACTTTCTTATTGTGGTTTGATCATTGATTGTTATTTCACGTGTTTATGTGAAATCTTTATATATATATATATATATATATATATATATATATATAAACAAGATTTCATAACAAACACGTGAAATTAAAATCAATGCCTAAACCACAATAAGAAATCAGAAAGGAGACTAAGATCTTTTAACCGAAACAAGCGTCTTTGTCAATTTCTGTATCAGTTAAACTCTAACAAAGACCGTTTGTTTCCGTTGAAAGATGTTAGTCTTTTTTTCTGATTTCTTTCTGTGGTTTAGTCTTTGATATATCTATAGTTCAAAATTGAAGACAGGCAGCACACAAAGTAAAGAAACACACTTGCAAACTCAAATTTTTGGGCAATCTGTCTTCAGGAAAAAAGAGAAAGGGAGACCAAGCACGTTGTCGACGCAACGGCTAGTGACTAGTAGGGTTACTAGCCGTTGCGTCTACAACGTGTTTGGTCTCCCTTTCTGTTTTCTGCTGAAGATGGTTTGCCCGAAAATTTGAGTTTGTAAGTGTGTTTCTTTACTTTTTGTGCTGCCTGTATTCAATTTTGAACTGTTATATATATATATATATATATATATATATATATATATATATAAGAGTATAATGTAATCGGGATTCGGTCAATTTTCCAGAATCAAAATCAAACTCTCAATGCCAACGTTTCGGTTTTATTTAAAACCTTTTTCATAGGCCTACAAACAAAGAATGATAAGAAATCATATATAAACATCAACATATAACTAACATCAAAATGGAACATTACAGTTGTGAAAAAACAAAAACAACTTTTTAGTTTAGGCACTTTGGACCTCATCAAGCACCCTCTCTACACTTGCTCAAAGCGATTTTCACCCAATGTAAAGACCACCTCGGAGAGCGATGATTTGCTTCAAGAGTCGAGGTGAAACATTTCGCAACAACTAGAATAAGCAAGGATGGACTTGGAGGGACAAGATTTTTACCAGGAGAGAGAAGTACAACTTTTTGAATAAGAAAAACTATAAACTCTTGGGGCCAGGCTAGCTCAGTGGTTACGTGCTCACCTCTGAACTGATGGGACCGGGGTTCAATCCTCACCTGGCCCTCGATTTATTCACGCGGGAGGTGAATAAATCTGAGCACGTCGTCCCTCGGATAAGGACGTTAAACCGTCGGTCCCGAGCCTGTACGATGTCAGGTACTCGTTAAAGATCCTTACTCTAAATACATTTGAGTTAGGCAAAATTTAGGACTCCCACTGTAGAATCAATCTTCATTGTGTGGTATCACAAAGGGCCAATGCTTGGCCTACGTGTGTTCCCTTGTGGAACTGCCACTGCAACCTAACCTAACCTAACTATAAACTCTTACATTAATAGAGGTTAACAGTGTTACTGTTTATAGTTTGTAGTTTTATATAAATTTTATCGTATATATTTTTAATTTTATAATTTTTCTTATACAAAGAATCCTTACTTCTGTCTGTGAAAATGATTGTAAATAAAAAACCGTAACATCATCATTTAAGAATTTAATATGAACCTGGAAAGTAACTGAGCCCGAATTTTATTTTACATATTATTATTCCATCAGACGGTTGATATCTTTAAATTGTATGAATATATTTATAGAACACATAGTATAATAATAGTATAGTAGAGTGATATAATAATAGCATATATAAAAACAGGGTATCAGTCAGTTTGCTGGTTACCAAATAAAAAACATAGAAAGCAAAAAAACTCATTTAAAAGTATAATTTTGATTAGAAAATTAACGAGAACCCACTTTTATTTTTTACTTCTAGAATAATTACACTCGAAACTGAACTATATACACACACACATAAATATATACATATTTAAAACTGAATAAAAACATACCAGTACGACCTACTTCTAATATTTTGACCCTTTTAATGACCGATGCAGGTAGAGGAAGTGGTTCGGTGAGAAAACGAAAGTCGGCTCATATATACTGTGGTACCTCGGTTTTCGACCTCCTCACTATTCGAACAATTCGGTTTTCGACCAGAAAATTCAAGCTAAAAATTCATGCTTCCGAATTCGAACAGATTTCGGTGTTCGAACACTCGGGCTGGGAACCAAAAATAGCCGAGTGGAGCAGAAACGTACGCAGCGTCACCCTGTATGCCATCACACCGCTGTTCAAAAGGTATGTAAATGATACAAAATGGTTTATATTACTTCTTTTTTATGTTTATTCTATATTATGTACACATTTAGGTCTTTAATGTTGTTTAGATACACGTTTTCTTCATTTTTTAGGTATTCTTTTTTGGGTAAAACGGATTAAAATACTTACCATTGTTTCTTATGGGAAAAAATGTTTCAGTTCTCGAACAAATTGGTTTTCAACCAACAAACCCGAACGAATTATGGTCGACAATCGAGGTACCACTGTATATATATATATATATATATATTCTTTCCTGAAGACAGTTCAAACCAAAAAGTAGATACTGTAATCGTATGATTTTAATTTATCTATTCTTCTTCATCTACATTGAACTTTATTTGTTCGTTTCAGATCGTATTTTTATCAAAAAAGTGTATATATATATTTTATATATATAATATATATATAAGTAATTGTTAAAAAAAAACAAAACAAGAAGAACGAAAACATTTACAAGAATCAATATGTGTGAATATTGATTTGCAGTTTCGGCATTCACTTTAATGAAACATGTTTTAAGGAAGATCTGCTACCTATCTACACCAATATATATATATACATTTAAAGTTAAAAGTAGACATTCCTAACTGAAAAATATTAAGTTAAACATTTAACGGGAAAAGACCGTTAGAATATGACAGCATAGTGCAACCAATGGAGTAATCATAATCTGGAAAATGAAAAAAATAAATACGTAAAAAAACTTAAAAAAATAAGTAATAATACATAAACTCAATAAATAATATTGTTTATGAACATAAATAGACAATTGCTGAATTAAAGATAATGTTTATGGAAGGGAATAAATTAAAATACAGGATAGTGGAAGATTATGAGAAGTAATTCATTGATTTCATTCAAATCTGTCGTTCTTCATTTTTTTTATTGATACTATTTTAATAACATTCTGAAGTTCAATGTCATCCTGAACCTAGACATTTTAGTGTCTGTCTTAGTGATAAGGCCAGACCATGGACATATAACCATACCAAGATAAAGCCGGTATTATTATCGCTTTCATAAGTTATGGTTATCTATGCGCCTAAATAGCTTTCAATTTTTCCCAAAATGCCACAAAAACGCAGGTAATTGATGTATTTGACAGATGATTATTACTTTCATATCATAGTTAACATTCACAAAACGTAGGCAATATTTTCATTGAATAGAGGAATACAAGATCATTGATTTAGTGGCAATTTTGCAATAACTGTTGATGTACTTTGGCATAATGTAAAAACATATTTTTACAAATTGCTTCTAACTATAAATGAAGCTGGTTTACGGAAAAGTCATCTTAATATAAATCATCTAAGGTTACTCTACAACAGTTCATGTACTTATGAATATAAGATTTCACAATAAATACGTGAAATAACAATCAACTTCCAAACCACAACAATAAATGAGAAAAAAGACTAAGATCTTTTAACCTTAACTTTGCGGTCTTCGTCAGAGTCAAATCCCAAACGATTGTTGATTTAGATTTGACTCTGACGTCAGTAGGGATCTGACTCTGACGAAGACCGTTTGTTACGGTTGAAATATTAGTCTTTTCTCTTATTTCTTATTGTGGTTTGGATGTTGACTAACTAGTATGTAGAGCATACACAAGTGCCATTTAAAAAAAAAAATCCTTAAATTGTGAATAGAATCAATCGAAATAAGTCATTCTTAGTGAAACTATCTAGAGTGCCCAGTTTTGCCTGAAAAAAATTAGAGTGAATTATGAAAGTAAACGACTTATCAAAATAACTATTTAATTTTTTTTAATAAATATATTCGTAAAGTGGTAATAAAAATAAAAATTATAGGAAATAATTAATATCTAAAAGAATAAATTCATCAGATTCAATTTTTGTAAATCAATCTACTTCTGAATGCTTAGATTTAAAAAATGTAGTCAAAATTAATTTACGAAGCAAATAGTTATCAAATAATAAATTACAATCTGGGAATCAGTTTGTACTTTCTACTTTTTCTGTTAAATCATCATGTAGTCAAATAAATCACCCTACGTAATGCAATGTATCATCAATTCGTGTACCGAACGAAAAAATTGCATTGCGTCATTCCAGTTGCCGAACACATTTCCAAAACATTGAGTAAAATATATTGCTGACAGACCATATTGTGTATGATTTTTATCCTACTTTAAGATCTCTTCATCCCTCTCGTCAAGGGACGAGAAATATCCGTCCCTTATTTTTAAAGAATACCAAACGGTACACACAGTTTTTGGAGGTACACGAGCAGTCAGTTGCAACAGGATAGAGGGTGTTATGGGGGGGAGCTGTGAAGTGTGGTTGGGGATTTATAATGGGACACGTGAGGCAACCTCGACGTCCGCACAGTTGCGCTCCAGAGGGCAAACTGTTTGCCCTCGTGGAGGTTAGCTTCCTGTGCGAAAGAAAATTGCCAAGGTTGGGAGGACGTCTATAGGACGTTTGGAGTGTACCAAGTGTGATTCGTTCTACGTAGGCCAAGCATCCACCAAGCTTAGTCTCCGTATGAACAATCACAGAGCTTCAGTCAATAGCCGCTCCCATCTTCCCATTGCCATACATGCCAATAGCCATGGTCTCCCTTTTAATGAGTGCTACAGGTTACAGATTCTGCGACAAATACCCCCTGACAGCAAAGACCTCACACTACGAGCCTCCGAAGAAGCCCATATTTGGCTATTAAGTGCGCGCAGTGCACCTGGCCTCAATCTAAAGCGATAATGTCTAAAAGTTCCTTGCCTTTTCACATTTTTTAATAATTTATTTCATTTGTTATTATTATTTGTATTCTTAGTTTTATTTTACCATAGCTTAGTCAGTACTTTTGTTTATGTATCAATTTCTCTGTATCAATTTCCCTTATTTTTTCAATTTTTTCTTTTTTATATATTTATTGTATTCATATTCCATTAATTTAATGTAATTATAAATTATAAATTAATTATAAATTGATTCCTGTCTAGCTTATTTTCTGTGAACGGGCGCGCATGCGGCAACACTGTTGGTCTCCAACCGTCTCTGATCCAGTGCGCTTGGTTTCCCTCTCTTATCTCTCCTGAAGACGGTTCAAACCGAAAATTAGAGACTGTAAGTGTGTTCTTCTGATTTCTCTATGTTTCTTTGTTTATATTGAACAATATATATATATATACAATTAAAAGAAACGGTCCAGCGGACTTTTTTACAATAAAATAAAAAACGAAGGAAACACACAGAAAGACACAGACATAACTCACATCGATATTTCGACAATCGTCGTCATCAGGAGGTGCGAAGAGCGAAGAGTCCCGCAGGAAGACAGGGCGGTACTGAACTCGGAAACCGCAGCCAGTACCCCACCACTTACCACCAAGCGGGGGAAGGGAGGGAAGGAAATGAAGAGCCAAATTAAGACGTAAAAGGAACGAGTAAAAATTATAACTATAAAAAATTATAAAAAAGTAGATAAATCAAATTATCCTTCCTTCCCTTCCCCCGCTTGGTGGTAAGTGGTGGGGTACTGGCTGCGGTTTCCGAGTTCAGTACCGCCCTGTCTTCCTGCGGGACTCTTCGCTCTTCGCACCTCCTGATGACGACGATTGTCGAAATATCGATGTGAGTTATGTCTGTGTCTTTCTGTGTGTTTCCTTCGTTTTTTATTTTATTGTATATATTATATATATATATATATATATATATATATATATACTCATAAACACGTAAAATAACAATCAATGATCAAACCACAATATGAAAAGGGAAAAAAGACTAAGACCTTTCAACCGTAACAAGTGGTCTTCGTCAGAGTCAAAAACCCGACTGAGTTGGGAGTCAAAAACTCAGTTGGGTTATTGACTCTGACAAAGACTGCTTGTTACGGTTGAAAGATCTTAGTCTTTTTTTCCTTTTCAATTCTAGTTTGATCATTTATATATATATACTAGATTCACAAAAAGAACACACATAAAAGGTGTCATAGAAAGTCACTACTATATTTCGATTGCCTCATCTATCTTCCTGATGACGAGACAATCAAAATATTGTAGTGAGTTTCTGTGATTTCTTTTGTATGTGTTCTTTTTGTAAATATTGTTTTTTTTTTGTTCGTGGAATCGTTTTAATTAATTTGTGTATATATAAGAAACAAGACTCCAAATTAGAACCCAGAAGTTCGAAAATAAAAAAAAATTTAGCATAAAATAGAGAAAGTACATAGATTTTTAGATCAAGTCAGCAGAAGAAGAAAGATATGAATCAAGTAGACATGTTGTGTAACAACAGTTGCAGCATAGAAGTATTCTAATTACTAGTGTTAACGTGTTTATAGTTGTAGTACTTTTATTTTGTATATGCTTTAATTGTGGTTAGCTTATGCATTTTTCAAGGAAATATATTCAGCCAGTTAACCATTGTTCCACTTCCTAGTATTGATCTAGGTTATAAAGTATTCTATTTTTTTTATTTACAACTTTTTGCTCTTCATATACATTTTTTAATATTATCAGAATAATAGCTTATATAATTGCATCTTTTAAATGAATTTAGTTTTTATAAAGATATAGGTAACAGAAGTTATATAATTTTTTTTAAATAGTTTAGTCAGAAGAGTGCTTCTTAGTTGATGGTGTCAAATGTAAAATAGTTATTTCAATAAGGAAAATCCTGTAAATTATACAATTTTAACCTGTTTGGCAATTTTTTTAACATCTGAATAAACATGCTATTCTGTCTCATGATGTTAATGGATTTGTCATTAGAACATTTCATTAAAAAAAAATTGTACATTTAGTGATTTAATCATTTAAATAAGTGTACTTGAAGTAACTGTGTTTGAGAACAGGTATACATCCTGACTAGGTCACTTGAAGGTCGAACAGTTTGTAAAGCTCTATACCCCTATAAAATCATCTTACCATACCTTGGACTAATTTGCATAGTAACTTCTAAGGTTACCATGATTAAATACTCTTACGTCGTCCTCTGCTGCAGGAGTCGTTCGACCGGTTTCGGAATTTGTTCCATCTTCAAGAAGAACTGATCTCAATCGGTGAATTGCAAGTTTATATAACCTCCTATTAATAGGTGCCTAAATGTACTATACTTAAATTCTATTTTATATTATTATAATCGACCTTTATTTTTATATATTTATTTATCATTTTGTTAATATTATTCCTTTAAAATCCATTTAGTCGTACTTTCATTTTATAAAGAAAAAATTGTATCATGTTAGCAACTCTTCGATTTTACTCTCATTTCCTCATTTTCATTCATTTATTTTTTTTATAAATTATTTTGGACTTTAGTTTAATAGATGAGATTGTATAATTAGATACTTTTATTGAAAAATGCTCATGATTAAAAAAATGAAAGCATTTTGAACCTTTAGATCAGTGCTTTAAAAAATCAATTTTTAAATTTTTAAACTAAATAATAATATTTTTGTTCCAATTTCCCTTATAAGAATGTGACATCATATATCTTTCGATTTTAATGACATAAATACATATTATTACTGATTATTATGAGTAATAATTTAATATAAACTTACTGAGCGGGTAAATGTAGGAAAAAACCTTGAATAACAGAGTTGTTATAGAAGTGACTGCACCACTAGATATGCTATCTATCTCCTTTACCTAGTAATTTGCTTTCTACCGGTATTACTAGTGCTTCTTCTATTATGTTAGTCAATTTTCATAATTGAGGAATTGCAAATTTATAATTTTAGATTTAAGATAAGAAATCAAGGCCTCTAAAATATAAACTTTCTCCAATTGATTGTAAATAACATATGCTCTACAATTATATTTCAATTGATACAAAAACATCCAATTTTTACCCAAAAAATGTATTAAAAGATATAAAGTTTCATTAAAATTTTGGTGTGTAATTACAATTTTTTTTTTGCAATTATTAAAGAAAAACTGAGTGTTTTGATATAATCTGGTCATATATAGGTTACCTTTTAAGAATAGTTATACATGTTTGAACACTTATCACAAGTGATTTTTAAGAATAAATAAATACTTAAAGACTTGCGTGAGATGAATTTCTGCCTACAAGGGTGTGGTTGTTCTTTTGCATCATAGTATCATAATACGAATATTTGGTGACAGTGTATCGGAGACGTTATATGGGAAAGACAGCGTCCACTGTGTTATCCGGACCTTGCTCTTTTAGGTTATTATTCATTCTGAACCTTGTGACATTTCATTGAAAAATAATACGATTCCCACAATAAAAAAACCTTGAATATTTTGTTTACAATAAAGCAGCAGTTAAAATGATTTTTTATAAACACCATTTTGGAACATTTAAATAACTTATGTTGAATATAGATGAAACATATTAAGTTTTATCACTTATTTTCTTATATCTTTAAAACCCGATTAAAAACACATTACTGATGTTATGAAGGTGATACACGTTAATTACATTCATATGGTCAAAGCCAAGTTTGCCTAATTGGTCAACTACCAACGAATATATCCGCGCACTATAGTGCACGTTGTAACTAGCAGTTCCAGACCAGAGGCCATCTACTGCTTGATTGTTGTGCTACTATAAATTAGACTGTCATGTCGGATATTAAGTTTGTCTGTACATTAATGACGTCATATTCGTGGTCATGTGGTTTTATTGTTCGTAGTTTTCTGTAGTGTAAACTTTTTTAAGTCAGGAATTGGAAAAAATTAGTCAGTGAATAATGTAATTGTTCAGTGAGTTTTATAAATGATGGAGGCAGGATTGAGAGCTTGTACAAGGAGGTTTAGATAAGAAGGTCGTTTAATGTCTTGATTAGTGGTCTGCCAGTAACATTTTTATACAATCCTTATTGCGAAAATAACCAGATATATTTCAATACAAAATCATGAACAGATCATCAGATTTTACAGCTAAATTCCATTGGTTTAACTCTAAATAAAATATAGGATCTCGTAAATAAATAATAACGCAAACCATTTCTATTTTATAACAGCTATTTGTTGCAGACATATAGAGGAGGTTTTTCAAAACATGGAAATAAAAAAAAAACCGTAATTCTTTCAGAAGTATGGGGAGGGGCCATGTCTGACATCCCAACGATAGGTTAATTATGAAAGTAAAATATATTATGTTAAATTATTCTAATTTAAAGTGTTTATACAGTAAACTAGATTCTAATGTGCAAATTATCGACACGAGATGATTTTTAGTGACACTGTTTTTGACGTTAATGTGAACCGTTTTTGGTACCAGCTGTATGTAAAACTAGATACAATAATTTTATTTAAAAAAATGTGGCATTTATTAAACTTAAATTTTTGAACTCTTTTCATCAATAACACAAACATGTATTTTGTTCTAATTGCTATCTAAAACTGGAAGGATTAATATTTAATTTTTTAATTTTAATACTATGAGTTATATATAAAGAAATCGAATTTTCTAACCCAACAATAAGATTAAATGTGTTATAATACATACATATGTACCGATACAATTATCACGAGAGAAGACAATTTCATTCATATTGTTTAAAATATAGAATAGATAGTGAAGTTATTTTCTGTATCCAGAAACAGTCAAGAATTTTTAGATCAGTTTTTTGAATTTAAAGGAAATTAGTTGATTTTTACGGTTAATCCGAATGGCATTAATGAGACCAATTTGGTAAGTTCTGGAAATACTGCTAACCTAGAAAGAAGTAGAGTTATTACTTAGATAGTTGATTTTGTTTAGGTGGAGACGAAGGACAAGGCATCGCTAAAGATGGAAAGGAGTTGCTACCTTGAGGAAGGAGAGAGTGGAAGTCAGCAGGCAGGACCACGGCTTCACGCCCTTGTCACCCGACTGCCAATTGTGCAACTCCAATACGTGCTACATTTCTCCATAGAAATCACTGCAACACTTCGCACTTGTAACAAATACTATTTCCATGTTCTTATGTCATTGCCAAAACTTTAATTACTTTTGTCCTGTTCTATCTGGCCTATCACTTAAATCGAAATATAAAATTCGTATATTATAAAAATTATAAAAAAATGTATATAATTACTATTCTTATAATAAAATAGTAATTATATATATATATATATATATATACAAATCTAAAGTTTATTCTATTAGATGGTCGATACTTTTATCAATATATATATATATATATATATATATATATAACAGATTCAATAATACGAGTATATCGACCGTTTGATAGAATAGGTGCGTTCTCTAATCGGGGTTCGGTCAATAAGTTAAACTCTCGTTGCCAACGTTTCGGTTTTATTTAAAACCTTTTTCATAGGCCTACAAACAAGGGATAATAAGAAATGACATATCAACATCAAACATATACCATCCATTTTCATATGTGTATATGTTTGATGTTGATATGTGATTTCTTATTATCCCTTGTTTGTAGGCCTATGAAAAAGGTTTTAAATAAAACCGAAACGTTGGCAACGAGAGTTTAATTTTTTATCCTGGAAAGTTGACCGAACCCCGATTAGAGAACACACCTATATTTATATATATATATATATATATATATATATATATATAAAGTTTCACATGAACAAGTGAAATAACAATCAATGATCAAACCACAATACTAAATGAAAAAACAATACTTAGTATTGTTAGTCTTGTTTTCCCATTTAATATTGTGGTTTGATCATTGACATATATCAAATATGTCAATCTTCATATGTTCTTCATATATATATATATATATAGTTCAATGTACATAAAAAAACATAGAGAAATTAAAAACACACACTCACAGTCTTTAATTTTTGGTTGAACTGTCTTCAGGAGAGATAAGAGAGGGAAACCAAGAGCACTGGTACAGAGACTGTACCTTTCTTATACTTTCCCTCTCTTATCTCTCCTGAAGACGGTTTAAGCAAAAATTAGAGACTGTAAGTGTGTGTTTTTAATTTTTCTATGTTTCTTTATGTACATTGAACTGTATTAGTCGGTTTCGGATGGTATTTTCATCGAAAAAGTGTATATATATATATATATATATATATATATATATATATAAAGATCTCACATAAACACGTGAAATAACAATCAATGATCAAACCACAATATGAAATGGGAAAACAAGACTAACAAGACTAAGTATTGTTTTTTCATTTAATGATTAATTAAGTTTTCTCAAGACTAAGATCTTTGAACCATAACAAGCGGTCTTCGTCAGAGTCAAAAACCCAACTGAAACCAACGAACAACTTTCAGTTGGGTTTTTGACTCTGACGAAGACCGCTTGTTACGGTTGAAAGATCTTAGTCTTGTCTTTTCATTTCATATTGTGGTTTGATAATGTATATATATATATATATATATATATATATATGAAGCTTAAACCACAATGGAATGAATAAAGAAAAACAATAGAAATAAATGCTCTGAGGCCTTTCAATGTATGCCTTCAGAGAGCAAACAAAGTAAAAACTGAGAAGCTAACATAAAAGTAATGGAGGCGGAAGGTAACAAAACTTTTTGTTACTTTTATGTTAGCTTCTCAGTTTTTACTTTGTTTTCTCTCTGAAGACACACATTGAAAGGCCTCAGAGCATTTGTTTCTATTGTTTTTCTTTATTAATTCCATTGTGGTTTAAGCTTCATATATATTTATGATCAAACCACAATATGAAATGGAAAGACAAAGACCTCTTTTCCTCTCCTGAAGACACAAGGCAGCCGAAATGAACGAGAATCGTGAGTGTTAGTCCTCTTTTTTGTGGTTTCGTAAACTTTAATTATATATATATATATATATATAAAAAGATTTCACATAAACACGTGAAACAACAATCAATGATCAAACCACAATAAGAAATGGGAAAACAAGACTAAGATCTTTCAACCGTAACAAGCGGTCTTCGTCAGAGTCAAAAACCCAACTGAACACTAGATGCAGAAAACATCTGGTGAGGAGTTGAGAAGAGTGGGAGGGAAGAGTGGTATTTTAAAAGGGTGAAAGCACAGGAAAGGACTAATGTCCAGAAAGGGATGTTTGGGGAAACAAAGGAGTACAGTAAGAAAAAGTAAAAAACTATCCGCTAGCTGTCAACACTCTTTGAAGAGGCTATTGCCCTCGTGACGAAAGTATCAAGTTTGAAGAGACCGTTACTAATGTTTATAATATTAGATCTATTAAATTTAATTAGAGACGATTCAATAATATTTCTTAACAACATTGATTTTTCATAGGTAATAAATTTAGCTCCTGTCCAATCAATATGATGATTTTCATTTTTTATATGCAAGAATAAGGCACTACTGTTTTCCTGTCTACTTACGTTATATTGGTGTTGTTTTACACGTGTTTTTAATGATTTACCAGTTTGGGAAGGGGAAGGGAATAATTAATTAATAATAATTAATTAAATAATAATAAGGGAATAATAATTATTTCCCCTTCCATCTACCACTATAATAGAGTTAATTAAGTTATGTGTGGTAGATTGTCATTTTCAATTTGAAAATAATTATTATATACAAAAATTTGGTCTTGCTATGGGTAACTGTTTATCCCCCCTCCTAAGTAATTTATATATGGAGTTTTTTGAGAGTAAAATGTTAAGCTCAATTTTGCCCAAAAATGTTAAATGGTATAGATATGTTGACGATATTCTTTGCATTTGTCCCAATTCTTTAAATAAAGTTGATTTCCTAACAAAATTGAATTCATTAGTGCCGACAATCAAATTCACAATGGAAGAAGAAATAAGTGGTAATTTGCCCTTCTTAGATGTCCTGATCCATAGGTTACCTAATGAGTTACGCTTTAGTGTATATAGAAAACTTACGAATGTACTTGCATACGTTCATTTTTATTCATCGCATCCAAAAAATGTTAAAATTTCTGTTTTTAGAAATATGTTTTTGAGAGCCTTAAGAGTTTCCTCTCCAGAATTTCTTAATGAAGAGATTAATAACATTAGGTCAATTGCCCTTTCATTAAAATACCCCTCTTCTTATATCGATTTAGCTTTGAAGGGTGCTAAAAAAACTTTCTCTAATACTTCAAAAGAGCCCCTTTTATTATCAAATTCTATAGTTTTGCCATACCACGAATCATTGGACCCCCTTCCAAGATTAGCCAAACAACTTGATTTTAATATAGTGTTTTCTAATCGTAATAACGTGGGTAATATGTTAATAAAAAACTCTCCAAGCGAATTGGAGTCCGCTGGTATTTATAAAATTCCGTGCAAAAATTGCCATAAAATTTATATTGGTCAAACTGGTAAATCATTAAAAACACGTGTAAAACAACACCAATATAACGTAAGTAGACAGGAAAACAGTAGTGCCTTATTCTTGCATATAAAAAATGAAAATCATCATATTGATTGGACAGGAGCTAAATTTATTACCTATGAAAAATCAATGTTGTTAAGAAATATTATTGAATCGTCTCTAATTAAATTTAATAGATCTAATATTATAAACATTAGTAACGGTCTCTTCAAACTTGATACTTTCGTCACGAGGGCAATAGCCTCTTCAAAGAGTGTTGACAGCTAGCGGATAGTTTTTTACTTTTTCTTACTGTACTCCTTTGTTTCCCCAAACATCCCTTTCTGGACATTAGTCCTTTCCTGTGCTTTCACCCTTTTAAAATACCACTCTTCCCTCCCACTCTTCTCAACTCCTCACCAGATGTTTTCTGCATCTAGTGTTCAGTTGGGTTTTTGACTCTGACGAAGACCGCTTGTTACGGTTGAAAGATCTTAGTCTTGTTTTCCCATTTCTTATTGTGGTTTGATCATTGATATATATATATATATATATATATATTACAATTAAAGTTTATCAGGACTCGGTCAGTTCATCAGGTTTAAATTAAACTCTCATTACCAACATTTTGGTTTTTATTTAAAACCTTTTTCATAGACAGAAGTATTCAATTTTTGAAACAGAAAAACTAAGTATGACATTAGAAATTACTTTACAAAGAAAAATAGTCTGTGGATTTTAATAACAACTGTCTAGTTTCAATGAGTAAGTGACATTGAATTTAAAAAACACAAGCAAGGCTTGTTTATGTGGATTTTAACAACAACTGTCTAGTTTGAATGAACACGTGACACTGAACTGAAAAAACACAGACAAGCCTTGCTTGTGTTTCTTTAGTTCAGTGTCACGTGTTCATTCAAAATAGACAGCTGTTGTTGAAATCTACAGACTATTTTTCCTCATAAAATACTTTCTAATGTCATACTTCGTTTTTCTGTTACAAAAATTTTAGACTTCTGCCTATGAAAAAGGTTTTAAATAAAAACCGAACGTTGACAATGACAGTTTAATTTGAAACTGAAGAACTGACCGAGTCCTGATAAACTTTAATTTTGTTTCTATTTCACGGTCGATTCTTTTATCAATATATATATATATATATATATATATATATATTACCCGTGATACGTGTATCTATACACATATACATATATACACATATACACGTATACGTGTATATATACGTGTATATATATATATATATATTATCAATGATCACACCACAATAAGAAATGGGAAAACAAGACTAAGATCTTTCAACCTTAGTCTGTGTCTTGTTTTCCCATTTCTTATTGTGGTTTGATCATTGATTGTTATTTCACGTGTTTATGCGAAAGCTTTTTTTATATATATATATATAAAATTGTCACAAGAACACGTGATATAAACATACAGGTAACTCACCACAAATGATGGAAGATAGTCGCTCTGAGGCTCTTCGTTTATTACGTCGTCAGAATGATTATCTTCCATCATTTGTGGTTAGTTACCTGAATATTTATACATAAAACTATTTCTTTTCTTTTTTTTATCGAGGTTCTTTTCTTTTTTAAAAGTTGGTTCAAACAGTACAATACCTTTAAGTCGACGTTTCGTCTATATTTGTAGACATCTTCAGGGCTACATCAATAAAGAATTTAATTACATAACATGAAAAAATAATAGAATATAAGAAACGTTGGCTAAAGGTATTGTATTGTTTGAAGCTAGACCAAACCTTGATAAAAAAGAAAAGAAGTGTTCAATATATGTGGTTGAGATAAGAAAACATTGAAAATATATATATATATATATATATATATATATATTAAACCACTTATAGTAGTTTATTTATTTATATATACATATAAATAATACATATAAATAATATACATATAATAGACAGTAATTTTGTAATTATACGCGTGAATTCAAAAAGTTTACTGTAAGTTTTATGATTAATTAGGCTCTTAATTATTAGGAACAACTGTTATTACAGTCTTAAAATATTTTAATTAAATATTGAAACGGTGGAACGCTATCGTTCTAGAGTAACATTTTTATCTAAATAAATATGTTTGACCAGAAAAGACGAGTAAACATCTGAAGAAATTAAGAAAAAACATCTAAATATATTGGGTGGTTTTCCAGGAATGAGTGCCATAATATATTCAAAGTACTGTGAAGGGTAAATATAGGAAGAGTAAACGTTTTCATGAATCAGCTAAAATGTGAAGGATTGTATGACGAATTCTGATGATTCATAGCTGATCCTTTCATTTTAATCAAAAAGGTCCTCCCAGTACAGGACGTACTTATATATTTGGTAATACAGGCTGCTGAACTTTCCAGTAGTCAGAAAACTTACAAAACAAGTGATAATAAAATTAGGTCTTTTTGACTTAATGGTGTCATTCATTCATTCTTTTGTACTTTGATTCCCGTTTGATGGGTTACTATAAATATATATGTGATATACTATTTAATTGGTAATACATAAATAAATATCTTCAATCAAAGGATTTATAAATGTATGTGAAATATCTCCCATTTAGACGTTTATATTATGCCTAAATGGAACATTATGTATTAGATACCCCAGAAGTATGATATGTTTACTTATAGTAAAGTTGAGATAGGCCACTCCAGATTTTTTTTATTTGACATAATAATAACTTAAAAAGAAACACAGTTCTACATTGAATTTAAATACTTTTTTACTTGGGAAGTAGGCTACTTCCCAATCTTCTTTCTTCTGTTATTATTATAAGAAGATTGTATTGTTATTAAATAAAAAGCAATTTTGTTATATGCTAAATTAACACACTTAATATATCGAAATCGGGGTATTTCTAGAAAACGACCCCAATATGTCACAGTCTTCCACATGCACGTCTATATCTTCTAATTTTATTCGTCAACATCCATCCTGAAAATAGCTTTGGTCCATCTGTGACTGTGTGACTGCTGGACTGTTGTCAAGCATAGTCAGCCCCATTCCAGCTGCATTGATTATGTCAATTAAATATATTAGAGATGTAATGAACATAAAATTTATTAGATGATTGACCACTTTAGAATGCGATTAAAAAGTAATGCTTCTTCTTAGTTATTTAGACTAACTTAAAAAAAGAGGAAAAATGGTGTCTAATTTTTTTTTAATATTTATGGCTACACTACATTTAGTTTTCTGAATTTTAATAAACTCAAAATGTTTTTCTTTTTTGCATTTCCTGATCTGGAAAGTTTAACGTACGGTTACCCAAGAGAAAAACACTCTTTTCTTAAGCCAACCCAAACATACTTGTATTTATTTGTATGACTATTTCATCTGCTTATGATGATTCACGAGAAACATTTTGACAGCTAATTAGAGTCTCTTAAACTGGAAAGGCAAGTCGGTTGGTACATGTGTATCATTAGCGAGAAATGTGTCTAATTCACCCCGCTTCTGGCCTTATGAGGCTGACGACCTCTAAATAAAGTTATTTCTTAATGTTTTAGCATGTAACCTAGTTTCATGTGACAAATTTTACGTAGTAGAAAGTTTAAAAATTAGATAAATGGGGATTTTAACTTCTATTTTTAAGCATGCACTGGAAAGATCTGAGGAATTAAATGAATTTTAGAAACTCTTTTGAGTAATTAATTAAGTATACCTTCTTCATTTGTATCCGTATCTATTGATTAATGGTACTTTTCGTCTCCATGTGCTCCCTTTAAAGTTCCTTGATATTTTTGTTAATCGGGGTATTTCTACTCGTAGTTAATATAGCTCTCTCGTACCGTTTCCTGTTTTCAAATATTGCATCTATGTGTAAATATATAAAAGTTAAGATAGAATTTAACCTCGAGGGCCAGATAAGCTCAGTGGTTAACGTACTCGCCTCTGGGCTGCTAGTTCGGGGTTCGATCTCCACCTGACTTTCGATTTATTCACGCGGAAGGTGAAATAAATCTGAGTACATCGTCCCTCAAACAGGACGTTAAGCCGTCGGTCCCGAGCCTGTACGATGTCAGGTATTCGTTAAAGATCCCTTCTCGAAATGCACTTGAGTTAGGCAAATTTAGGACTCCCTATGTAGAATTTATAGAATCACGTTATCACTGACGTTATCACCCGCTAGAGGATAAACAATATTAACATTTTATGAAACTTTTTACCATTTGCGAAAAAAAGGTTCGATTATGGTTTGGAGAAGGTTAGGTTGGGTTTCTATGGCTTACCCACGCGAGAACAAACATATATCAAAGGTTGGGCTTTTGTGATGCCACACAATAAACATTCTACATTGAGAATGTAGAATTTTTTTTTTGGCCCAACTCAAATATATTTACAGTAGAGATATTTAACAAGTAAGAACCACCAGCTTAACGCCCTGTTTCCAAGAGATGAAGTGCTCAGATTTTTTGTTCACCTAATAACGCGTGAATAAATCGAGAGCGAAAGTGGGTATCGAACCCCGGATCTACTAGTCCTGAGGCGAGCACGTAAGCCACTGGGCTACCCTGGCCCCTACAACTTGGAGAAAGTTAGAATTGTGTAATATAAATTTCGTATCTTTACAGCAATAGTATAAACTAAAAAAAAAATCATTAATTTGATTTTAAAAGAAATTTTTGGTAACATTAAAAAGTTACCTTTTGAAACCTTTACTTTGCTACCACTTCATCCCTTATTTTACATCTATAGCGATTGAATTTAAAACACAAATTTTTTTTATATCTTATTTGAAATTAAAAGGAATCAATAGCCTAAATTTCATATCTCAGGCACCAGCAGTCCTGAGCTCTTGATTTCACCTTCACATTGTAAATAGCTGATGTTTCTCAGAAAAAAAAATAATCAAATATCAAACAATAAATTAATGATTTAAAGAAATATCAAGTTTTTTTTTAATTTATTAAAATTTATCGTCAAAATGTGAAAAATTACACAGAATATAAAAGCAAAAACGTTCAAAACTGCCTAGTAAATGTAAGATTTTAATTACATATTTTGGAAAAAGCAGCAGTCTATGTAAATGGACCTGGTCTAGAAACACGACAAGAGCAGTTAGGACTAACTTTGCATAGATGGTTTCCTAGGAATAGGAAAAGGAGAAGATGAAGATTAATCTACTGGAGAGAAGAAACAATTAAACAGGTTTACGTGAATTCTTTGAAAGAAGTAACAAATAAACAGAGGTTGATTAAAGTTGTAAAAAATTTCTCCAAATATAAAAACAATTTAAATTGTTGTTTATATTAAGCTAATTAGTATTTATTAAATCTATATTGATCTTACTTTCATATAAATATTCTGTAAAGTAAGTTTTTTGGAGCTGTTTTTATTTTATTAATGTAAAATAATACAATTCAGAAAATAAATTGTTTGTTTAAAACAAAATAAAAGAAACTTTGCATATGCTGTCACGGTAATATCTGTTAGTTATGAATCCAATGGACTTTTTAGTAATATTATTTATTATTGCATGTGAAAACAACAGTAGTAAATCAATACCTATATTCATAGTCTGTGCTATTCCTATAATCAACCATTCGTACACACTTTTCTTTTGTGAAAATTTTAAAGAAACTGTGTTCAATTGACATATATTACTTAATAACTCTGTTCCTATAAAACCTTATACTGCGAAAGAGAAAGGCGAAACGTTTGATATAAAACGTTTCATAAGTTTATCAGGAAGTGTTTCATAATTGTTATTAATAACATTAAAAGTAAAAGAAATATCATTAATATGTTTATAATATATATAATTTCATTAGAAGTCAAACTTAGATATTTTTGTTGCAAGTTGAAACAGTTATAACGCTATATAATTTTCGTTTGACAACAAAGAAATAGATTAGATAGGATTTCTAAAGCTTTTAGAAGCTGCTTCATTTCACCATGCTCATAATTGCTCCAGTCTAATGTATTCTAAATCAATAGAAGTAATACTGCACCTATAGTCGAACAATCAAACAGATAAAGGAAATTAATAGGGCTAATATTCATCACATTATATTAAATTCTGAACACAAAAACAATCATAACACATCTAACCACAATTATATGCATACGGAAATATGTCAATCATATATTAAAAAAAAAAGAAACATACTAGAGTAATATTTCAAAATTTAGTTGAAAGAATAGAGGACTTCCCGACTTTGACCGGTAATGTCAAAATATCAAAAGGTGTATTTAAACTTAACCCTCAGGTGATTTTACACTTTTTCTTTTCTTTATAATAAATATTGTTCCAAAACTCAAAAAAAAAAAAAATTTTCACGTTTAAACTAAAACGACTATTTGGTGAAATCAAAATGTTAACACACACACATACCTACACATTGCATACAACTTTTCATAAATATACAGAATATATTAATCGGTGTTAGTGTATGCGATTTGATAACAATAGTCGATGAGAATTACCGTCTTTTTCCGAAAGGAAGACATCCCTTGAAAATAAACCCTAGCATGATTTACGGGGCTTTTTGGAATATAAGCTCTTCCCCGAAAATAAGCCCTGTTCAAAAATATAATTCGTTAAAAAATGCGGTTGAATTTAGTATGTATCTATCTCCAGATGCCATAATATTTCACTGAATTGTTTCGAACAAAATATTCAGAAAAATTACTTGTTTACCTCTACAGTTCGTTTCAAGCAATGCACAGGCACTTGTCAAAATTAATTCCTGCAATTTATAAAGTCTAATTTATCTTAAAAATACAATAATACAGTATGGTAGTCTACATAGAGTGACGATGCAGGTACAAATTTTGTGCATTTCAACCTTGTAAGTCTGATTATTGCCTATTTCTTATTGTTCTTGAAGACCTCCCCCGAAAATAAACCCTAGTACGTATTTTGGATCTAAAAATAAAGTAAGACAGTGTCTTATTTTCGAGAAAAAGACGGTATAAGTAGGAAATAAATAGGCTATCATACTAATTTGTATTTTACAGGATAAAAATCTGCTACTATGATTGAAATTTTACAATCAATAGTGGTGAATCATCATTGAGATGAGGTCCGAAAAAAATTCTGAATGAATGTTTCTATTCGTTTCTTTAACTTTTGTAGTTAAAATAAGTCACTAAATCAGTTTTATACCTCCTGATTGTATATTTATATAATAGAAGTTATTTGTTTTTACGTTAAAAAATAAATGAGATTCGCGAGCATTAGAGAGCTAATTAGGAGAACTAATGACATTGGTGCTTAAGGGAGCAATGAAATGTAGTTGTGACCGGGTGGTTAGAGCGAGCTATTTCATGATCTCTTGCCTTCGTCCATCAATGAGTCCTAACAGCTCTGCCGCACTACTTTCTAAATCAATTACCTCACCTCTTCTATTCTACCTTGATAGCAGGTAATTAACTTTGAAACTCAACAAACGAGATTAAATCTTAAAAGACTATTGTCTCCTTAAACAATTTAGCGTCTGATTGAATGAAATAGCCTTAAGTTATCTAAAATTCTCAACTCCAGCGTTTAAATAATTTAAAAAAAAGCAAAATAAATTTAAATAAATACGAAAAAATGATTTATATTTGTTAGCTATAACTTTGAATGCAGAATGCTAAATGAATAAACTTGAATATTTATAAAGTATTATATATTCTAAATGTCTCATTTGTATTGCAAAAACAATTTTTTTAAAGTCAACGCTAAATTATGCCAATTTTTTAAAAAGAATTTAAAGAAACAATGAACACATGTATTGAGAAGAGTAATTTAGTAAAGTTTAGGAAGAATCTTTAAAAAAACATATAAATATGTGTGTTTTTATGAAGGGTTATAAAATTAGAGAATAAGATAATAGATTTTGGAAGAAAGTTTGATATTTAGATTTGTTTTTTTTTTTTGTCATGTCTAAATGAATGTATGTCAATGTATAAATATTTTAAAATTCCGTTTCAACCAGTAGGTGTTTTCGTAAGAGTCTTAAACAAAATGGTTTCTGAATCAATTGATTGCTCTGGTTTATTATGTAATCAATTTAAGGACGAAGGAAAAACAGTAACTACAAACTTGTTTCAAAAGTAAAGGAATTTATAAACAATCTACGCTTATTATCCATCAAACTAGTTATTCCTTTTCAAACTCAAACAAGTACAGTTTTTGTTGGAAACTCATTGTTTCTCCTTTTCTGGTTTATAATTTGATTTATTTACTATTTATTGTTGGAATGAATTAGTTTTCGTAGTATGATAAGTGAAAGGTACAATGATTTTTTAAATAGTGAAATTTAGTCAAATTAAATATTTTGTTCAGATAATCAAAGAAATAAAAGTTGAAATTAAAAAAATTAGAATGTTGAAAATTAAATGAAACCAGTTGAACAATTAACTATAATTTATATGGTATTGAGAACATATGGCCAGGTTGCATGTTCTCATAATTATTTTCATGATAAAATAGATCGAATTTAAATTTGAAGGAGTTAATTGATATAGTAGTTAGCGAATTAGAAATTGAGATCAATGTTTTAGCGTTCGAATCCAGTAAATGACTACATATTTCCCATATGAAACTACCTTGTGAATACTATCCTTGAAGTTTGTGTGATGTCCGGCACTCCTTAGAAAATCTCTGCCCTAAGGAATTATAATAAGACAACATTGAGAAACCCTCTAAATAGCAGTAGCTGAATAGAATATTATTGTAGATTGATTTTATAAAGAAATATATATATATATAACAGATTCAATAATATATCGACCGTTTGATAGAATAGGTGTGTTCTCTAATCGGGGTTTGGTCAATTTTCAAGGATAAAAAATCAAACTCTCGTTACCAACGTTTCGGTTTTATTTAAAACCTTTTTCATAGGCAGAAGTAAGAATTTTTTAACTAAGAAAATGAAATTTACATTATTTAAAGGAACAACAATGTTAACCGGACAAAACCTTCGACTAGACTGAAATATATATATATTATAATTAAACTAAATCAATAGAAAGAACATACATAAAAGAGATCACAAAAACTCACTGCACTTAATTTATGTTTGTAATTTCTGTAAATTTAGTTCATGAAATCGGTTTATTTATTTGAATATATTATAATTAATATGTAATAATTATAAAGTTGATATTGTAGTCAAACTTATATTTTAAATAAATCCAATGCATTGTAAGACTCAATGTATTGTAAATAAGACATACATGAAATGCCCTCTGACAGGGAATGTAGATCTAATCATAATAATAAGAATAATGTAATAGGTGTAGTAATTAATAGACATATAAACATAAATAATAGAAATATTATAAATTTCATATTTCTAAATTTTGTTAAAAGGTATCCAAACGCTATTTTGTCAAGTTTTTTTTTATAATAAAAAGACCCTTCACCTAATAACAAATAAAGAAATAGTAACTGTTCTGTTGCCAGATTTTATCTAATGGTCTCTTGTAGGTTAAATGTAATAAGATTTTTGTTACACAATTCTAAACAAACTTGGAGGCTAGTGTTTTTCAGCTAGAGCTTAGTAAATCTTTAGTCTAGTTTAGAAGTTGGTTTTTTTAAGTTTACGAGGGGGAGTGGTTAGAATCGTTAAGAATCTCGAGGTCAGAAAGTGGTTAGCAGATTTCTTTATAAGACATTTCATCAATGTCTTTTCAAAAGACAATATTGTCAGCAAGTCAGTATATATATATAAAACCAACTCAGTTGGGTTTTTGACTCAGACGAAGTCCGCTTGTTACGGTTGAAAGATCTTAGTCTTGTTTTCCAATTTCATATTGTGGTTTGATCATGTATATATATATATTATTGGGACTGATTCCTGATGAAATAATAAATTAATGCTTCATAATAATAGGGTTCAAATAATAAACAATGGTTCATCAAAATTGAGAATAGGTATATTTTATTATTTATTATTATAATGCGATAAAGAAAACAAACACTCAAAATAATTAATTTTGAGAGGGCACTATCAACAGACGAAAAATCGTATACGCAAAGGTGGAACAGCGTAGCGTTTCGCAACAGTAATTCCCGTCCTGTCCTCACTGGTAAGCAGTCTGGAAAGTTGAACTTAAGAGGACTTACTGAAAGAATGAGTCCTATCATCACTGAGGTGCAGTCTCAAAATTTGGACTTAAAAAGACTTATTGAAAGGATGAGTCCTATCATCACTAGGAAGCAGTTTGAAAATTTGGACTTAAAAAGACTTATTGAAAAGATGAGTCCTATCATCACTGATAAATGATCTCAAAATTTCAACCTTAGAGGACTTATTGAAAGGATTAGTATTAGCAGGAATCGCAAGAGGCAGAGGTTACTGTGTTGACCAACGAATGACCTGTAACCATTCATACGGAGACGAAGTAACGTATACATCAAGATTACATAGACTTAAGTGCAGCCCAAACTATTAACATGCTTACTAAGCGTGCAGCAACTAAGAAAATAGGGAAGGTAAAAATATTGAGATTGTCGATGAGAGTTGACTAATGATGGGTATGCTAGGTATTTACGATGACCTCATTCTATAGAGTGGACAACAACAGGTTCACGGCGAATTTCTTTCATCGTTTCATGGCAATATAGATTGCCAACAGGGAGCCTTCTAAAATATAAAAGTGGGTATTTGATAAATATATTTGTTAATGAATTAGAAATATAAAAAGAATAGGAGAAAATTCATTGATAGTCATGACTAGTTGTTTCCTGGGAAAAATGATGAGAAAAGGGGTTTAGTCATCAATATTTTGAGTAACATACCTAACAAAATTTTACAATAAACACGTGAAATGAACAGGAACTTCTAAAACCACATTGAGAAATTCAGATAAGGGGCTAAGATCTGTCCACCAAAATAACTGGTCTTCGTCAGAGTCAATTAAGAAATTCACCTACTTTTACTTATATAGTTGCACATAATTTACTACTTTCGTTTATTTTGTATGTTCAATTTTATGAATGATAAATTCTTATTTTTTCCTGTTTTGTTGGCCATTGAAAAAATCTGGAGTGGCCTACACTCTACTTTACTATAAGTAACTTAATGTCAAATTTCTTGAGTATATAAAACATAACGTCTCATTTAAACATAACGTAAACATCTAAATGGGATATAATTAAATGGAGAATGAAAACATTAATTTTTTTGGAAACAAAGTTGCACAAAACATGTAAATAACAAGAATTGTCTAAAAAATCTATTCAATAAAAATTGCTTTTCTTTTCATCTGTCAAAAAACGAATATTCAAATTTACTCTGAGCGAGTGTTACCTTTTTCATGCTGCTGTACTCTGTTATAAGATTGCTTTGAATGTATATTGAGAAAACAAATTATAGTAATTATCAAGTTTTCCATACTCCATTCAAAGTCAAAATCGGCTATTCAGTATAATATAAAGCTTTTATAGCTGGAAGTTTCTAATTTTTGAAAATAATAAATATCAACTATTAGACTAGAATACTGAAAAAACTGGATATTCGTCAACAAATATAAATCCTCTTTCTTGAGGAAAGAGTCCATTCCTCACATTTCAATATCATGGTAAGATACTACAATTCACAAAGATGAAGAAACTATAACTGTTATTAAGTTTTGCTAAGGAGTGCAATATATAGATTTATTAAAGCAGTTTATGAGACAAATCCATCATACCATGGAAGACAGAGGAAATTAATTTATGTTCGTTGGTGGTGATTTTTTACATGTAATAATATTATTCCTCTTACATCTCTTATAAGTCAAAAATATATTTTCATTTTTCCATTAGAAACATCAATTTTATCTCAGTGGATTCGCTCAAAAAATTTCTAAGTCAATGTAAACAGTGTAAAAAAATACAAAAAATTCGACGAGTATAGCAGGTGATCTCTTAGTCTAGGATAAACAAAGAGTTTTTATAGCGTTATTGCTCTTTCCCATAATTGAAACTTCATGAATTTTTTTTTATGAATTGCTAATTTTTTGTTCCATTTTTGGTCAAATTTTCATTATTTTTTAACGAGCCGTTTAGCGTCAAAAAAACATTTTCTGAAAACACAAATCGTACTGTAACGCCCCTTTAGCGAATGTAATTTTAGAAAAAAATATTTCAACTCATTTTCCATATAATGTTGTATTTGTAGGCATAGTTTCATTCTTGTCCGTCAAACAGTATGGCTTGTATCGCTCTCACAAGGTTTGAGATTGAATTATAAGTCAAAATTTTTACATTTTATTGAAAAAAAAATATTTCCTGTTGTTTTAAAATTCTGAATATATTTTTCGTTTGTTGCATTTGAAACCTCAAAGATAATGTCAAAATTTCAAAACTCTAGGGTTATCAGTTTAGGAGAAATAAATGTTTTAAAAAAAACGGTTTTTGGCAAAAAAAGTGACTTTCCCATCATGCATAATTCTTCCCAAACAATAGGGATCTTCGTCTTTATGAGGCCCATTTTTGTGTAAAATATCAACTTGATCCATCAAAGATTCTGGTCCGTAGCGTGGTAACAAGCAATGCTAACACACGCACCCACCCACCCACACACACACACAGACATCATCGTAAAAACCTCATAAAACGACTTCTGGTACCTCAAAACATGTAATTTCGTCAAAATCTCGAGATCGAATTTTTTCACGATCACTATACTTTACTTACGAGTATAGTAAAGTAAAAATTAGAAATAAAATCGAAACACTGATATTCAGAGTTTAATATGAACATAGAAAAACAGGCCACTTTCTGATTCATTTATGCTATTTATATGTATACAATGATCAAACCACAATATGAAATGGGAAAAAACAGACTAAGATCAGTTAGGTTTTTGACTCTGACGAAGACAGCTTGTTACGGTTGAAAGATCTTAGTCTTTTTTTTCCCCATTTCATATTGTGGTTTGATCATTGATTGTTATTTCACGTGTTTATGTGAAATCTTGTATATATTATATGTATATGTATATATATTATTCGGAGCATTAAAGCAGTAGCAAAACCAAACTCATTACGAGCTAAAAATAACACAGGACACAGAACGCAATAAAACATTCAGCATGATCATTACTTCAAACAAAAGTTCATCATCAGAAAAATAAATGAAATTGTTTACATGATTGGAGATCCTCCAAATTCATGTTTAACATTTTTTTGATGATGTCTTTATATATGTTGGTGAGTGGTATACATCTAAAAAGTTTGTCACCAGACTGCAGGTCACATATAAATAATCAAAGATTTAGAAAAATTACTGTGATGAATTGCATCACATTAAAATGTGACCACTTTTGAATAACATCTAATCATGGGGACGTACTTTCTTTCTTCTGGTAATTGTAGAATAATACAATTTGAGAGATAATATTAATATTGTTGTCATAATATTAATATTGTTAAAAAAAATAAAATTTGTTTGTAGATTACTAAAAAAATTAACCATTAACATCCACCTGTTCTTAATTTCTTGCTTTATTTATTTAACTTTATTACATAAAATAAGTTTCTCAGGAGTGTTATAGTGTTTGTTTCTTTAAATAAAAAAGTAGGAATATTTTAAATAAAAATGAATTCATTATTCAGAAAATTAATAAGTTATAAATTCACAGTTAGTAATCAGTGTTACTAATAGGTATTACAAATGTTATTCCTACACATGGTCTTGTCTGATATGCTATTTCAGAGACAAAGTGCTGTTCTTTTTTGGAATGCTCCTACTATGGTATATGTAATACTGAAATATATAGATTTAGGCGACGATTTTTAGATTAATTAATGTACAAGTAATTAATCATAAGAATAAACCCCTAATCACAGAAAAATACAGGAGTATTTACGGTGATGTAAATCCGTAAATATAAACCCGTGATTTGGGAAATATTACTAAAAAATGAAGGTTATTGAGAATTGTAGCTTGATTTTAAAATACCTGTGGTGATAAATTTAAACTATATTATATTGTAAAATTGTCAAGATAAATAAATAATCTCATACAAGATGAGTTCTTATTTTATTTTTTATAAAATATATGTTTTAGAGAATATAGTATCCATAAGTATTGGAAAAACTAATATAGATAGAACTGTTAATATTAGTTTTTTTAACTAATTGTATGATTTAGTAATATTATTGTGCATAATAAAAGAATATATTTTTCTTTTTCAGGTCTTTCAAAAGCATAGATATTCATTTAGAAACAAGTCACCTTGGTTGATCTGCATGCATTTGCAATCGGCAGTTTGGTGACTAATGACCTACATTATATGTTTGAATTAGTGTTGTTATATTACACTTTGCAGTTTTATAAATGGATCAGCAAAAGGTGTAATTTTAACTACATACTTAATCTAAGGCTTTACATTAACCAGAAAAGGTGTGATTATTGAAGGATAATGTATCTAACAAGAGAGGCTTTCTACGAAAGAACTGTTATGTTCGAGTTTGATAAAATTTAGAGAAATTGTTATTTTTGTTCGCACAAGCGGAATTCCCAATGTTTCAAAAACTTCATCCCCTTTTTAGTCCTGAAAGGATTGGGGTGGGAGAACCTTATTCACTAATTCAGGACATTACTTCAAATCTGTAACTCTTGATTACATTTTCATAGTAATTGACAAAATTTTTAGGACATTACTTCAAAGCTGTAACTATTGACTACATTTTAATCGTGATTAACAAAATGATTAGGGAATTACTTCAAAGCTGTAAACTGTTGATTACATTTTCATCGTGATTGACAAAATGGTGTTAGGAATTTTGGAATAAATTAAATAATGAAATTGAAATCTTTGAATTTAAAGTTATCTTATCATAAATTGGAATATAGATAACTCCAGATTTTTTAATTAATATTATTGTCTCTAATATTGTCATTACGAGAAAGCAATCCTAAAGTTTACTCAAATGCATGAAACGTTGGTGTTGATATTAGAATCTTGGAGGAAGGAAGAAAATACTTTATTTATCCGTACTTTTTCATTTATCTTAATTTTCTCTACATACACAATAAGTACCTTTATATAAAAGGATAAAAAAAAGAATTGTATGAAGTTTTTTAATGACTCTGTAAAACAAACTTAACCCTTGTTAAATTTATCTGCTACAAAAATATATAGCAAAGGTCTGAATTGGAAAGCTCATTTAAACTAAGTATTTTATTTAACGATGAGCCCAGTTCGCCTTTTATGATGTGACTGGTCAGTTTACTTAACCTATACATTCATAATTGAATTTTGCTTTTATACCTCTTATACAACTGCACGTTTGTTTAAGAAATTAATCTCAATCTTCTACGAGAAGATTGAACGGTGCTGAAAATTGCGGAGGCATTTTGTTCACTTCAATAATATAAGAGAGATTACCACTTTCATCTAGTGGAAGCCAATATTTTACTTGATGGTGTTCATTTGTAAAATTAATATTTTAAGTTTAAATTTCATTTCTGGTTTACAAACAAGATGAACGTTCACTAAACAAATTTACTTGGTGTGCTTTATATAGCATGTATTTAGATTGGTTTCATTGTTGCATTACTTCTTCAATTAAATTAATTAATATAATTAAATTATCTGCACTTTGAACCTGAAACACTGTAAAAGTCCAATCTAACTGTTGGAATCTTTTTGAAAACAATTGAAATGGCATGTTATACAATCGTAAAATAACAAAGATATCACATTGTAATGATGGCCGATTATTCAATCAGTCAACTGATGCACTATAAAATTCATATAAGATATAAATAAATATATAAAATATGAAATCCATTAGTATTAATAAAAGTCTAATTTAGTTTCCTATGGTGTTTGTTTAGAAATATCTATATAAATAAAAGAAAGGTTTTGCCTGTACATTGCTTTGAACTGACTCATTTCAAGTTATCTTTACATTTTATACATTAGACCAGGCGTTGGGAACCTGCCGCCTTAAGGCCGCATGTGGCCTTTTGAACCATGAAATACGGCCTTCTGCGGTTTGTTGAAAAAAATGTTTGAGAATATAAAGAATTAAAATTCTGGTAATAAAGACAAAAAATGCTGGCATTTAGGAAGAAAACTATTCATCAATCATTACTTGAAAAGTCTAAGCTTTTAGAAAATCATTTTCCGAAGTTAACAATGGTGATGAACAAAGACAATGAGGAGATTGTTGAATTTTTTTGAAAGATGCGAAACAGTTTTAGATGCACTGACCTAGTAATATAATGATAGATTCAAGGATTTTTTAAATATAATTATTATATAAGAATTTGCTTATCTATTCGTGGTGGTCTCTTATGGAAGTGGATGGTGCTAAAATGGCCTTTACTCCTAGAAAGGTTCCTCACCCCCTATTTATTAATAGAATTGTAAAGGATATCAAAGTAATCGTCAATTCTCCCCTGATTTAGAGTTTTCTGACTTATTGAAAGAAGCTCTCGAATATATACTTTTGGATCAAAAGTTAATAATAATAAAATAAATTTACTCTCATGTGTGTACTGGCACACAAATAAAAAGGAATAAGGCGGTGGTCAGGTTGGAAAAGTTTGAACCAAACAAACCTTTTGTGGCCTAACGCACAAAACCTCAGCTTTCTCTAGAATACAATTGCAGAATGGTTGAAGAAGGAAGTAGATATAAGGTAACTAGAAGAATAGGGTCAGGTCAAATTTTCTTCAAAAAGCTCCTTTCAACTGAACCTAAATTCATTACTAATGCAATCTGTTATTTTGTGGTATTTACTCATATTGGGAGAATTCTTGAATTACCCCAATATAAACCCAATGTTTTATAGAAAATAATAAAAATATATGGGAAAGATTACAAACTTTGTCAATACGAAGCAGAATTCTATGAACACTTTGTATTGAATATGAGACTTGTCCTAAAAGGTTTAAATTACTGGCAAATTATAACTAAAACCAATTTATGTAGGAGATGCTTCTCTAAGGACAATTATGATTTTTATTCAAGAACTTGAAATCTGAATTTGAGTTTACAATGTGGAATTGAGAAGTGGATGTACAATACTACAGATATGACTTGTACACGAGCCCGAAGAGATTCAGGTCCTCAATTTAATAATAATATAATAATAACAAATCAGATTGTTCTAAATCAATGATTTGAAGTTTGTTATAAGTAGTGAATTGGATATAGCCATATTCAAACAAATAAAATCATTATTGATTAACTATGATTTTGGTATACACCCTCACTATAGCCACATTGAATAAAATCAAACTCAATTGTTTTCAAATTAGTTTGATATTATGTTAATTTAAATAAAGTTGAGTATAGACCAATCCAGATTTTTATTTTTGTGTTGAACTTTTTTTGTAAAGTCTAAAAACTTATTAAACAAATTAAATAAATTAATTTAGTTTAGAGGTGGGAATTTCTCTATAGGGGGCAATTTAAAAAAAATCATGTGCCTCTTCTTTCCTGTTCATTAAAACATGTCAACTTAAACCTAACATAAGTTAAGTTTTAGGTCAGATGATTGGTCTTCAATTGTAGACCCAAGAGAATTATTGCAGAGCAGTATAATTAATTATTTCTAAGATTTGAAACAGTAACTTGAAAAATTGTTACTTTGAATTCGTCAGCTAACTGAAAACAGCTAGGAATGTATATTAAACTTTTGTTTTCAAAAGTGTGCTTGAAAACTGTTAGCTTATTACGTAACACACTGATGATGTCAACCGAATTTGATATTGCTTGGGTTTTTTTCTTTAAAAACTCGAGGTCAAAATGCTAAGATGATTCGTCAAGTCATTCATTACAGATAATTTATTTAAAAACTCTGGATTTTCTAACTTCTTTTCCAGTTTAGTTGGATGAGATGGCACATATTTATTGACAAACGTAGAGATTACCTTTCCTATTGCAACAAAAAAAAATTGTTCATGCACTTTCGTGCACTCGACCACCTCACATATGTAGTTGTATGATAGCAAGTTTCCATACTCGGCCTCTGTTCATTATAAGAATCTCTTAAGTTGTCCGTGTAAAAGGGCACTGTCTCCACCTCTGATTAGATTTACAATCTTAATTACTAATTTAAAAACTTGATCCTGCTTGATGGATTTTCCACGATTTTAATGGCACATTATTTAATTAAATTTCCATCAGTAAAATGCCTTTTTGCCCTTACCAATTGAAGAGATATGACACAACATGTATACAAAGAATGTAGTTGAGAATGTAATACTTTGCTAAATATCCCAATTGGTTGTTTAACATTGTTCCTCAAATCTACCACTATTCTATACTGACTTTTATCTGTACGTGTAACATACATGTTTTCATGCATTTTTGAGTAATGCTTTTTCACAGGACATTCCTTAGGTATTGAAACAACTTGCATGTACACTAAACACTTCAGTTTTTCCCAACTGTCCTTATAACTCCTGTTTTCACTATTAATTTTACATTTTACTGATTTTCCACTCATTCCTGTGTCAAAAGTTTTCTTTTTATAATTTTCATTTCTGAACTTATAGAAGAATCATCTGACTCTCTGGTCTGTCTACCATTTACACTACCTAGGTCGAGTATGGTCAAGAGTAGAAGGTTCCAGGTCCAAAATGTTTAGTGATAGTTCTAATCATAATTAGCTAGTTCTGATTTATCTAACCCTGTTTTAGATGATTTATCTGCAGAACACGAGCTCCTCTTATTTTTTATATTCACCGATCAGTAGGCAACGTTAAACTCTTACGTATGCTGGAGAATATATTTCATCAATTCGTACACGTACCTGTTTATACAGGTTTGTGAATCTTATAACTAAATTTGTTATAGTAATTCGTATTTTATATATGCTTAATTGTTATATAAAATAACAAACATTCTAAAAACAAACATCATAAAATGTTAAAAGGATAAAAATATTCTTAGATACAAATTTATCTGATTGCCGATAATGAACAATTATGTTTTATATTTACGTATCCAATCCTTAAGAAAATTGTGGTTCAAAACCAGATTAAAACCAAATCATTTTGGAGGCTTTTATGTGCAAATGCCTCATTGTTTATTGTTTAATTATATTGGGCTTAAACACAGATATATTAACTTATTTATAAGAAACCTTAATTTTATAATATTGAAGAAATTTATATGTGATAAGAATTAGAATTACTTTGGTATTGTATGTATACTAAAGACATTGAATTGTGTTTCTATAAAAAAACAACTTTGTACAGAAATCAGCGAAGGTTGATGTAAATGTCTAATGGTTATCAAAAATAAATTAGCAGTTGGATAGACGTGCCTTTGAAATGTCAGTCTCAATAAATGAAGAATTGTTTGGGCTACGTCACTACGTGTTGGTCGGCTGCGACACTAGAGAGCATGGTTAAATTAATGTTACACATAGGTCCAATTCCAGACTGAGTCAGCCAGATATGAAATCCATTAAGAGTTTCGACAGGTGGCCACGTGGACAAAAGAGTCTCACAAGGCAAATCCAACCGTTTAACGTGTAATGCAATAATTGCGGCCGTGTCCAACATACTCCTCCCACAGCCGCCTCCCTCCACGCTCTACTTCAGGTCACCTGATTTAACACGCCACGTCCACTATGATTGTTCATTTTCTTTTTGAGATAAGTTAACATTTTCACTATAGAACTACCTATATTAGTAATTTAATATTGATAAAAGTATCGACCGTGGAATAGAAACAAAGCTAAAGTTTATCGGGACTCTGTCAGAAAACTCAACGAGTCCCGATAAACTTTAGTTTTGTAAGTAATTTAAGTAAAGGAGGAAATGATTCCTCTAACAGTTTGAGCAACATCTTAAATGAAAACATCCAATAGAACCTCCGTTTGTTACCATTATACTGACATAATTGTCACCAACTTAGTCTTCATGTTTAACTCTAATCAAAAGTTTTGATTCATTTAAAAATTGAATTTGTTCAAAAAAACTGAGGTTTTTTTAGAGCAGAAGTAGTTGTTTAAATCATCCCACTTTGTAAATAAACTATTTACTCTTAATTATAGAAATATTATGAACAAACAATGTATGAAGCTGAACTAGCTAATCTAATTTTTATTTATTTATCTTTTTCCATAAAATCGTTATATATTATATAAAAATGAAAATTCGCAGAATTACTGCATATGTTCAAGAGAAATATTTGAGCTACTAGTGTGATTGCTCTCACAATTATCAAAAATATAAATACATTGTAGCAATTCTGTTTACTTAACATATTTATAACACTTCATAGCAACTTAGTCGAAGGTTTTGACCAGTCAAGGTTGTTAATTCGTTTATATAATATAAATTTCACTTTCTAATTAAAAAAATTCTTACTTTTTCCTATGAAGAAAGCTTCAAAATAAAACGAAAAAGTCGACACTGAGAGTTTGATTTTAGAAAATTAACCGAATCCTGATTGCATAATACATCTTTTTTATCAAACGGTTGATATATTTTTGACTTGGTTATATATATATATACGTTTGACGATGAATCACAAACACACTTACTGTCTCTAATTTTCGGTTGAACCGTCATCAGGAGAGTTGACATAGGGACACCAACCGCACTTGTGAAGCGACGGTTGGAGACCAACAGTGTTGTCACGCGTGCCCGGTTCAAGTGAGGTAAGAAAAATTAACTAAGAATAAGTTAAGAAATAGAAAGTGAAAATGAAGAAAACTAGGAAATATAAATAATAAAAACTTAAAAGATAATAATGAAGAAAATAAGAGAAAATAGCTGAAACAAAATAAAATCCAGAAATATAAATAATTTATTTAAGTATTTATTATTTATATTCCTGGATTTTACTCTTAAAATTGCTATTTTCCTCTTATTTTCTTCATTATTATCTTTTAAGTTTATATTATTTATATTTCCTAATTTTCTTCATTTTCACTTTCTATTTCTTAACTTATTCTTAGTTTTTTTTCTTATCTCACGTGTGACAACACTGTTGGTCTCCAACCGTCGCTTCACAAGTGCGCTTGGTGTCCCTATCTCAACTCTCCTGATGACGGTTCAAACGAGAATTAGAGACAGTAAGTGTGTTTGTTCCTTAGTTCTGTGTTTGTGATTCATCGTAAAACGTTTGTTGTCCTTTTGGATCGTTGTCCTGTTTACAATTTATATATATATAGTAACATCATGAAAACGATCCAAAAAGGACAAAAAGCGTTTCAGGGTAAATTATAGGTAAACAGTATAGAAAACACACACTTACAGTCTCTAATTTGAGGTTTAAACGTTTAAACATTTAGGGGGAAGAGATATTGTATGGTTAATTGCAGATATGTTTTACATAAATATAAATTTACACATATTTATATAAGTTCAAAAATATAGTGAAATGCACAAAAAATTGGTACACTTCAATCTCAAATTTACTGTTTTACCGTTATCAGTATTAAGAAAAGCACTGCCAACCGGCGAGCAACTGTCGTTAAGCAGTACGTTGTTTTCTTTCTTTCGTTACTCGTGATAGAGGTTAAACCGAAAATTGGAGACTGTAAGTGTGATTAACACTGACACATTGTGATTGCCTCTTTAGTTTATTTTTGATTTTTTTTCCATTTTGGATAGGTTTAACAGGTTGGCCACAACGAAAACGAAAAAAGAGTAGTAGGAATGCCGAAGAAGAATAGCAACGAGAAAAATATATGTATAAAATTTAGTTGTCTGATTCTATTCCATTTTCTTTGTAATGTCTTAGAAATTAGTATACAAATCTCTTATCACTATTATATTTTACACACACACACACATATATATATATATATAATGTGTGTGTACAATGGCAGCAGGTCTTCCCTTAAGCATATGTTATTAAAATAAGCAGCAGCTTCTGCATTGACCAATTTCTTGTTGACACTCTCTAGTTTTCGTATCACTTTACGGTGAGACTCTGGTAGCTTACAAAGAAGGTTAGCGAAAGACATTAACACACACAATAAACTTTAGGTCAAACACGAAAACACTTGAATAAACCATTTTTTTAAAAAAACCGTTTTAATCACTAAAATAACTATAACTAAATGAACAATACATACGAGCTTTCGGCTGTCATTACCAGCTGTTATATTCGGTGAATATGGTTTAGGATATTGTTATGGCAATGTGAAGACCCATAAACCAGGTAACCCCTCTTTAAGACTTACTCTCACCGTTTGTACCCAAGGACTTTAGTCTCACCTCACCTACAGATTTCTTAGACTTGTTGAAAGGGACGAGCCCAGTTGGCACCATAGCTTCTCTTGACGTGGAGTCCTTGTTCACCAACGTTCCGGTTGATAAAACGATACAGATCATTTTAGAAGAAATATACCCCATAAACAGCCAACCGAAGATCGACATCCCCAAAACAGACCTTAAGTTACTGCTTGAACTTTGCACGAAGGAGTCACCTTTTATTTCACCACAAGGGACTTGTTTTGTCTCAATGGCAATAGTGAGTGTCCTAATAGGTATAGAAAGGCCACTATTAATGCCTATATAAAAGGGCATTCACACATTGCAGCAGTTGGGACCTAATACATCAAGAGTTAGAACGATCGACCCAAGTGCTAGTTAATAATGGCTTTTCGAATCAGGAGGTCGCCAATTCAATAAAATCATTTTGCAATAGATGGTATACTAGTAACGAGTATACTAGTAAACTATCCGCCTGTTTTACAGAGGATACTTTAGTACGGAACATAGACAAGAGAAACGTACCATACAAAAACTTGTAAATAACAATATTCAGACTACCAACGAGCAAGACAGGATAAGGCTGACTATATTTTATAGAAGTAAAAATACATCGGACCTACTACTCTCCAATAGACCGAGAACTGAGACTCCGGAGCTACAACGTAGTCACCTTGTGTATGAGTACAAATGCAGTATAGGGGACTGTGCGACCCTCCCATCCTCATACATAGGGATGACTACTACGAAGCTTTCACGGTGTCTAACTGTCCACCTGAGCACTGGGGCCCCTATAAACCATACGGAGGACGCTCACCGTGTAAAACTGACGAGGGAGGCCCTGATTGAGGGCACTTCCATACTACAAGTGTACCACGAGCCTAGTAGGTTACATATACTGGAGGCTCTATATATTAAAGATTGTAACCCTAGCCTAAATTTCCAAAGTAACGATTTCAACTCTGTGCCTAGTTTCAAGAATTTTGATGATAGTTTCAAACTTGTAAGGGAGACGAGGAGGTGACTGGACCACAGGTAGTTTTGGCCGACCCTGTCACCATGCATACCTTAGCTTTACTTCCTAAAGCACAGGTGTATTTACAAATACACACAGTATTTGTGTAGACACCGTTGAAATATTTTATTCCATTGTAACCAGTGCATCAACCATAATTAATTTATCTTATACCTGAAGATGGCGAATGACAGCCGAAAGCTCGTATATATTGTTCATTTAGTTATAGTTATTTTAGTGATTAAAACGGTTTTTTTAAAAAAATGGTTTATTCAAGTGTTTTCGTGTTTGACCTAAAGTTTATTGTGTGTGTTAATGTCATTCGCTAACCTTCTTTGGAAGGTTACCTTATTCTCTGTGACCGGGCGCGTATGTGGCAACAATGTTGGTCTCCAACCGTCTCTCTACCAGTGCGCTTGGTTTCCCTTCTTTATCTCTCCTGAAGACGGTTCAACCAAAAATTAAAGACTGTAAGTTTGTATTTTTAATTTCTCTATGTTTCTTTATGTACATTGAACTGTATTTGTCCATTTCGGATCGCATTTTCATCGAAAAAGTGTATATATATATATATATATATAACAATTATTTCTAATATTGCTTCCTTTTCTCGAGGTGTCGTCTGGAAAAAACAGAAATATAATCAAGTGTTTCGTTTTTTAATGCAACTTAGCTAACAGTAACTATCTGATGTTCAACAAATATTCATACTATTATTATTTAGTGTATGACAAATATTCATATTATATAGTGTATTAAATTATATTAATTTTAAAGTAAATTTTATATATTTTATATATATATATATAAATGTGAAATCTTGTATATATCGCAGTCTCGGCATTCAGGATCTTCAGACTGAGAGATTCGATTCTACGAACTAACTTCCTGCTAACAGGATTTATTTATATTTTATTTATATGTATAAAAAATCCATATTTTTTTGACTTTCTCATTGATTTTGTATAAGATTTCACTTGGCCAGCTTCTTTTCCACTTAAATCCTCTTAGCAGGAAGTTAGTTTGTAAAATCGAGTCTCTCAGTCTGAAGATCGTAAATACCGAGACTGCGGTTCATTTTAATGATGCATGTTTGAAAGAAGATATGCTGCATATTTATACCTATATATATATATATATATAATAATAATAAAATAAATTCAAAACGAAGGAAACACACAGAAAGACACACACATAACTCACATCGATATTTCGACCATCGTTGTCATCAGGAGGTGTGAAGAGCGAAGAGCGAAGAGTCCCGCACCTCCTGATGACGACGATGGTCGAAATATCGATGTGAGTTATGTCTGTGTCTTTCTGTGTGTTTCTTTCATTTTGAATTTATTTTATTTTAAAAAAGTCCGCTGGACCGTTTCTTTTAATTGTGGTATATATATATATATATATATATATATATAACAGATTCAACAATATATCGACCGTTTGATAGAATAGGTGTGTTCTCTAATCGGGGTTCGGTCAATTTTCCGGGATAAAAAATCAAACTCTCGTTGCCAACAATTTGAGTTGGCAACGAGAGTTTGATTTTTTATCCTGGAAAATTGACCGAACCCCGATTAGAGAACACACCTATATATATATATATATATATATATATATATATATATATATAAAATTAGATTTCACAATAGTGCCCCTTACTTACGGAAGTAAGTAGGTTACTTGGAGTTGCATCTGCATCTTGCTTGGTTTCCCTTTCTCTTTCCTCCTAAAGACGGATTGCCCGAAAATTTGAGTTTGTTAGTGTGTTTCTTTACTCTTCTTTGATTTTGAACTCGTATTGTGTCCAGTTTGGATGATCTTTCCAATTTTATAGTGAATATATATATTATATATCAATATTTTACAGTGAACACATGACATAAAAATCAACGTCTAAACCACAGTAAGAAAATCAGAGAAATAATTAAGATCTTTTAAACACAATCAGTTGTCTTTGTCAGTGTCTCACTGATATTAAAGCAAATGAGACAGAAGGGATTGGGGCTAGAGAGGTATTTTAAAAGTGCGTATAGTGCATAGAAAGAAGGCAAAGGCTGGGTGGGCAAGTTAGGGTTAACAAAGGAGTTCAGGACGAAATAAGTAACAAGTTAGCTGTCAGCTTTCAACTGCTGTAGAAAAAGCTATTGCTTTCCATAACAAAAGAGTCTAACTTGAATAACCCGTTACTAATGTGTATATAATTTGATCTATTAAATTTAACCAAAGTGGACTCGATAATATTTCTTAATAACACCGATCTTTCTTATATGAACATTTCAGTTTTTGATTAATTTATACCATGATTTTCATTATTTATATGCAAGAAACAAGTAATAAATTGTTCACCTCTAGTTACATTATATTGGTGTTAATTGACTTGTGCTTTTTATGATTTACTAGTTTGACCTACATAAACTCTGTATCGACATTTATACGAAGTTTGAAACCACTATACTCCAGTTCCCTAGGAGAGTTCTTAATTAACAACTTATTTATGTTATTAGAATTTGAAAAAAAAACTATACTAAAATAAAGATTACCAGCAAGCCCAGGAAGAGTGACTGATGGTATGGTAAAACTGTGACATTTGATATTTAACAGGTTTCTGTTACATCATTGGAGAACGCTCAAATTGGAATTTTATGAAACTAAAATTCAATTCTACCTAATCAAGTTAAATAGTTTAAATATAATGATGATATATTGTGCATTTGCCCCAAATCTATGAATAAAGACGAACTTTTAACAAAATTAAATAAAATATTAATAATGAAAATCAAATTTGCAATGAAAGAAGTAAATCGTAAATTGCCTTTCTTAGACATCTCTATTCATATATTGTCTAAAGCGTTACGTAGAAAACGTGCGAAATTTTTGTAGAAAACCAACCAGTTTACTTGCTATGTTAATTTTTATCAAATGTTTATATATATGTTTTTGAGGGCTTTAAGAGTTTGCTCCCCTGAATTCCATAATGAAGGAATGAATAACATTACTTCTATTACTCGCTCATTAAAATATCTTGTCTCTTAAATAGATACAACCTTAAAGGTGGCTAAAAAAACGGTTCTCCAATGCTGTATGAGAAACCCGTTTAATGTCAAATGTAATACTTTTACCGTATCATGAGTCATTAGTCTCACTTCCTAGGCTTGCTTGAAATAAACAGTTTAATAATATTTAATAAGCTTTTTCTAATTATAATAACGTATAAAATGTTTTATTTAAAAACTATTCGAGGGTAGGGAAGTATAGTGGTATTTACAAAATTCTGGGTAAATGATGTCATAAAATATATACGATCAAACTAGTAAATCATTTTTATCAAAGAACAGGACAGTCTACTGAGGTTGTTTGGAAATGAAAATATCTCAAAGGGAGATGAAATGTTTGAAAATTGAATTAATCTTCCTAATTCCGAGAAAGGTGCTCTTGGCTGGTATACTTGCGGGTCAAAAATTAATAACAAAATCACATTAGTATTATAGGACAAATTAAAATGTTTCTAAAGCAAAAATACTTGTGATAAACATCTGTATTTTGAGTATTTAAAAAAAATGCCACAACAGTTGAGTGTATACATTTTATCAGATAGACAGGCCAAACTGAAGGCTTTGAAATTCATTGTTATTATTTCAAAATTAGTTTGACAATGTCTGATCTCTCATCAGAATCTAGCAGTAGATTAAGGCAGTAGACCCACGGGAAAGGGTTTGTCCCAAACAAATCCTCCGCAGTCTGGTGCTCTATGTGCAACACCTACTAGCTTCTTATTAATCTATGCAATTAATATATGGATGCAAAGGAAGCAGACAAAGGAAGGCCTGTAACAACCAAGTCCAATAAGCTCAATTTAACTTAAATTTGAAAGCGAATAATAATTCTTGAAAGGAAGGATTTAAAAATCAAAGATTTTAGCCACGCTTCTGAATTTTTTACTGTGATTTTGACGTTCATATATACATATATATATGTATATATATATATATATATATATATATATATATATATATACATTGCCATCAAAATATATTAATGAGTTACTGTTTCATTTCTGTGTGTTCTTTTTGTGAATATAGTTAATATATATACAACAACATTTCACAATAAACAGTGAAATAACAATCAGTGATCAAACCACGATATGAAATGGGAAAACAAGGCTAAGAAAATTCAACGGTAACAAGCGGTCTTCGTCAGAGTAAAATCCCCAACTTTTAAGTAGACTGGGTTGTTTGACTCAGTCGGGGGTTTTGACTCTGATGAACACAGCTTGTTACGGTTGAAAGATCTTAGTCTTTTTTCCCATTTCATAATGTGGTTTAATCACACACACACACACACACACACACACACACACACACACACACACACACATATATAATATATATATATATATATATATATATAGCATAATAAACGAAAAACGGTCCGGCAGGACAGATTACACTTACACTGTGACACATAGACAAAAACATAACAAAGTCTCACTTTTCAATATTTCGACCGTAATGGCGGTTGTCCTCAGGAGAAGAAGTGAATTGATGGAGGGATTGATGGAGATGGAGATTGATGGTGATTGATGGAGTCAACTGTCTACTGAGTTGACTGTCGTCCCTCCGTAAATTCACTTCTTCTCCAGAGGACGACCGCCATTACGGTCGAAATATGGAAAAGTGAGTCTTTGTTATGTTTCTGTCCATGTGTCACAGTTTATTTTAAGTATATATAATAATATATATATATATATATATATATATATATTGTGTGCGTGTCTACATAACCATATTTGAAAATCAAAGTGAAGACAGGAACAGTAACTTTAAGTAGATTCCTTACTTTTATTACGATAGTGTCATATTAAATTGATTAATTTTTAATATATATTAATCAAATGTGACATCACTAGCAGGATATAGAAGAAGGCGATGATAAGAAAAGAATTTACTAAACATTATATAATTCTTTTATAAAATTGACTAAAGCTAAAAGGTGATGGGAAGAAGTGGATAGTTAAGTCAGCAGTCAGTCTACTTAAAAGCTTGGGTTACGTCAGATACTCTGCAGCTGAGAAATGCTCGTTAAATTAAACCCGAAACCAGACGCATTTCGCTTTCCCACGTCTCCATTGCGTATTCATAAAACGTTCAGCCAAAAAAAAAAAAAAAAAAAAAAAGTAAAAAAAAGATAGTTATTCAGTATCAAGAAAATTACTGAACAGTGTCTAAAGTTAATCTACTTAAAACCTATCTAGTCGCCGAAAATGATTTTAATAGTTCGATTTAAATAATTACTCTATTTGTATAGTTTATTCAGAAATAGTTTTAAAATTTTCCAAAATGAATGGAGTAAGTGTTTAATTCAATAGGCAGTTTTTATTTTTAATTATTCTTTAAATTATTTATGAATAAATGCGTAAATGAATTCATAAATGCTTTAGCAATCAAATGATAAAATACTTTCATTTTGTAGAAGCATTCATATTTAAAAGAAAGAAACAATTTAGGTTTAATTTACTGGAAGTAAGGATAAATATGTTTACAAAATTTAGTCAATTTGATAATACTGCGGCACTTGAAGAGAGCTGGTTTGTAAGCAAAAATTATGGAATCTTTTTTCAATGCATGATAAGAAGTTTCAACAAATAGTGGACAAATACTATTTTGTTGTGTTTACAAATACAGAAGATTTGATTTCCGAAATTCCCTTAAATGATAATAACAAATTAATTGAATCTGCCCTCATATTATCAATATATCAAGGATATTTTAATGCATACAAATGTTATACATTAAATCTGAATTTTTTAATGTATTCAGATTTAATGAATTTGATGTTCGTTTATCTGAAAACAGAACATCAAAAAAAGTTTCATTTTTACATGCAAACTATTAAAAATGATTTGGTGTTGTAAGTGGACGTATTGAAGTCGTAAACTCGTTAGAAATGTTTAATAAGTTGTTTAATTAAAAGAAGTAGCTAAAGCCTTTTTGTAGTACTATTTTGTAATTGTAGGAAGTGTTTTGCCTTTTACAGAGGAAATGATGTTTTACAAGTTAATCAAAAGTATATATACGATTATATATTTTCTCAGCTGGTAACTGGATAAGGTTTTTTTTTTAAAGATATTACCAATAGAACCAGTGTGTAAATAAGTAGAGAAAGTCAACTTTTTTTTTATCTTCGTCTACGACCTTTACTTCCAAATAACTCAATAAACAACCCTCAAATTGTGCTTGTAATTCGTTCTTTGTACATTTATGCTTGATTAACGTGCCCAAGTTGCATAACTTAAGTTATTTGACATTTCTTTTGCAAAATGTGTGGAAGTAGAGAGGGTTTTTGTAGACACAGGTGATTATGGAATAGAAACCTGCTCTTCTAAAAATATCGCATTTATTTATGCATTAATGCATAATGCGTGATGAATGACCGAACGAGTGGGCAAACCTCAATAACGAACGGGGATACTGGAACAAACCACTTTAATATTTCCTATATAACATTTTAATTGGAAACTTCTTTGATTAGTAGAAATCGATCATAAAGTATGAAATAATTAATATCTTCTAATGGTTTAATTTAATTATTATATTTTATATCTTTTCTTTTACATCAACAATAAAAAAGAATTATCATTACTTGCACTAAAATCACAAAATTTCTGAACATTATATATTGCATTATGTAATACCACTTTCCGAAAAACATTTTCAAATAGACATAATTGAAAGTGTTAATTGAAAAAGTTAAGTAATAATTATAATGATATAACACGAAATTATAATTAAAACAGTTTAAATTTTCTAAATATGCAAAAATGTAATAGACTAATTCATTACTTCTGCAATATCTTATAGTGTGGTATTTTCTCATGATGGGGAATTTAAAAAATTACGTCTCCACACAAAAAAGAGTTTTATGTCAAAACTAACAATGTGTACAACAAGTTTAAATCTTCCTAGGTGTCTGTTGCGGCAACACCCTCAACTAAGCAGATGTAAACCTGAAGAACACTAATTGTTCGAAACGCGTTGTTGGTTTTGACATAAAACTCATTTTTGTGTGGAGAATATTTGAAATTCCCCATAATTTAATAGACTATAATATAATTTCTTTTATAAGAGTAGAAATTTGAAATACTATTAAAATGACATGAATATACTTTTTTTACACTATTATTCGTAATTTCAAAATACTTTGTTATTTTTCCATAATTTTTACTGTGAAAAAAATTTCGTGTTTTGATTCTCACGGAATTCTTTTTTGATAATTCCTTGCAAAATTACTTTTTTTTATTTTTCTTGTGTGTATGTATGAGTGTCTAGAAGGTTTGCAAAGAGAGGCAGAGTTATATTTAAAAATCTGTGAGTACGATCCTTATCAAATTCGTGATAAAACAGATTTTTTGTTAGAAAAAAAGATAGGGGAATATTCAAACATATTAAAAGTACTTTATGATATCTTATAATGTAAAACCATTTTACTTTTTTTAATCTTACTACTAATCACAGTAGATTGAAATTTCGTTTTTGATAATCTCATAATAGTAAGTTATGATGAATATTATATAAATTTTGGTTCATAGAAAAAATCAGTGTAAGACCTACAGGAGAATTCAAATGCAAAATAGACACCTGTTTCTATTTGTTTTAGTTTCATTCAGTTTCTTTCAACAATTGTAAAAAAAGTTTTCTGAAGGTAAACCTGTCTTTCTTGACCATACTGAACAGTTATTTGAAGTTAGAACAATCATTACTAATTTTTTCTTTAGTTTGCACTTTTATGAAGCTTTCATTAGTATTCTAATATATATCATTTAACTTCTGGTAATGGTGTGTTTCAGTGATATTTTGAGTATACATTGTATAAAATTCATTCATGATATTAGTTATTCATACTTTTGATAATGAGAAAGGTAATTATATAGCCTATTTCAGCTGTAAGGATATATTTCAGTCAAATGAGTGGCCATTTAGACTTACAGATCATATGAGTTTGGTTTTATGCATAAACTTAAGTTTATTTTCTATCAACAATGACAACACTACCACAATCACTAACAACAACCTTCTAAAACTGACTCAAAAAATAACTAAAAATATTTTCACTTTTAAATTTTATATTTTTGTTGAATTAGCAAAAGTATATTAAATAAAGTATACGGGTTTCAAAATATACTAACATTTGTACATTTATAAATGTGGGGATGTCCATTGCAAAGCAACATACACATTACATGAAATTGAATATTACATTAATGTAATTCATGTCCTGGTACCCAGTCAAAACAGTTTGAATTTTACTAATAATAAATTGAGAAATGCCAATATGGTCTTCCTAAGCACTAGTGGTGTGATACCAAAAAAGGTGAGGTGGCTAATGGAGCAACTAATCTAAATAGTCAACATTTTTGTTCGATAAATAAATTTAAAAAACCTGCTGTTAGTTGCCACCCTTTCCGTTAACTAATTAAAAACAATAGTCCAAAACATTCTCGCACAGATGAATATTAAATAATAATAATAATTAATTTAACAAGTTAATTGTTTTAATTAAGTTAAGATCGTAATCATATAAAGATTCGATTTCGAGATTTTGATGGTTTACACTATTGAGGTCCACTTTGTCCATTTTTTTGCATGTGGGTAGATGGGTTATTATTCAAAAATTTGTTGACACCCTAAGATCGCAATATTTTAATGAATCAAATTAAAATCATAATGAAAAATAAATCTTTTTGTGTGATCCCTATAGTTTCTGACTGCATTACCTCATATGAATGAGAAGTTTGATGCAAGTTTAATTTGAACCTGAAGAACTGACCGAGTCCTGGTAAAAATTGTATTTTGTTTCTTCTTTTAATGATTTTATTAGTAAAGTATATATATCAGCTCAAAAACGAAGAAAAGCAACACACAGAGAAAGAGATACACTTACAAACTCAAATTTTCAGATGATCCGTCTTCAGGAGAAAAGAGTTATGGGTTTCCTGCCGTTGTGTTTCCGGCGTGCTTGGCCACCCATTCTTTTTTTTTTCTTCTTTTTTTTTACAGCCTTTTTTTGTTTCATCTATAGTCAATCGATTGTAGATTTATGCTATTTCCACAAAGACATCAAAAGTAATTTATTTTGTGATACATAGAAGTTATTACTGTAACGGTCGAACTTCTTTTGCATTCATGAAAAATCCAATGATAATATTTTAAACAAGTTGTAAAAACCAAAAATTACTTAGTAATACACAAATTGTGGCATTTGTATCAGTACAATGTTTAAACTGATCTAATCCCAAACAGAAAGGAATGAAACATTTACCTTGTTTAAATTAAATTTTTAATACATATAATAATTATAAACTGTTGTTACTGGACCTGTTACGAAAAGGACCAGTCAAGGAGAAAGGTCTCCTCGAGTTGTGACGTGTTGTTATCCTAATAATGTATCTAACAACCTTCTAATGTATTTAGGACACTTGCATTATGTCATTGCAACATTTTTTTTGTAATTATATCTTTTTTTAATTTTGATTCACTGCCTTGGTTGTGGTCTCTATTCTATATATCCAGGGCATTAGAATCATCTCACTTTTTAAATAAATTTTCAAAAATTTAATTAAAAACATGGGTACTTTAATAATATATATGAATTAGTAATATAAAATACGAAAGGTTTTATAAATGGGAAACTGTCTTGTCCAAATTAATTTATTTACAAGGACATCTTACTGAATTTAGACTTCACTTATCATTTTTTAGAAAGATTAAGATATTGTGGCTTTGTATTTAAACACAATATGTCTTTGTAATTAGAAAAAAAAATTAATTAAAATAATTATTGTTACCTCATGAGAACTAACAAGAAATTAATTTGAGATAACAATGTTACTGTAACTTGATAACAAGTTACTGATAACAAAACGAAACAAAGTATGGTGCTTTCATAATGTATTGGAAAAAATGGTTTCCTAAAAGCCATTGATCTTTTGTCTGAACTTAAACATTATTAACTTTCAACGTAAAATAGACATTTCTAAGTCCCTAATTTTAATGAACTAGAATTAGAATGTAAGCAAGACATTGTTTTGTTAGTTAATTTCTAAAATTAAAGTTTTCTTAAAAATTACTAAAAAATTGCTGTCTTAGAAATTATGTATTTAACATAAAAATAGTATTATTTACTTAAGGATATAATTTTTTATAGAAAATTAACAAGTAATCCTATTATGAAAATAAGTAGGCTACATTAAGTGATTGATGTTAAATTACACAGAGTTATCCAAAAAAATCGGACTCGTATTTGGCAATTCTCATTTCTTAATTTTCTGCAAGAATTGAAAAAAAATTGGTAATAACTATTTTAGTGTGTTTAAACGCGTCATCAAAACATCTAAGTTTTGACATTTTTTTCTAATACATATATTCAGTAATATTTCCTTGAGAAGAAGGAAGTTCCCCATGTAGACTTAACCACCGACAGATCCTGAAGTACGTCCGAATGAATGAGTCCCATGTTGATCTTGGGACTCTTTTCATACTCGATATCTTAAAAGCAGCTCTAACAGATTTTGGGGAATTAAGGTACGAGTATGATTGTTATTACTCACTCAAAATCAGCCTCACATGGTTGGAAAAACAAAATAGGCCATAAAGTTCAAGTTTTTACTTTTCAGAAAGAAGTTAATGAAAATTTGGCGATAAATGGTTAATTTTGCAGATTTTGGCACGATAGAGCAAGTTGTCACAACTCAAATTCTCCCTGCACTAGAGGAAAACAGTTCATCATTGTGGGATTGATTTCAAATGGGCAGTAACAATCCTCTAAAACTTATTACTTAAAATTGAGGGTCATTTTTAGGATTAAATATATGCAGGGAGTCTCAGGATCATTATGGAACTCAAGAAAACAATCCGAGAGAATATCAAAGTTAGTTCTAAGGACGATATGGATTTTTTGCTGCTTTCCTAGAAAATCAGAAAGCTTAATTGAAACATATGCTTTTGAATCTGAAGAAAAATTCAAATACTCTACCTTTACATAAGCTATTTTAAAGCATAACAAATTTTTTATCACTAAAGTTTCATACAATTTTTCCTGAAAATGAAAAAAATGAAGTATGCCAAAAGTTTGAGCCCTATTAGAGGGTTCACCCTGTATTATTTGTATTAAGTTCCAGAAAATATTTATGTTGGCAGCATCATTTTCAAATGTGTAATAATATAAATAAAGCAGTTAATGTGAGCGTTTCCAAGATTGTTGTCCATATATGTTAATAAAAAAAAACAAAATAATACTGTCAAAAAAGTCCTTCATAATAACAGTTAAGAAACACAGGAGACTTTGCGGAACACAGGAGTTGAAATCGTGCGGAACTCACACACTGAAAAGACACTCTTCAATACATAGACTATCATGAGAAGAAAACGCTCGTGGCTTAAAATGCAAACTACGGCTTCAGTGTGTCTCTTGCCTTATATGGGTCTAAGGCCTCATGATAAGGAAAAATTATGACTTTTGATATAATAAGGGTTGACCAGTATGGTAGTCCTTACACTATTCAGTATGTAGGTGTTGGCCAGATATAAGGGTTGACCAGTATGGTAGTCCTTAAACTATTCAGTATGTAGGTGCTGGCCAGATATCATAAGGGTTGACCAGTATGGTAGTCCTTAAACTATTCAGTATGTAGGTGCTGGCCAGATATCATAAGGGTTGAAGGTTTCTGTTACTAAATTCGAGAACTTTTCTTTAATAAATTTAAATTTTTAATATAAAATGTGGATTTTTTTAGTATGTTTCATATAAATGTATTTGTTAAATATAAAATATATTAAAATAGGAATAATCTTGTTAACTTTATCATACAAAAATCAAGGCAGAAAACTATTAACACCTTCAAAATATATGTCTATGAGCTGATATTTTAAAATTGTTAGAATGTCTAAAATAATAAAATATCATCCAGTGTAGAATAGAGGTAATAAAAAGGTTGTGGATTTCCTATAGACAAGAAATAGTAATTCTCATGGGAATCTACGGACAAGCGTATCTAAGAAAGGCAATTTGAATTTCCTTTCCTTTCCAATTGAAAATTAGAACCATTGGACTTGAATAGATAGGATTGAACTTAATATTTAAGCTTAAAAAAAAACTATTAGTCCATTTCAAAATTTTTTACTAGAGTTTATATATATTATTTTATAAGTTTATATATCAATATACATATAACATATATGTATCTCAAAGTATAAACAAGGTATGAATATGAAATTATAAAATGGTCAAAGGTTTCACATAAACACGTGAAATAGCAATCAATGATCAAATCACAATAAGAAATGGGAAACAAGACTAAGATCTTTCAACCGTAACAAGCGGTCTTCGTCAGAGTCAAAAACCCAACTGGATCATTGATATATATATATATATATATATATATATATATATATATATATATATATATATATATAGAGTTTACTGTATTTTTGGAAAAATAGCAAATCAATGTAAAAATCACCACAATTTAAAAATTAAACAAACTCCAAGATCTCCTTTTGAAGAATAACTAAATTCGCGACGAAAATCCCAATCTGATTTTAATTTATTGGTGGGCAAAAAAAAAAATGTTTTACTTTCTTTTTATACCTTCAGATGGGGTGGGATCAGACAATTATCTATTTAGTTAAATATTTTATAAAATACTTCTGTTTCAAAAAGCTTGTAACGTTTGACAGAATATTAGAAACCATAGAATTAAATTAAATTTGTTGTTGTTCGTGCTTCAAAGCGTATGATAAGGTAAGGTACCTTGTTGTTGATACGAGATGTGAAAGGGAGTAGAGTGACTGAGTGCCGTTCACTCCCCTCTGCTCCCTTAAATAGTTTACCCAGGAGGTGGGAGACTTTTCCTTCCACCCTCTACACCTCTACCCTTCTTATTCCCTTCATTCTAAACTAGCTGATTTTTTTTTTTTGTAATCAGCAACTAAATATAAATCTAGTGTTTTTTGAGATTATCTCAGTTCAAAACTCTATAAAACTCCCTTTAAACAAAAAATATTTCCCATACTTTCAATGATGGTGTTATTGTTTTCAAGCTGTACAGGTAGGCTTTTTTAAAACCAGTTATATTTTAAATAGTATATTTCAATTGCACATTAAAATAATTCTTGTTTATATTACCATTACTGTGAGTAGCAAACATGTCAAGGACGAACTGCATAGGAAGGTGATTAGAGATAGGTCATGGAGAGCAAACTGAGACAGTTTTAATGGTTGATAAATGAAAAAATAAAAATTCAAGGATATCAATATGTAGTTCACTGGATTTTCATCCGGCTTCGGTTATTTAACAACTGAATTTCACCTGGTATAAAAGATTGGGAAATTTAATGACATTAAGAGTTTTGTATCATTGAAATCACCTTGTAAATGAAATAAAGGTTTCATAAATGTCATGCAATTGTAAACATACCGTTTTGTTTCAACGATTTTAGAAGGAAGAATGAATTCAGGCAGTAGTATGACAGTATGGTTTCTAATTAAGGTGGAAGTTTGCCTTGAGATAAGAAAACATTTCTTCTAGTAAGTGATTAATTTGAAATTAAAACAAAGAAGCCTGATTTGATTTTGTGATAAGGTAGTTGTTATATAGATAGATTACTATTAATGTTTATCAAACACCTGAGGTTATTTATAAAAATTATCACATACAGTCAAAGCTAATTGATGGGATTCCTTCTCATTATGTCGCAACATAACAGCAGTTGGAATAAAGTTTTAATAACAGACAAAGAAATTTTTGTATATTTATTAATTTTTAAGATTATATAATGTTGATATAACAAATTTTTAAAATAATACTCAAAGAGAATTTATTTTATAATAGAGAAAATTAAGTTAACTAGGTCCAGGTTTATTCGAAAACCGGTTTTTTAGTAGAAAATATCGGTTTTCAATATATGAATAACACTTAAAAAAAATTTGAAAATGACAAATGTAGCCAAATGTACCAGATTGATGAAAACACTGTTGCAAGCGGTTTGGTTCTTGGAATCATATCGGTCCGATTTAATAATATGGTTATTATAAATATAATATGGTTATAAAATAATATGGTTATTATAAAAATATGAAAATATATTGTTTTTATTTATTCGAACCTTTTGCTGAATAACTCGTTTCACTATTATAAAAATATTTACATCCTTATATGAGCCGTTTATTTTGAAAGTGGCCTAATTCCATTTTCCAAAAAAATTTAGCTAGCTATTTAAATAATTACATTTTTACGTTATCTTTACCTTTTGCAGCAAATTGTACAAAATTTATTTAAAATTACTAAGTTTTTTTATAACAAAAATTAGTTGATAAATATAATGACAATATTTTTAAATTTTGTAAAACGCAAACCCTTAAATATCTCGATTTTAACATAAATGGAATTAGGCCACTTTCAATATAAGTGGCTCATATATGAAAATTATGCATAAACAACGAATAATTGTTTTTAAAGTTATTTAATCCTTTTCAACTATTATTTCTTTGTTCTACTAAGTTGCATAAAAAAATTTACTATCAATAAAATTGAACAGTAAATAATTTCAGTCAAAAACTGCTTTTAATCACTCTAAATTTTCTGTTAAAATTTTTTGTTCGAATTACAGGATATTCGAGCAAAAAATTTTTTTTATAAAAATTCGAAACCGGTTAAAATTGGTTTTCTAGAAAAATTACTATTCGAATACTGGTTTTCTAAAATGTCAGTTTTTGTACGAGTTTAAAGCCTAGCTGGACGAGAGAGGAGACCACCTTCCAGGCCATTGCTCCAGTCCTCACCTTGGGCGTGCGACACACACTCTTGCTGTTCTTTTCGCAATCTTTTAATTATAGTTGTAGTTTTTAGTTCATCACCTCCTAATATGTTCATATTAATTATGATATTACCGTCCCCATTATTTGTAAATCTAGGAATGTTTATAGGGTCTGTACGCTTATGAACTTACTAACAAATATGGAGGTAAAATGCATTTAAGCACATAGTGTTCAGCTACCAGTTAAACCAGAATACCAACTAAAATCATTTTTCCACATCAGCTGAGACTAGGTCATTTCTTTCCTTAGGTAAGGCAGCCTTACTTTAGAATTTCTGGAGCCACGTTAGTTCAGTGGTTAAAATACTCGCCTCTGAACTGGTAGTTCTGAGGTTCGATACTCGCCTGACCCTCGATTTATTCACCTGAGAGATAAATAAACGTGAGCACGTCGTCCCTCGTAGAGGACGTTAAACCGTCGATCCCGAACCTGTACGGTGTCAGTTACTTGACCCTGCTTCTAAATACACTTGAGTTAGGCAAAATTTAGTACTCCTAATGTAGAATCAACTGTTAATGTTAGCTCGCCCATTACTAAGATGGGTGTCAAACAATAAATCAGCCACAATTTCTGCCCCTAGAACAGCACTAAAAGGTGAAAGCCTTTATAGGTGTGGGCGTTGGAAAAGAAACAAACGAAACTTTAGAATTTCTCTAAAGCAACTCTTCTGAGTATCGCTTTTTGTGACCTGCCAATCTACCATATTCCACACCTCAGCGCTCTGAATCATTTAGTCAATTATATTTTATGAGGAGTTAACAAATATTAGCTTATATAATTAGTTAATATTAGTTGGTTGACAAAAAAAGCAAGTCAACGATAATTTTTATAGCTCGGACTAAACAAAATATTTTTTAAAACAACTTAATTAAAAAGTTGGATCTTGTTAAAATACGGTAGCTATATTCTTCTATTCTTTGAAAAAAAATGTTTAAATTCTTATAATAAATAATATGTGGAAGTAATTTGACAGTTCCTCTATAACCATATAGTAAATTTTACAATGTTATCAATTAATCAATGTTTATAATTGTTAATAACAGATGTAAACTAAAGTTAATTTACAAGCTTATCGTGGTGGACAAAACATTTTATAGGTATAGTAAAAGTAATATTGTTTTCAAAAATAGATATTTATATCAAAGTTGTATATTCCATGGTATTACTCATTTGTTATACCCAAAGGAAATAGTAAATGGTAATCAACCATACTTCTCTGGATAAGTAAAGTTTGAACTAGTTAATAAAAAAAATCGATAAGTCGTGTTGAAACTGAAATTTGGAAGCCCCTGATTATCGTATGAAGTTAGTAATATTATATACTATTATTTCCCAAAATTTTCTGTCAACTAATGTATAATTAACAGAAAGAAATAATTTAAAACAGCTATAGTCAAAACTTAGACATAAATATATGTATATAAACTAAACTGAATAAACGATCCACACGGACTATAAAACTTTTCTGTGTCGAGTTTTGTGTTATTTTAAGTTATACGTGTAAATATTTATATGATCAAACAACAATATGAAGTGGGAAAAAAAGACTAAGCTCTTTCAATCGAAACAAGTGGTCGAGTAAAACCCAACTGGTTTTGACTCTGACGAAGATCGCTTGTTACAGTTGAAAGATCTTAGTTTTGTTTTTTCCACTTCATATCGTGGTTTGATCATTGATTGTTATTTCACGTGTTTATGTAAAATCTTCTTATATATTTATATATAACAAGTTTCCACAAAAAATACGTGAAATAACTATCAACGTCCAAACCACTATACGAAATGAGAAAAAAGACAAAGACCTTTTAACCGTATTATGCGGTCTTCGTAAGAGTCAAATTCCAACTAAGATAATTTACTCATAACAAGAGGTCTTCGTAAGTAGTTGGGATTTGACTCTTACAAAGACTGCTTATTACTTATTACTGCTTATTTTTTATGAAAGATCTTAGTCTTTTCTCTCATTTTTTATGGTGATTTGGATGTTGATATTGATATATATCTTCCTAATGTTTACTAACTGCAATGTTGAAGTAAAGTAAACAAATAGACCAAAGTTTGGTAAGATATTTGTTAGAATATTCAAAAACCTAATAATTAAAACATAAGACCCATATCCTTGTCAGTTTATTTTCCAATGTTTTAAAATGTTCTATTAAACTTTTGTTTATGTTATAGTCAAAACTGATTGTTTTACAATTTATTTTAGCATACTTTTTTATGCTTATCTATATATAGTGACTCATTATATATGCATAGTTTTTATATTTTGTTATTGTTTTAAAATGATTTTCGTATTTCGACAATACGTGTTAAATTTAATGAAACTATTTCATAGTTACACTTTTCATTTACCTAAAAATAAATATTTATTTGAAAATTTTCATGATAATTCATGATAAAAACTCCCTTAAGTTTTTTAAGGAAGTGGGGAAAGATAAATGGTAAAATAACTCTCAGGAGGTCCACAGGTAACAGGTCAGGAGTAAACAAAGGTGGAGAACCTCTTGTTTAGAACTAAAATTTAGGTATGGACCTAACAGATAAAATAATTATCTGTAATCATTGCTAAATAATACATAACAGCCTTTACCGCTTTTTCAGAAGCGGTTAGTGGGAGAATACTTTAGGCCGTTTGAGTTGTTTCAGATTCGCATCCAGAAATGAGTTTGAGATCCCTGCTCTCAAATCTTGGTGTTTACTCTTCATTGCAGCCTTTTCATAGCAGCGCTTTTAATCATATTTTGCTTGACAGCATATCTGATTCGCTTTATCGCCACTTTTAGATTGATATGCAATTACTTGCAGCGTTTGTTTTTCGGAAAATACTGAATACTAACCTTCAATATATTAATACACATACCATAAAATTAGTATAATTAAAGAAGAGGTACAATTATTCAAATATGTGTTTTAAGTTATTACTTTACAGAAAGAAAACAATACTGATTTTGAAAGCAATCTACATTGAGACTTTGACCGATTAACACATTTTAAGGTACTCTGAATACATTTGTGATATTCTTTGATATCTGGATGTCACACACACATCCAGCAGGGTAAAGTTTTACAAATTTTATAAAACACTACAGTTTTACCGTTTTAAAAATCTTTATTTGAGTTGATTGCACATGTAAAAATTTTTATTTGAAAAACAACTCTTTTTTTTTCATTGTAAAGCATGGAAAAGGTACTTTATTTTTTATTATACTTTATATGAAAACGAGTACTAATTATTTTCCACTCCTCTAGTTATAATAGAAACTAGAAATTTCATATTTGGTGGTGTCATAAAAATAGTATTTTCCGATCACTGTAAGACGCAATATAACATTGAAAAGAACAATACTAAGATTCAATGGTAGCTGCTTGTCAGGTTTGTTTACCTCATTTTATTAAAAGTAAATTTATTTACATAATTAGGATATAATCAATCGAAATAATTGGTATTTGAAAATATAAATTCAAAAAATTCATGAAAATTCACATCAAGAATGAACAAATTATTACTAATATTCGCAGTTAATTAATCATAAATTCCATTCTAATTGATTTCATTTATTTTAGTGATTTGCTTGGTAAGCAAATCATTTATTTAATGAGCTCATCATATCATTTAATGAGCGTTGCTAATCTTACTTCTTAGTTAACATTAATTTCATATTATTATAATAATCTGTTATATCTCCTGAATAGGTGTAGATACCGGACCAGTTTTGCACGTTGTGCATGTAGTGAAACTAATTACTATCGAAAGATCATGGGTGTAAATACCTATTAAACAAGTAGTGCCAATACATCCCTAAATTTCCTATTATTATCAATTAATATATTATTATGATCAAATCTGTCCATTGACAATGATGATTTCAATTGTAAAATAATAAAATACATAACAAATAAAATAAAACTAATAGTAAGAATAGGAAATTTATGAATATATTGGAACTACTTGTCTAAAAGGTATTTATTATGAGGAACCTTTGACAATTATCTGTCCCATTTGAAGATGCCAAACGTGTGAAACCGGTTTCAAGAAATTTGAAAGATGGCTTCAACACACATTCAGGAGGTATGACGGATTTTTATATGATGTTTACTATCCTCTATGGTACTAACAATTTGCATGTATTTATCATTAATTGTTTGAAGTACTGTAATTATGACTAAAATATTGCGATATCTGCTGAAAGAAAGATAGACACATTAAAAATAATGGACTGATCAAATTTATTATCAATGAGTATAAAAATATTCATTTACTTATGGTAAAGTTAAACACTCATAATAGGAAGAATGAAACTGTACTTGCTGCTTAAATACTGTTCTGTATGCAACTCTAATATTCTAATCCTAATGCTTCTGCAGACAACAATAATGCATTTTGCAGAGACAATCTGAAAACAATTGATCAAAGAAAGAATATACGAAATAATATGCTATATTTTTTTTTACCTGTTACTGACAATAACAATACATTCTACAATTATAAGAATTATTAGGAAAGTTCTAGCATTGTATGGATGAAGTTACTAATAAATTAAACCTCCATAGCTGGTCACTTACTTTCCGGCTTAGACCTGGCTCTTTTAGGATGTTTGATGGCTTCCAGGTTTTCTTTATTTGGCAGTGGAAGCGTTCTTCTCTTCATCGAGTGCCATATTTCTGTCAACAAATCTTCAGGTAACAAATTCTATAGTATCTGCATTAATATTTTTATCTTTGTTTTTAAACTACAAAACAGACAATAGTTTAGAGATATCTGTCATTATATTTATTTTTTTTACTTTACTATAAGTAAAGTATAGTGATCGTGAAAAAATTCGATCTCGAGATTTTTACGGAATTACATTCCTTAATCGATGATGTCTGTGTGTGTGTGTGTGTGTGTGTGTGTGTGTTTGTGTGTGTGTGTGTGTGTGTGTGTGTGTGTGTGTGTGGGTGGGTGGGTGGGTGAGTGTGTTAGCATTGCTTGTTACCACGCTACGGTCCAGAATCTTTGATGGATCAAGTTGATATTTTACACAAAATTGGGCCTCATAGGGAAGAATTATGCATGATGGGAAAGTTACTTTTTTTGCCAAAAACCGTTTTTTAGAAAACATTTATTTCTCCTAAACTGATAACCCTAGAGTTTTGAAATTTTGACATTATCTTTGAAGTTACAAATGCAACAAACAAAAAATATATTCAGAATTTTAAAACAACAGATAATATTTTTTTTTTCAATAGAAATTTTGACTTATAATTCAATCTCAAACATTGTGAGAGCGATACAAGCAATACTGTTTGACGGATCAAAATGAAGCTCTGCCTAAAAATAAAACATTATGTGGAGAATGAGTTGAGATATTTTTTTTCAAAATTACATTCGCTAATGGGGCGTTACAGTACGATTTCTGTTTTCAGAAAATGTTTTTTTGACGCTAAACGGCTCATTAAAAAATAATGGAAATTTGACCAAAAATGGAACAAAAAATTAGCAATTTAAAAAAAAATATTCATGAAGTTTCAATTACGGGAAAAAGCAATAACGATATAAAAACTGTTTGTTTATCCTAAACTAAGAGATCACCTGTACTTGTCGAATTTTTTATATTTTTTTACATGTTTACATTGACTTAGAAATTTTTTGAGCAAATCCACTGAGATGAAATTGATATTTATAAAGGAACAATTTAAATAGTTTATTGACTTATACGTGATGTAAGAGGAATAATATTGTTACATGTAAAAAAATCACCACCAATAAACATAAATAAATTACCTTTGTCTTCCATGGCATGATGGATTTGTCTGATAAAATGCTTTAATAAATCTATATATTGCACTCTTGAGCAAAACTTAATATCAGTTACAATTACATTATCATTGTGAATGTAGTACCTTTCCATGATATTTAAATGTGATGAATGACTCTTTCCTCAAGAATGAGGACTTATGTTTGATGAGAAATATCCAGTTTTTTTTTTTAGAATTCTAGTCTAATAGTTCATATTTGTTATTTTCAAATATTAGAAGCTACCAACTATAAAAGATTTAAATTATATTGATTAACTGGCGTTGACTTCGATTTGAGTATGTACGTAAACTGGCTAATTACTAATATATTTTTTCTCAATATACATTCATAGCAAACTTATAACAGAGTACAGGAGGCAGGAAAAAGATAACACTCACTCAGAAAAAATTAGTATATATGTTATTTGACAAAGGGGAAGGAAAATGATCTTATTAAATACTAAGAAGCCATAAAATTCCCAGTATAATAATTCTATAAAAACCTAAAAATGTAAAAGATAATTCAATATTGAAATCTTTCGTTTAGAGAATATATCGTTTAGTAGCATAATATATCTTTACTATATATTAGAATATAGAAAGAACGTAACAGTATGGTTTTAATCAACTTCATATATAAATTACTCCGGAGGGAAACAGAAATCAATTAATCATGGCAAGAACAAATTTTTGTTTGCAAAAGTTATTTTCAAACTGAAAATAATGAAAATTTATTAAAAATGACTATAAACCTTATATAACTTAGTTAACCTAACCATTTCTCTCTAATCCCTTGATTAGAAATTAGTGTACGTGGTCATTGGATTATGTAGCAGTAGTAGTGGTGGCAGGTAGAGATAGGAAATTATTACGATTAGAAAATTAGAAAAAAAGTTTCTTTTTGCAGAGAACTTAAAAAATCAGGCGCAATCACAATTGTAAAAAGAGAATATGACAACACTGTCCTATCTATATTCTTCCTTGATATTGACGCTCTTTAATCGGTTAATTAAACCTATACTATTATATAGACCTATCATATTAGTGTTGACAGTAACAATGATAATAATAATAATAATTTTTATTATTTTTAGTATGGTTTCCTGAAATTATACCAATTAATGGATTAAAAAAAAATCTTTTGAAATTATTTGTATGAGTCTTAATATAATATAATAATATTATATTAATATAATATTACTTAGTAATATGACTTGTACATATATAGAAATAAAGGGGATTCAGAGAACAATTAAGATATATAGATAATTTAACTGATAATAACTGATAATTTAAAATTTTAAAGAAATGGTTTACGGTCATGTCGGAAAAAATGAATTTGTTGGTATTTTTAAACGTGCTATCAATTTTTATTCTATCATGAACTGCAAAATGATAATATCATAAACACTACCGAAATCAAATGTAACTATAATCAAAAATTAAACAAAACCACTATGAAAAATTGAAACCATGTTAAGAGATAAATGTGTTTACTTTAAGGTAAAGGTCAAATATTTTGCATATTGTAAACAGTTCTTTTAATAAAAATATGCAATCTATTTTGCAAAGTTAATCCATTTCTCTCTAATCCCTTGATTAGAAATTAGTTTAAGTGGTCATTAAAAGGACACGTGCTGCTACCATTGACAAACAGTCGGTATTTCTGTACCACTTGAACAGTCTCTTGGGGACAAAAAATGTCTCTTAAAATTTAGGAGTCCATTTCGTCATTGTCTTTCAGTGTTTTTTTCTTGTTGTCATAGTATATAAGTAAAAGAAATCTCAGCAATGCTAAACGAAATATAACACGCTAAGCAGTGATTCTGAAAGTGTTATGCAAGGGCCAGGCGCTGTGAATTATAAGAAATGTTTATGGAATTATTCAACTCTCCTCATCTGTGGGACACAAACAATGCACGTGATAGTAATACTGATCGTTACCATTTACAAAATGAAATATCAATATATGTTATTTACAAACAATCTAGTTTCATAGAATCTTTTGGCAACTTTTTTCAAACCTGAAACTTACAAGCATTTAATATTACATTTATTCTGTTCATTGTAAGTAGTGTTAGCTTATTTAACTCAGAGTCTCATATGCTATTATAGTAGTTTGTTGCTAATAGTAGCAATGCTTTGAGCTTCCAATCTTAGCAGTAGTCAGTCCTAAGGTTTCATGTGAGAGATAGCAAACGTTGTGAACACCATACCAAAGAGAAGTCTCGCAGCTGGTCACGAGTCTCTAATATGCCAGTCACTCTTTACAGATCCCTACAGACATAAATTCAAGTTGGGTAAAGTTTAGTACCCTATTTCAGAGATTATTTTAGTGGGACAATATTACTTTTAATTAATACAGTTTGGATCATAACTAAAATAAGTAACAGTTAAGAAATATCTCATACTTTTCCCAAAATCCCAGAGTCTATTGAGCCTAATCATAAGAACTGCACTGAAGGTGAAAGGTTCTCGGACTGTGAGTCGGAAACACACACAAGGAGATATGTCAGTTCGTTAAAACCAACTAGGCTTGATTAATCATAACAGTGCACCATGGATATGACCCTAAAGCAATCCCGTGAGGAGCCTGCAGTGTGATGGTGCATCAAATATTAAGGTGCTGAATGGTTATAAGACTCTAACGATATTATTAAGAATGAAATGTACATAATTTCAACTTGTAGTGGATACAATATATATATATATATATATACTCAGTAACAACTCCTATCCTGTTCCTTCTGATACATCTTGCACTTCCTGTAACTGCGTTTACCGTTTGGAGTGTACTCGATGTGATGCTTTTTACGTTGGCTTGGCTTCAACCAAGCTGAGCCTGGGTATGAACAATCACAGGGCGTCCGTTGGTCAGCGCAGAGACCTACCCATAGCTATCCATGCTAATTCCCATGACCTCCCTTTCAATGATTGTTTCAGGGTACAAATCCTCAAACAAATCCCCGAGTCTAATTCCCATGTCACCCTTAGAGCTTCCGAAGAGGCATTCATATGCCTCCTTGGGGCTCGTTCTCCTCCTGGTCTCAACCTGTACCGTTAATTATTTTTTATTTTATTATTATTATTTTTTTATTATTATTATTTTTTCATTATTATTATTTATTTTTTTATTATTACTATTTCGTATTTTATATATTTTTTATCTTGTTTTCTAAATTAATATTGGAGGGATTTCTATTTTTCCTTTCCTCCGCTGGGGAGCAACATTGCGGTGGTTCCACGAGTTACTCTGGAGGCCAGTAGCAGTTTGCTTCTCAACGCGAGTACTTCGCACTTCTTCCCGATGACGACGGATGTCGAAATATCGAAGTGAGTTCTGTAGTGTCTTTCTGTGTTCTTTTCTATGTGTTAAAGTATATATATATATATATATATATATATATATATATATATCAATCAATGATCAAACCACAATAAGAAAATGGGAAAACAAGACTAAGATCTTTGAACCGTAACAAGCAGTCGTCGTCAGATTCAAAAACCCAACCCTGAATAGGACCGCTTGTTACGGTTGAAAGATCTTAGTCTTGTTTTCCCATTTTCTTATTGTGGTTTGATCATTGATTGTTATTTCACGTGTTTATGTGAAATCTTTATATATATATATATACCACTTAATAAACGGAAAAACGATCCAAACTGGACACAATAACAGTTCAAAATTGAGGATAGGTAGCTCACAAAGTAAAGAAACACACTTACAAACTCAAATTTTCGGGCAATATGTCTTCAGGAGAAAAGAGAAAGGGAGACCAAGCACGTTGTGGACGCAATGGCTACAACGTGTTTGGTCTCCCTTTCTATTTTCTCCTGAAGACGGATTGACCGAAAATTTGAGTTTCTAAGTGTGTTTCTTTACTTTGTGTGCTACGTATCCTTAATTTTGAACTGATATATATATATATATATATATATATATATGTTTGTAAAATTTGGGAGCAGTCCTTCATTCAAGCATATTTCATTAAATAGACAAGACTATTCATTAATAATCAATGAAATATATATATATATATATATATATATACATACAAGATTTCACATAAACACGTGAAATAACGATCAATGATCAAACCACAATAGAAAATAGGAAAAAAGACTAAGTTCTTTCAATCGTAACAAGCGGTCTTCGTCAGAGTCAAAAACCCAACAGTTTTTTTTTATTTCAGTATTTTTTCTCCATTGAATTGTTTTTTTTTCTTGACCAGTTTGTCCATTCATCACAGGTTATTACGGTTAGTTCGTGATTTCTTACCACCTTTACAATATTTTCGAAATAAGTAACCTTAGATTATTTGTCCCAGGTTATTGGACAATATTAGAGATTTATTGTAGATTTTAAATTATTATTTTCAAAAGTGAATGAATATAAGTAATCGCTCTGATATTTTTTCTGAACCTAAGTGAGGATCAGAATATCAGAAGTGTAATGCGAAAGTGAAAGATGCGAAAAAGGAGTAGATAAACAGTTAACTTGCAATTTTATGACAACATTAACTACACAGAAAGAAATGGTTTTCTTTTTGTTAGAAAAGTGAGCATTGAAATAAAAAAAAATAAAATGTTCTAAATACGTATCATACCAAGAGTTGGTTGGTTCCGTTTAAAAATATAATATTTTTCTTGACGGTTCTAGATTTTGACTCAAGAGCTTGACTAAGTTCCAGTTTGAGTTTGTCATTTTCGTTTTGCAAATTTATGTATCTTTCATGAGATTTTATCTTCTCTGTAACAGTAGTAAATTAATAAAGTTATTAATATACTATATTATTATAAAGTTATTATTATCTCTTATTAAAGTAACAGATGGCAACTTAAACTATGATAATTTAATAGGAAGGTTTATAAAACTTAAATGGTTTGGATATTAGAGTAATATATTTGAGAAAGAAAGAGTACAGGTATTGTAAATGAAATACCCATTGTTACCATAAATAAAGAATTTTAAAAAAAATAATCATTAAAATGTGAATATTTAATTAAAATACGCAATAAAATTGACATTCCACGTTGAGATCATGGTCACAACCTAAGTTTTTATGCGGGAGATAAAAAAAAACCCTCGACGTTGATGTACAAACAGCGTATTCTAAAACAATAAGAGCTAATTAGACTTAATCACGGGAAGAAAGCTTACTGATGAATTGTTAGGAATTAGGATTAAGAGGACAGGGGTTAGGCAGAAATAGGTAACGACTGATTCGACAAAGTGGAAACAAAATCTCAGAAGAAGGAATATGAGCGAATGAGCCGGACTTAGAAATCAGTCTACTGACCCTTTGTCCTTTTCTGTCTGCTTTTTTTTCTTGTGTTTAGTTAAATAACCGTTCATGCTATTTCACTTTCATTTTTACCATATCTTCATTATCTATTATAATATATATTCTAATTATTAATTAAATTATAAACTTCAAAATTTAAATGAAAAATAAATAAATATTATAAATACATATATACACAGAAATAAACTACATGGACTCTCGGTCAGATTTCCAAGTTCAATCAAGCCCTCAAATCAATTTGAAGGGCATTTGGGAGTTTGATTGGGACCTGATAAAATAACCGAGTTCCGATTTATTTTAGTACTATTCTAACAGACAGTTCATACATATTTGAATTGTATATATATTTATGTAATTGAAAATCACAGACCATTTATATTGGCAATTTTCTTACTGATCAACCCCAGTTTCCAGGTGAAATGTAATATATATATAGTTAGTCAGTAAGCTTCAGCTACTCAAAGGGACTACTTCTGCCCGATGACGACGAATGTCAAAATATCGTTTTGAGTCCTTTTTGTGTAGGTTTTTATTTTTCTCTTTCTTGTGTGAACTATATATATATATATAGGTGTGTTCTCTAATCGGGGTTCGGGCAATTTTCCAGGATAAAAAATCAAACTCTCGTTGCCAAAGTTTCGGTTTTATTTAAAACCTTTTTCATAGGCAGAAGTAAGAATTTTTTAACTAAGAAAATGAAATTTACATTATTTAAAGGAACAACAAGGTTAACCGGACAAAACCTTCGACTAGAATGTTTAAAGTCTAGTTAAAGACCCAAATGAAACGATGTTTCCCTTAAAGATCATAGGGTGTCCTCACCAAGATATATACTTCCTTAAGTAATGACATTGTCTCAAGCAGAGTTATACCTCACAACCTTTAAAGAAATGTGCTAATTTCAAATAGAAGCCAATTTAATGGAAAGGGACGTATGAGAACTGGTGATGGTTTCTTACCGGCCTCTTAGCTTGAGATTAAGAGTGGATTCACATAGCCACTTTGATCAGTGTATATAGTTATGCCACGAAACGAGATAGAAAACCGAGCCGAGTGTGATAGCTATTAACTATAATTCAAAAATGTCGGAGTGGCCTACACACAACTTTACTATATATAGGTAAACATAATATCAAACGAGTTGACAATCAATAGAGTTTTGATTTTATTGTAATCGAGTACGCTTGATTTTGAACTCTCTGGTGAAATATTATTAAACTCATAGGTAATCATTTCAAATATTTATTATATTTAATTTTATCTATATCCATTCTTTAGTTATTCTTCTACCTAAAGAGATATTAAGGTGTCTAATACATTTGAGAGTTTTAGTTTAGTATTTTTATGAAAAAACACTTTGAGATATCTAGTTTCTTTCTTTCTGAGAAAAATAAAGGTCTATTAGCTGAATTTATATCGAGACCTTTCTCTAATAAAGAAGGTCTGGATATAAATTCAGATCCTATACATAAATTGGTGTCGATCGGTCTACCCAGTTTGCAGGTTTATGGCTCACCTACAAACAATGCTCCTCACCATCCGTAAAAATGCCCATAAACTCATGTACAAGTGAATAGGAAAATCCCTACAGAAACTCATATATATCTAATTGCGAAGTATTCGTATTCTAGCCCAACATTTGTTACCAACCACGGCCACTTCGAGAGGAGATGTCTGCTTCTATTCAGCAATGATGAACTCCCGAGCAAATTTAGGGCTCAACAACATCTACCCAAGCTTGCGTTTGGACACACGACCACGACGAGGCCAATATCTAATGAAAAGTTAGCGCAGTGCATTAACAATTCACAATTTGGTTATTCCCAATTTTGGCTGACACACCGAGGCAATACGGATCTATGGAAATCAGTAGCAAGTTTCTTTATATAAGGATTGACTATTTTCGCCAGGACCCGACGCAGATATTGTAGTAGACACTGGGGTATCAGGTGTCTAACGAAAGCCGCCCCCCCACCCCTCAAAAACCATTATATAACAATTGTCATACTAACAGCTATAGTGTTATTATTATTGATATTATTTTGTAATGATGAATTAATTTTATTATTTTTATGTATTATATTATTTATAAATCATAAACTTTCTATTTCACGTGTCACTATGCAATGGACATTGCGGTATACATAGCATCTTGGGCTCAGCGTAGAAGCAGTGGCACGACCCATACTGCAGTGCTATATAGGATGCCCATTTTATGTCTAGTGCTCTAAGTAAGTGCTTAGTTGCTTATCGGTTCATCCAGATCTGCTTCGGCGAACATTTTATTACCAAGATAAGAGTTAAGTTTATTCACAACATCTGATCCAAACAGCCGATTAACTGAATTGGAAAATAAACATGATAGAGCAGTGACTCAGTATCGATAACAAGAATACAATTCAATTTTGGTAACTATTTTCCTACTGTTGAACAATCAAACTAAAATCAGCCTGGAATGAACACATTTCTTTATAATTAAAAATAATTACTTTTAAAAGAAAATGAATGATTGTTTAAATAATTGTGATGGGTTATAGAGGAACAGATACCTGGAATTTCGTTGATCCATCGATTACAATTCTTCTTAATTCTTAAATTCAATTTAAATGAATTGAAAGAGACAAAACAAGTACTGTCACTTTTGATAAAGACTGTGTACCAATCTAACCTGCAGTTATCAGAGTGCCAAATAAAAAAAAATACCATTTGATAATGGGTACTAAAGAGAATCTACACTAAAGGGTTGGCAAATATCAAATACTGCGTATAACAAAACCCACAGACACAGTTTGCTTTGCAATACTTGACTAAACAACTTGGTGGAAAGAGATAATACTATTAATGTGTCAGCTTCTTCAGTCATACTACTTCAAGCCACATAAGTGCTCTCGAATCACCAGCAGTTCAGTCTGGTTTTTGGAACAACACACCTTCAGCATGCACTTCATTATTCATTTTCCATTGTCCTTAAAACTTCTAGCTTGCTCTCCTCAATGGTTTGTAGATGATAACAAAATATGTGGATTAAACTAGTCAAAGCATTCTCCACAGAAAATTGCAGTGAGCTTAAACCCGGGTTTTTTGTAGCAGGAAATCTAAAAAGTGTTCAGAGGCTATTTTTGCAAGACACAAGCAGCAACAAGCTAATGGTACGGCATATTTTAATCATCTTTATTGTAATTATAGGTAGGCTTTTTAAATGTGTTCATATTGAATTTCTTTCTGAACTCTTTACACCACACTACTATTAGAGCGTTACACTAATGTAACAATAGCTCTATCATATATTACTCGTGATAGTGATCCTGATGAAGAGGAGTCTGACCCAGTAGCGTTCACAGCAAAAGCAATCCGTGAAGGCCTTGGATTAGGGCGAAAATTGGGTAATCATTTTGTACAAAATGACCCAAATGTTGAACGAACTCTGCTATTTCAGTGAAATATCAATAAATGCTTAACTCAATATCAGGAGGTCTATAAGGTTTTGACCAAAAACCAAACACAATTGTCATTGCAGATTTCATTATCAAGGTTCAGCGAACTGAAATTGCTTGTTATTTATGTACGAAACGAAAGTGAATTGCACTAAATATTGTGTGATGAAAGTGACATCATAGTAAACAGAAAGAAAAAAACGAAGAGTCTATGAAGGTGGTAACAGTACATAATGCAATTTTTGGTTCAATTTTTTAATTTATATTTCTTGTTTCTACAAGTAAAATGAATTATATGGACTATATTATTATTTTTATGTTTTCTAGGTCGTATTTAGTTTTATTTTACTTCCAAATAAATAACTGAATTTTTTGTGTCACTCAAGTTTTGTAACATGAAATTTGTTACTGATACTAATTCGCGGCATGATTGGTGCTCCTACTTCAAGATTTTACTCATGAGCAGGCAGTCCAGAAGCAGTCACGGAGTTAAGAAATTCAGTTGGATAATGAACTGCTTCATCACTAATCTCTTTGTTTACTGACTTGTAAGCTCTATCTTCGGCTTGATATAGTGTAAGGACTTGTTTCTTGATTTTTCTCTCAGTCCATTAGTAAGGGTTGTGAATTGATCGTTCACAAAGCCATTTACTCTGAATAGATAATACATCTCGAACTGTAGTAAACACCTTGTCAATAAGCTCAAATACTAAATATATTCATATACGCAAATGAAATTAAAATCAGCTAACAATACCTACTTGCTAAACTTGTATATTTTCAAAATAAACATGTCTGTGTAGTTAGCCAAACAAGGTTTGAATGTTCACAACTTTGCATCTACGTTTAATTTTCAATCCATTCAAAGCTTAGATTTTACGCTAGACATACTCAAAACTAGTGTATGAGTTTCAGCTTGCTATGTCTCATGGTGGCTGAGTTTACTTGTGACAAAATTTTGCGGAAAAACCAACACATCGACAGACAGACATTTTTCTAAGAGTAGATTCGGTTTGTCTAATACAGGGGTGGCGAACACGCGGCTCTTTGCCTCTTATCATTATTTTGTATACTGTGGCTCTTTGCCAAGTTTGGATTTTGTTTTAGATACATCTTCTTTCGGTACTCATTCCTATGTCACAAGTTAGTGGAAAGGGAAACCTCTCTCAAGGTGTAAGTTCTGAGTACTTTCTAGATTCTAGTAAAACCCCTGCAAAGTGATTTCCGTCACTTCTGGGAAAACCCCTCTGAAAGTCAATGTTCCTTAATGAGTTCGGGGAGACCCCCTCCTTTAGGTCGAGTCACTGCATCTCCCAACCTTTTTAAAAGAATGTTTTATAAATAAAGAGGCTCAGTCTTTTCCCAGACGCGAGCTAATGCAGTTTAAAGTTCTTTTCTTTAAAAATCCTTTTTACTCGTCATGCAACCCTAACTTGTTGTGTCACATCTTGCCACTAGTTCTTAGCGTGGAGGACGCAGCACACTCACCATTACTGCAGGATTTTTACCCTCACTCAAAATGGCAAAATGCAAAGCTAATAAACGAAAATATGAAGATGAACACAGGACATTTTTGGAAGAATGGGAAGATGCTTTCTTCTTTATTGAACAGAATGAGAAAGCACTGTGTTTAATATGGAATACTATGATATCACATTTCAAGGCTTCAAATCTTAAGCGTCACTTTAGCACTCACCCTGCTAATATTGACGACGAATTACCCAAAGGTACTGAACTACGCAAGGAAAAATTGAGCACCTTGAAAAGCCAGGTAAAAAGACAGTCTCAAACATTTCAGCAATTAACCAAGCATGGAGAAACTGTGACCCTTGCATCCTACAAAGTGACGTGGAACATTGCCCGTGCTAAAAAACCATACAATGAGGGGGAGTTCTAAAACAGTGTTTTGCGGATGTAATTGAAACCTTGGCTCCAGATAATAAAAAAACTCAAAGATTCCATCAATTACCTCCAGCTGTCACGGCACACAGTTGAAACCAAAATAGCAGACATAAATAATGTGATTGAGTCAGGTCTACATGCAGACTTGAACGCATGTGCTTATTTTAGTGTTGCTTTAGACGAGTCATGTGACATACAAGACAAGCCACAGTTGGCAATATTTGCGCGAATGGTTTCTGCAATGAATGGTTTGCGCGCCGTCGATGATTGGCTCAGTAAATGGACTTGTGGGTCTTCGTAAAGGTGATGACGCCTTTTCTGAATTTTGAAACTTCCACCGCATCATCCATCGTGAGCAACTTGTGTCAAAAACACTGAATTTAGACCACGTTATGAAGCCTGTGATGGAGATTGTGAACTACACCCGTGCGCATGCCCTTAATCACCGGCAATTCAAGAACCTCATTGCAGAACTTGACGCAGACTTGCCCAGTGACCTGCCACTGCACAGCGCAGTGAGATGGCTCTCAAGAGACAAAGTAGTTTCGTGCTTTTTTGAGCCTTTGGAAACAGTAAAATTGTTCATGGCAGAGAAGAGCAAAGCGTATCCTCTGCTTTCAGACCCCGAGTGGCTTATGGATTTGGCATTTTTAGTGGACATGCTTTCACACTTAGATAAACTAAACATGGACCTGCAGGGGAAATTAAAAACTCTTCCTGAGCTGACACAAAGTATATTTTCCTTTGTAAACAAGTTGAAGCTTTTTAAAGCACACATTCAATACAGCAATCTATCCCACTTTCCTTCTTTGCGCAGCACCCTGGAGAAGACTGGTGTTAAAACAGATATAGCTGGCTACGTGAAACAACTTACACAACTGGAAGAGAAGTTTACTTTGCGGTTTGAGGACTTGGACTAAAAAAGACCACAGATCACTTTTCTCATCGACCCGTTTAATGCTGACACCGACTGCCTGAAAACCCCACTTGTTACTGATGAAGCAGCCAGTGAACTAGAAATGATTGAGGTACGCGAGGACAATACACTGAAATCTCTTTTAAAGGAAGGCCATGTTACGTTTTGGAGAGCTATGCCAACTGAAAAATACCCATGTGTAAAAAGAGCCGCTCTCAAGCTGCTGTCTATGTTCTCGTCGACATACGTCTGTGAAAAGCTGTTTTCTAGTTTGAAACACGTAAAATCAAAGCACCGGTCCATTCTGACTGACACTCATGTAAAGGAACTGCTTCGAGTGGCTACAACTGAATACAAACCTGTTTTGCAGAAGATTACTGAAAACAAAAGATGCCAGAAATCCCATTGAGATTATCATCCCATCACTCCAACAAGGTAACAAAAAACACCTGACTGAGCATATTATATTATGTGTTTAATATATATTTTTGTTAAAATTATATGCTTTTGTGTGGTGTGGCTTTCTGACTCTCACAGTTTAAAATTTTGGCACTTTTTGTCGAACTTGTTCGCCACCCCTGTACTAGGCTAACCTAGCCCCCAGCTTTCGTATTAATTTCCTTTTTTTATTTTACTCTCATATTTCATTTAAGGTTCAAACATAAAAATGGGATTTAATGTATTCATTTAAATGGAATATTCCATTTGAGAAATTCTTTAGATAATGAAATATCATTACACTCTGAGAATTTATCAGCTATTGTGTACGGTTCTTGAAATAAATTAGTACTAATATAATCAATAAGTAATTTGATTTTTTAGTACAACAGGAATAAATTCTCTTCACAATTCTTAGTTTTCTTTTTTTTTCGTGAAGAAAAACTAAAGATAAAAGTTATAAATTAGTTATCTATGGAATTCGTGTGAAGGGTGTATTAAAGCTTCAAGATACATTTCAACATAATTGTCGAAAGGTTATATTGTATATTTGATTCAGACATCACGACACCAACTCCAAATGGCTTCACGCTTAGATAATAAAAGGAGATATCTCTGATTCATGAATACATGCTCACTTTACAGTTGCCAATAGATAAAATGGTGCTTGACCAAATGTACACTTTTGCACATCCTCTCATGTTAAGCGATTTAACATTGTTGACTGGAGATAGCGTTAAATATCCGTAGCTGTTGTTAAACATAATAAAAATAAAATCCTTTCTGAGGGTTCTATATTCTTACAAGTTTTATCATATATATCAAAATGATTACATCAGGGTTTCTCTTTGGTATATTAGGAAGTAGTTTTTATCAATTTAGTTTCAAATTACAACATAACATATTGGCAATCATTTATAAGCATAAATTATTTTTTTGAAATCTAAATGAATCTACGTTACTATTTTACAATTATGATGGTACTAACAGTGTAAACATCATATCGTTCAGATTTTTAAGTTCCTTCTTTTTTATTTTTAATATAAGTTTACGATAAAGGAAAATGAATCCATTGTTAAGTAATGAAAACTAAAATGTATCTTAATTACCTGTTTTTTTAATTTTCTTTCGGTAAGAAGTCACACAGCTTTCCTGCTATAACGAGTTTTGTGTTTGCTTTCATTGTGATCATGCAAACGATATATCTAGAATCATGTTCACAATCTTTCAGATTCATCCACTGGTAAACAATTTTACATTTTTGTACAAAACTAACCTTTTGATTTATTGCAAAAATCTAAAAATATTTAAGTTACTACAAAAAGTTAATTGAATAACTGCAAAATTTAAACTCTCTAAAGTTAGTATTTTTGGACGAAAATGGTGTCTCATCATATATCATGGGTAATAAAGATGCTTTTCCGTGATACAATATAATCAAAAACTGTATGAACATATCTACAGTTTATTGTTGTATGCAAGAGTGCAGTTTTTCGAAGACCAGCCAATCTAGACTACAAGAACTGTATTGTTCTTGTTACCCGTATCAACGCAAACAATAATTCTTGTCTGTCACCTTTGTTTATCACCATTAGAGGAACAGATTTTTAAGGATTATTAATATCACTTCTGTATTGAGTACAGTGAAGTGAAGTTTACATTGTTAGATGGACCTTAACCTGGCTTATTCGATTATTCCATGCAGGTGCCTGTCACACTTAATCTATTCCCAGACACTCTCTGTTATCGTCTTTCACTACCTCTATTGTGTTTTAAGTCATCAATAATCGAACACTGTTGCTCTGGCATTGACCTCCTTTAAACATTTATTAAATGTACTGAAACTTCATGTGGCGCCTAGAAAGAATGCAATTCAATACCGGCAAGATTCTGTTAGATATTAGATACACCTTACACTGTCATCACTCCTGCCGCCACTGATACAACAGATATTTATTCAAATGGTAATGACATAATTACTGTAATGACATATTAATGGCATGGAGATCTACTCGAATACACCACTTTCAAATGCAGCACCAAACTCTTCTTCTCTAAGTCGTAAGCAAGAATGCAGTTTTCCGATCTCCAGTCAATTCATCTGGTCAATTCATCCGATCCTGAATTCATTCTGTATTCAGAAAATCCCTCCAATATTGAATATGTACCTCCTCCCTTATTTGTTTATGCTAATTTATTTCATTCACAATCTCTTTCTTCTCTCACTCATATCACACCCACCTCTCATTCAAGACCTGATGTTCTAGGTAACTCGTTGTCATGTTGAATGTGAACTTAGTCGTGATACAGCCATCTAGCACATCTATTTACTCTTCATAGAGGTAGTAATGCAGTGATTATGCGCCTCTAATAGCCTCTAGCACTGATTCCGACTTTTGGCATTCGAGAGGTTACCCTGTTAACCTGCTATGTGCAGGGACAAACGAAATAGAAGGAGAAGGTGAATAGGGGCTGGGCCTGACCACCTTTGTTTCACATCCTTCCAACCTCCCAAATCCTCTCCTCTTATCCTCAATCGTTGTGCGATCCATACCGAAGGATGGATGATATAGGGGTTACTGTATTACAAACGTAGCCTCAAGGGTAGCAGGTGACCCCCTTGAGAAAATAGCCTTACTCCGGTATGCGGTGCTCTGCCGGAGTGGACAGAATATCACCGGCACAGCTTCAGGGATTTTCCCCTGCATGATACTAAGAAGAAAGAAGTCCGGAGACCATCTTGCGGTAGCGGAGAGGGTCCAAAAGCGATAACTAATTGGAGCCAACAAGTGCACCTAAGGACCCGAAGAAGGAAAAGGAAGTCACTTTCTCCCGAAATGTAGGGAGCCTGAATGGGCATTATCAATGATGGTTTGTGCAGATTCTGCAAAGAAGAGGAAGAAACACCGTTGCACCGGCTGACTGACTGTAAGGAAACTTTACCGCACAGAGAGAGGTGCTTCGGGACTCTCTCTGCTTCGGAACTCAACAAATCATAGAAAAACTTTACCGCTGGACCCAGCAAAAGTGCTGAGCTTCTTGCAGTCATTCAAACAAACTGCTCCATGCTGGGGTACTTTAGTATAGAAGAGGGAAAGTACAATAGTTTTTTTTAAGACGCAGTGCTATAGTCACCCTCAAATAATAATAATAATATTCTTCAAAATTTTAAAACGCTTTCCTAAAAATTTTATTCCATAGCTAACCAGAATTTTTAATTCCAGTACTTTCTTATAATAAGAAGAAAAGAGCTCATCAAATGAATAAGATCACAGAAGGGTTAACAGGGCTTAATTGGATTCATTCATTTGTTAGAGCTTTCAATACTAGGCACTGAACGGGGCTTTATAGGGTTCCATAGCTCGCCTCTGCAATAATGTCATATCATATATTAATTACTCCCATATTAAATATTCTAACATATATAATATTAATATATTCAACATGACCTTATAAGTCCAAAAAAAAAGATAGTAATAACAAATTAGTTTTATTTTCAATAGTAGAATACGAGTGTGAACATTTCTGTATCATAGAGAATCTAAGCTACATTTCAAGTGAATTAGAGTTTGTTAAAATTAAAGCATAAAGTAAAAACTAATATACTCATAATTCATACTGATAGATATGCACTAGGAAAGGATATCCATGAATTTACATACACGTTTATACATAAATTCTATTATACTTCGTATTCCTAAATATCATAGAATACTATACCAATTATAGTATTATACTAATACTATAATTAGAAATTATAGAATAGTAGAAAATACCATTATTAGTACAGTGTTAAACAAATGCCTCTGTATACACCACATTAGCTGTTTCAAAGTTCACGGAAGAACAAACAGTTAGAACCTCTGACTCTTGAGCAAGTAAACTACAGTTGATCACCTCAGAAAAATTTGGTCTCGCTAACTTGAATTTCTGCGTTAGATGAAGTTTCCCCTTACAACTTAGTTAACGTCATTGCGAAATAGACTCTGACAGGACTTTGCAATCGTTTCAACGGAAACAGACAGTGGCTCGAAATCAAGGGTATGGGTGGTATACACACAGACTCCCCATTCGACACCCAGTCATGATGGCCGCCTCTACAGCACATCTGTGCAGAGCACAAACTCCGAGTCGTGTCCAGTTGCACATTTCCCGGGACACTCAAGTTGCGTAACGTGAAATTTGTTACTGATACTAAATCGCAGCATGATGGTGCTCCTACTTGAAGTTTTTACTCATGAGCAGGCAGTCCAAGAGCAGTCACGGAGTCAAAAAAATTCAGTTATATAATAAACTCCTTCCTCATTACTAATCACTCTCTTTACTGACTTTTAAGTTCTATCTTCGGCTTGATATCGCGTAAGAACATGTTTGTTGATTTTTCCTTCCTGTTCATTAGTAAGGCTTGAGCATTGCTCGTTCACAAAGCCATTTATTCTGAATAGATAGTACATCTTGAACTCTGGGAAACACCTTGTCAATAAGCTCAAATAAGCAATTTATTCATGTAAGCAAATTAAATTAAAATCAACTAACAATACCTAATTGCTGCAGCTGTATATTTTCAAAATAAACATGTGTGTGTAGTTAGCCATACACGGCTTAAAGTACATAACTTCGCTTCATCGTTGAATATTCCATCCATTCAAAGCTTAGATTTTAAGTTAGACTTATACAAATCTACAATCAAAGTTGCAGCTTATTATGTCTTATGGTGGCAATATTTTGTGGACCAACCGACAGACAGAAATTATTCTAAGGGTACATGCGGCTTCTCTAAAGTATGAAACATAAAGAAAAATTGAAATGAGTCAGTTCGAAGCAATGTACAGATAAAACCTTTCTTTTATTTATATAGATATACTTGTGCTACTGTCAACAGCCAGCACACAAGCCACTGGGTTACTCTGGTTCTATACCTTACTTTAATACCATTGTTTATATTACGCAAATATTAAATTAAAAAAAAATATTTTTCTTGTATTTATTTATAATACATTTATACTACTGTCCTCGCGCTGCAAGCAAGCTACTGGTTACCCTGGCTCGATCCCTTTACTTTATTACTATTTTTTATATTATTCACATTTTAAATTCAAAAAAATATTTGTTTGTTACATTTAGTTATAATACATTTGCACTACTGTCATCGGCGAGCACGCAAGCCACTGGGCTACTCTGGTCCCATTCCTTACTTTATTACCAGTGCTTTAATTAAGCAAATATTAAATTAAAAAAATTACAGTTATATATAATATATAAAACATAGCAAACGTACCCGTCATTGATGGAATCAAAAGGTCTGTTATACTTGGTATTCCAAAATGCCATTAGAAATTATAGAACAGTAGAAAATACCATTATTAGTACAGTGTTAAACAAATGCCTCTGTATACACCACATTAGCTGTCTGTCCTTCAGGTTCATGGAAGAACAAACAGTTGAAACCTCTGACTCTTGAGCAAGTAAACTACAGATGACCATGTGAGAAAAACTTAGTCTCGCTAACTTGAATTCCTGCGTTAGATAAAGTTTCCCTTTGCGAGTTAGTTAACCTCAATGTGAAATAGACTCTCAAAGGACTTAGGAATCACTTCAACGGAAATAAATAGTGCCTCGGAATCAAAGATATGGTAGTATACACACAGACTCCCCAATACCACACCCAGGCATTATGTCCGCCTCTATGACATATTTGTTCAGAGCACGAACTCAGAGTCGTGTCCCGTTGCACAGTTTTGGGGCACTCACGTTTCGTAACATGAAATTTCTTACTGCTACTAAATTGCAGCATGATTGGTGTTCCTACTTTAAGTTTTTACTCATGAACAGGCAGTCCAGGAGAAATAAATTCAGAGTCAAGAAATTCAGTTAGATAATGAACTGCTTCCTCATCACTAATCACTCTCTTTACTGACTTGTAAGTTCTTTCTTCGGTATGATATAAGAACTTGTTTGTTGATTTTTCCTGCCTGTTCATATTAAGGTTGAGGATTGCTCGTTTACAATACTATTTATTCGTAATACATAGTACATCTTGAACTCTGGGAAACACCTTTTCAATGATGTCAAATACGAAATATATTCATATGCTCAAATGAAATTAAAATCAACAACAATACCTACTTCCCACACCTTGTATTTTCAAAATAAACTTGTCTGCAAAGTGAGGAAAATACACGTTAAAGCCCTATAACTTCGTTTCTGTACTTAATTATGAATCTATTTAGAGCCTATATTTTAAGTTAGGCATACACAAATCTAGTATCAAAGTTTCAGCTTGCTATGTCTTATGGTGGCTGAGTTTACTTGTGACAAACGTTTTTGCTTTAAACGACTATAACTTCACTTCTACGTTGAATTTCCAATCAATTCAGAGCATATATTTTAAGTTAGACATACACAAATTTACTGAAAAAGTTTCAGCTTGATATGTGTTATGGTTACTGAGTTTACTTGTGACAAAATTTTACGGACAAACCGAAATATTATGGGAATATGATGAAATAAATACTTGCTATAAGAGGAAAAAATTAAAACGAAATTCAATAACCTAAAAGGTATATTTTTCAATAGTATGTCAGAGTTTGACTTATGATTAATTTTGAAAGCTTTTGGACATGATTCAGGTCACACCGTTTAATCGGTCATAATGAAGTAATATCCAAAAATTACACCTAATGAGAGAATGAACTGAGTATTTTTTCGTGCATTATATTGAGAACAAAAAATATTAATGAAACCAAGAAAAATAAGTTAACTCTGATATGGGTATCTAGAAACAAGGAAAACAGGCGAATAAGGCCATGAGACCGTTTGGAAAAATTAGAAGCAATTGATGAATGGATGAAGAAGAAAGCAGATGAAAGGTGGGTAGTCATGTCTAATTTAGTTTAAAAAATTCATTCCAACTGAACTTGAAATTACATTTTTATGAAAATACTATGTATTCAAAGGAAAAATTTTCTAAACATATGTACAATGTCTAATCGCAATTTTTCTTCTTAACTAAAAGTATGATGTTATGCAAGATGCAATTACCTGTGGATGAGGCGGAAACATTTGATCACATTAAAATAAAACAAAAATTCAATTGATTATTAATGAGTTTGATATTATGTTTACTTATAATGAAGTCGAGTAGGTTTCTCCTGATTTTAGGTCTATGAGTGATATTTTAAATAAAACTAAAACATCCTGAAAAACTCCTGTTGGCGTCAAATCAATTTCATTTTCTCTCTTTTTCACTATGAAAGTTCTACCTCTCTCTCTCTCACTCTCACTCTCTCTCTCTCTCTCTCTCTCTCTCTTTCTTTCTCTCGCTCTTTTTTTTGTTTTTATTCATTGGTATGAAAGTACTGCTATTCACTTAATATAAAACAATCCGCATTAAAAATAATGTTTTTTCTATATTAAATTTATTCAATGAAAGTTACATATCTCTAAAAAAAATACCTATTTAATTATGTGTAATTATTTAACTAGTTTAGTTATCGAGGATTAGATTTAAATGAATAACATCTTATTTAAAGCCGACGTTTCCTGTCTGTTATGATATCTATTAACATGTCATGTGTGTTCTAAATTACTACTTTAATTTATTTCCTTTTTATAATATATGTAACAAAAAGAAGAGATATGAATGTTGCTTTAAATACTTCTTTCAATAATCCTAGTATTAATTATTTAACATTCTTTCCTATTTATATAATTACCTATTTATGTTTACAAGCCTTATAAGTTTACAAGTTCTGTAATAAAGCCCATAACTTAATATAGAAATTTAGATGGATGCTCAGCTTAACGGTTTCTGACTATAACATTAAGATTGCAACCTCTATTCAATGAGGATCTATTAATAGCAGCATTAGGAAAGAAAAAGTATAGTTCCATCTTTGGAGAAAACAAGTCCCTTTTTGGCGTTCATTTCGTAATGAAATCATTAATTTAACGAGTCACTGGGAGATTAACAATTTTTTCATTCCAAAAATTGGCTAAATTATTAATGTGTTGCCATAGAAAATTTTACCTTGATAACATGAAATTTGTTTCATCAATACTATGACTCCTCTTATTATCTTACCTTAACAATTTGCTGTCTTGTTACGTATTATTAAAATATACTAAAGCTCTTTAGTATCATATTTTCATTAAGAATTATGCAACTAAATGCAATAAAAACCAACAAAATTTTGCATAATAATGCAATAAAATTATTGCCATTATTCTCATATATAATAAATATGTTTATGTGAGTATATATAGGTATATACACCATATTTAACAAGATTTCTTAGTCAACACGTAATGTAAAAATCAACGTACAAACGACAACAAGAAATTCAGAAGTATGACTAAAATATTCTCATTTCTGAAATTCTTACTGACATTTAGACGTTTGTATATATATATATATATATATAATATATATATATATATATATATATACAGGGTACAAATCCTCAAACAAATCCCCGAGTCTAATTCCCATGTCACCCTTAGAGCTTCCGAAGAGGCATTCATATGCCTCCTTGGGGCTCGTTCTCCTCCTGGTCTCAACCTGTACCGTTAATTATTTTTTATTTTATTATTATTATTATTTTATTATTATTATTTATTTTTTATTATTATTATTTCGTATTTTATATATCTTTTATCTTGTTTTCTAAATAAATATTGGAAGGATTTCTATTTTTCCTCTCCTCCGCTGGGGAGCAGCATTGCGGTGGTTCCACGAGTTACTCTGGAGGCCAGTAGCAGTTTGCTTCTCAACGCGAGTACTTCGCACTTCTTCCCGATGACGACGGATGTCGAAATATCGAAGTGAGTTCTGTAGTGTCTTTCTGTGTTCTTTTCTATGTGTTAAAGTGTATATATATATATATGGTAAATTAATCCATATATATATATATATATATATATATGTTATGTCAAATGACCTTTGTCCAATGGCATGAATATATTTCATTTACCATCTTTCAAGTTTTCTCTCACTTGTTTTGAATCGTTCCGGTACTAAAACCACTAGTTCTCCAAATGATTTATTACTCATAACTGAAATGTTTCGGTCTCCTTGACCATCTTCAGAGCTATTCATTTTTTAAAAGACTATTACTATAAATTACCGCTATAAATTACTTAAATTAACACTATAACATTCAATTTTAACATTAAGAAATAATTCTAACACCAAAATATACATTTTGTTTCAAGCAGGTTTCACACTTGTCATATAATTAGATGTTCTATAAGACCCACTTTTTTTTTATCCTTTTTGTCCTTCAAAATACTTCTTTTGTCTTCCTCCTCAATATCTCACCAGATGTCCTATTCAACTTTTTTCAGTTCGAGTGTGACTCTGGCTAAGTCCAGCTATTTAGGTGAAAGATTTTAATCCTCTTTGTAAATTCCTTACCGTGATTGATTACAGTTTAGACGTTGATGTTCATATATATATATATGGAATTAAAGTATGCAGCAGCTTCTGCATTAACGACCTTTTTGCTGATGGCCTCGATTTTTCTAACTATCTTCCGGTGATGCTGAGGCAACTTCCATATATGCTGGGCCAGAGACATTGAGAAAACCAATATCAAACAACTTTAATGGAACACAAAAACACTGGGTTGAAACAAGCTTTCGACCACACATTGGTCATCTTCGGGTTAACTATTTAATTTAATTTCACTACTATTTAATTAATGAATGTTAATATAATTAACTGAAAAGTAATTTTTAAAATTAAACATAACAATTTTAACAAATATAAAACAAATGATACAGTGGGTGAGATGAAAACAAAGAGCAGGTTCCAGCAAGGTTGCAACAACATACAGCTTTGCCCCTCAATTGCTATCAACCCTACTGGGCTCTAACTCTCTAACAAATTTAAAACTATTATCGAAAGTAGTACTACTTGGGATCACATTGAGGTCATAATTTTGAATGTTGAGGTTGGGGTTGACATCTTTGATATAAAGGGCTTCCAGGATAGTTAATCTATCTTTGTCGTTATTATAATGAAGTACCGAAGTTCCATCCACTAACATACCCCTGGTGAGTTTAATCCCATGGGCATCCTCTGTATGTTTTTTGGGGGCTCCTGTTGAGAGATGCATGGTCAGACGCCTTGAGAGCTTCGTAGCCGTCATCCCAATATACCTCGAATTCAGGGTTGCACACTCCCCTGTTGAACAAGCGTACTGGTATACAAGGTGACTGCGTTGATGCTCCGGGGTGTCAACTTTCCGTTTATTTGAAAGCACAAGGTCACTGGTCTTCTTATTCTTATAATATATTCTTAACTGTAATCTATCTATTTCATTGGTTGGCTTTACGTTATCCTTTATTAACTTGTGGAGGGCTCTTTCATCTTGTTTGTATTCATTGTGCATATATGCACGGTAGTAGAGGGTAAGTGACTCACCAGGGGCTGGAGGCTCTACATTACTGGTATACCATTTATCCAGGAACGACTTTATTGCCTTCATTACTTCAGCGTTAGAGTATCCATTGTTAATTAGTACCTGCGTTGAATTTTCGTTCCTGGATACTTTAATTCCATTTGTCTTCAAGAAGATTTGCTGCCCATTTATACTAATATATATATATATATATATATATATAATATATATATATATATATATATATGAACGTATAAGCCACAAGGAAAAGTAAAAAAAAGCACAGAAAATATGCTCTAAGGCCTTTCAATTATATGTCATCAGAGAGCAACTGATGATTTTTTTATTTTTTACTTTTCCTTGTGGCTTATACGTTCATTAGTTTCATCACGTGTTTATTGTGATTATATAGTATATATATATATTGATAAAAGTATAGACCGTGGAATAGAAACGAAACTAAAGTTTACCGCGACTCGCTCAGTTCTTCAGGTTCAAATTAAACTCTCATTGCCAACGTTTCGGTTTTTGTTTAAAACTTTTTTCAAATGCACAAATATAAATTTTGAAACAGAAAAACTAAGTATTACATTAAAAATTATTTTAAAAACAAAATTTGTCTGTGGATTTCAACAACAACTGTCTAGTTTGAACAAACTCGTGACACTGTTTACGTGTTCATTTAAACTAGACAGTTGTTGAAATCCACAAACTATTTTTCTTTTTAAAATAATTTTTAATGTAATACTTAGTTTTTCTGTTTCAAAATGTATACTTCTCCCTATGAAAAAGTTTTTGAATAAAAACCGAAACGTTGGCAATGAGAGTTTAATTTGAACCTGAAGAACTGACCAAGCCCTGATAAACTTTAATTTTGTATATATATTAATAATAATAATAGTATCATTGTTATCATTAAACTATGTTGTACCAAAGAATCTCTTACAATATAATATTGCTTTTGTGGCCTTAGTCATTATATCTGTTACAAAACTTTCCCAATTTACTCCTCCATTCAATGATACTTCTACTCTTTTTCATACCTCTGAAAATTTTAGTTTATTATTTTTATGAGCAGATCTGTGAGCCCTACTTTCTGTCTTCTTAAGAACGGTCTAAATACCGTTTTAGCTCAATTTATAACTAGACTTTCTCGTTTACTCATCTATCAATAATTCAGAGAGCATGCAACATAAGCTCAAATGCAGTTCAATAACGCTTTATTCATCTTATAATAACAAGGTTATCTGCATATCCTTGCATTATGCAGCCTTGATTATTTATAGAATCAGTAGGCCTTTCACTACTAATCACCACAATAGGGGCTCTAGCACTCCTCTCTGAGGACAACCACCAGTGGATACAATTTCCGTATTGTATTGTTATCAAAACTGCTTCAACATTTAAGAACCAGCACAGGGTGATTTCTTTTGACTTCTGACAGTTTTTTGTTTTTACTTTACTATAAGTAAAGTATAGTAATCGTGAACAAATTCGTTCTCGAAATTTTTACGGAATTATATATTCTGAGGTCCCAGAAGTCATTTTATGACAATTTTTGGATGATGTCTATGTGTGAGTGTGGGTATGTATCTAAAGTTTGTGGACATGCTATGGTCTAGAATCTTTGATTGATCAAATTGATATTTTACGCGAAAATGGGCCTTATAGTGTAGATGATCCCATTTGTTTGGAAGGAAGTATGAATGACGGGAAAGTCACTTTTTTTGCCAAAAACCTGTTTTTACGCTACATTTTTTGGCTCCTAAACTACTAATTCTAAAGTCTTCAACTTTTGGCATTACTTTTAAAGCTATAAATGCAATAAACGAAAAATATTTCCAGTTTTTTAAAACAATAGGAAATTTTTTTTTCAATAAAATGTACAAATTTGACTTATATTTTAATCTGAAAGCTTGTGAGAGCGATGCAAGCTATTAGCTTTGACTGATCAGAATAAAACAATCCCTAAGAATAGAACATTCCGAGGAGAATGAGATGAGATAATTTTTTTCAAAATTACATTCACCAAAAGGGCATTACACTACTAATTCTGTAGTTTCTGTTTCTGTTTTCAGAAAATGTTTTTTGACGGTAAACGGCTCATTAAAAAACCATGAAAATTTGACAAAAAATGGAGCAAAAAATTAGCAATCTAAGAAAAAAGAATAATGAAATTTCAATCACGGCAAACAGCAATAACGCTATAAAAACTGATTGTTTTTGCTAGACTATCGGATCACCTGCTATACTTGTGGAATTTATTGATATTTATTTACATTGTTTTCATTGACTTAGACATTTTTTGAATTAATTCACTGAAGTGCAATTGATGTTTATAATGGAAAAATTTAAATAATTTATTGACGTATATGAGATATAAGAGGAACAATATTTTTACATGTAAATAATCACTACCAATGAACATAAATATCTTTTGCTTTCCATGGTATGATGGATTTGTCTCACAAAATGCTCTTATCAATCTATATATTGCACTCTTGAACAAAAGTTGATTCATATAAATAAATACAGTTAACTGAAGCCTCAGCAGTAAAAAGTTGAGGCTTCAATGAATTTAGATGTTTTGAGAACCCCGAAGTCCATTTTTTACTTTCTTTGATGATGAATAAGTGTTTGTGGAGAGATGTATCGGCGTGTGATGTTTGGTCGCGCTAATTCAATGAAGGCTAAGTCTGTCTATCAGAAAACCTTAGTTAGAAACTATTGGACCTATCTGGGGGAAGGGAGGCAGGCATTTGAAAAGGTTTATAGATTTTGGAAAAAATATGAAAAAGGATGGGGACGGGAAGGAATAAGGATGTTAATGTCGTCTTGAAGAGACTCTCAGTGTGTATAAATAAAATTCATAAAGAAGATGTATACATAAAATCATTAAACAAAATAAAATTAATTTCTTGAAACTACAATAATTTAATATGAATAATGAGTTTAAATGTTTAGAAAGAGCATTGTTTAAGTTGTCAAAGATTGGCTAATTTTAACTTTTGATCGTACGCTTTTCAATATTAAGTTTTTTATTCATATTATTAAAACGTAATTTATACGACTGAATTCTGAAAACACTTTTCTTCTCTAAAATTAATTGAGGTCTAATGAACTTGAAAGAATGACAGCACGTGCAGTCAAATTTTCCGAGAAGTTCAGACGAACTTGTCTATCATTATGGGATAGCATGTTTATTAGAGTATATATTAAGAGTAATACAAGAAGTTAGTAGGGTTACTTTAATAAATATAGACTACTTCTAAACATTTGGGATGGTAAATTATTCACCTCTAATTAGTTGTATTTACTTCTAGTAATTTGTATGTCAAAAACGGAAAATGGTGGTTTTAATGTTTTGTGGTTAATGGTTTTCTTTAGAAGCTTTTAGGCTTGCAAATGTGGATCACTTGTTTTTACTATTATTTTTGTTGGTAGCCTTCATTATTTAAAATTTCAGGTCGGAATAAATACATGAAAGCTTAATTGAAATCATGTCATGTCAATAATTGCTATGAAAACAAATTATGGTTAACTTTGCAATTCTTTCGGTTTACCCTGAATAAAACCTGACATTCTTGGCCTTGATGAAAGAAATTACCATGATAGTGGACTGAAAACTACTAGAAACTATAAAGAATTTGCAATAGAAGGTTAGTTGTGTTATCTAAAAGTTTATATTAAATACAGTCATGTATTCTTTGTATAGTTAACCAATCTTAAATAGATCATTTTGTGGTTTTGTGAAGCGAGATAACCCATTTGGTCTTTAACAATTGTGTTAGAATTGAAAGATACAAGCTCACTTGTACTAGATACACCTTAGTATTCAACTATGAAGTTTTCTGTTTTAAATTTAAATGTTGCCGTTTTAAATTTTCGTCTTTTAAAATAGATCCATTAGTGTTCGGTTCAACTATATCAGCAACTTAAACCACTTATGTATACTCCATTTCCAGTAAAACAAGTGTTTTCTTCTCGGATAAGGTCTGTTCCACTGCAGCCTCAGTTCTTTTTTGAACAGGCAGTTAGAGTGCATTTGCTAACAGAGACCTTTTCCAGTCATCACCCCAATCTGTGTGATCTCTACTTCTTCATACTTCGACTGTTCTCCAGGCTACTCGACGGTCAATCAAGCATTTCTCCAAGTATCACTAATTGCATCTCTGACTTCTATTGTTTTATTTGTTTAGGCAAACTATTAGTGATAACTATTAGTGACTAATTATTAGCGATAACTATTCATTATCAATAACACTAATATTAAAAATTTGTAAATTTTTAATAAGTAATTGATTTTTGACTTCATTATAAGTAAAGAATAGTAATAATAACAAAAATGTGATCTCTAAATGCTGACTGATTTACAGTTTTTGAAGACCATGAGTTCATTTTCCCTTTTTTACATTGTGTGTATGTGTGTGTGTGTGGGGGGGGGGGGGGGGGGGGATATATGATATGTACGTGCTATAGAAGGTAATTTAGCAAAGTCATAATTATGTTGGTCCAGATAACACTAACTATAATTTAGAGCCTATTGTTTTTACAGCTGATGATGGTATAGCACGTAAACATAATTTATTATATGAAGGAACAACTAGTGTTGATGGCATTAAAAGAGCAAGTAGACTTGCTATTAAAGAATCGAGTAAAGAAATGGTAATTGACATGCAGTAATTAGCCCTACAGGATTCGGTGTAAAGTATGATTTCAAAACGATAAAAGGAAGATTAATCTATTCTAATTTACAGGTGACAAATGAAAAGACAGCCGATGATTTAATAGAGGCAACTTTCAGTACAGCCTATAAGCTTAGGAATCAAGCGAAGAGGAGACATCCTTAGAGGGTCACAGGAAGGTGTCTCGTCATTAGAACAAATAATAACTGAACAACAACCAGAACATTGTTTTTTTTTTGACATCTTTATTTACAAATATACAACTACGCATATTCTGCGTAACAGGCATATGTAGTAATAGATTACACATTAACATCGATGCTCATGAGCAAAGAATGAAACCAACTGGTTCAACTTTTCACTTTGTTTTTTTCTGTTTAGTATATTATTTTAATAGTAGATCCCTGGGCTATTTTCTCTTGAGAAGGTCTTGGGGGATTCTGGGAAGGTGAGGAGGAAGCAAGGATTCGTACAAATGGATTTGGGTGAGAGGAAAGGTTCCTGTCAAATGACTTATAACGATCAGAGGCTAAGTTTTGGATGAATAGAATTTTTAGGTCTTTATGAAGGGTGTAATTTTGGACGTAATAAGGAGCATTTGTGATAGTGCGCAGGATTCTAGATTGCAACGACTGTATTCTATGAATATTGGAAAATGTTGCACAATCCCGTCCGTATTTCTTATGAGAAAATTAGTTTTGGTTTTCGGTCAAATTTCTGGAACGGATTATGGTCGAGAACCAAGGTACCACATAGTGCGTTTTTTTCAACATTTAGACAGTGACCATGTGGAACATATAGAAATGCCATGTATATATTATACATATAAAATTAAAACAAACGTGTTAAATCCGAAAAAACGAAAATAGTTATAGATGATGCTGCTCATCATACAGATCTTGTAGAGGTAGAGGAGGGGATATAAGTGTATATAGAGGAAAAGTTCATAAAAGTAGTTTTTTTTTATTGAACATAAAAATAAATTGACTCCTGTCAAACCAATAGAACGAACTTATGAAAATTAACTAAAAGAAACGTTGGAAGACAGCTGTAGTTTTAGTATATCTTATGACAAACCTCCAAAAGCCAGCTTATGTTCAGTCTTCACTGCACATTGGCAGTTTACGTATACAAACTAGTTCCCAAGACAATGACTTGTAAGATTGTGTGATGCTTACGCAACTTGGGAAGCTAAAACAAAAATTTATTATTAGAATTAGTAATAATACATTCCGTCATACCTCGTAAAGTCTCTGAAAAGCTCGACCGGTTTCGGGTCCGCCTGGATCCCATCTTCAAGAGCACCTAACTGACTGTGAATGTTGTTTTCCTATAACCTACCTATATATAGCATCTACATTGTGTAATCAGTGTTGTGTGTGTAGTTAATTTTTTTTTCCTATTTCTTTAATCGCTATGTTTTTTTCTTTTATTGCTTATTTCATTATCTATTTCCAGTTCCTTGTGTCGTCTTTTAAATGTTATTAGTGGTTTTGTTAAAATGTCGGTTTGGTGGTTTGTTTGTTCATTGATTATATTTGTCTGTCATTTTATGTTTATATATTTCTATTTGTTCCTGTATGTTCATTCGTTGTCCTTTTTGTCCCGTCTGTAGTAAGTCCATTGTGTTTTCCATACTGTCTGGGTTATGTCCAAATTTGTTTAAGTGGTGTGCATAGTTTGATCTGTTTGTGTTGTTGGTGTAGTCTTTAATGCGTTCTTTGAATCTGTCTTTTAGTGTCTTTCCCGTTTGCCCGATGTAGTTTTTACCGCAATCTTTGCATTTAATCCTGTATATTCCGCTTTTTTCGAATTTGTTATCTTTGTTTTCTGTTGTGTTGTTTGTGATTTGGTTTATAGTGTTATTCGTTTTATATCCAATTTTTAATGAATATTTTCTTAGAAGAGTCGCAATTTTTTCGCTAGGTTTACCTATGTATGTTAAAGATGCGTATCTGTTCGTTACTCCCGGTGTTGTACTGTTAGTATTGTGTTTATTTCTTCTTTCGTTTATTATTCTTTGTATAATTTTTTCCTTATACCCGTTATTTTTTGCTATTGTTTTTATGGTATTTAATTCCTTATTATAGTTAATTGCATTCATGGGTATGTTTAGTAATCTATCAATCTATCAATCATAAATAGTAATCTATCAATCATACGCGGATGTTTTTTGTTGTGGTGGGTGGAGTGATGATTTATGTATAGTTGTGTCGGTGGTAGTTGGTTTGCGGTATATTTGAAAGCTGAGTTTCTCTTTAGTTTTTCCTATTGTTAAGTCTATGAAGTTTAATTTGTCATTTGTTTCTATTTCGTGGGTGAACTTGATTTTGTTGTTTAGTGAGTTGAGATAATTCTTTATGTCTATTATATTTTGGTTACTAGGGTTATTGACTATTAGGAAGGAGTCATCAACATATCTCCAATAGTAAACAACGTTAAATTTTGACTTTAGAACATTTACATAGACCTGTAAATGTTCTAAAGTCAAAATTTAACGTTGTTTACTATTGGAGATATGTTGATGACTCCTTCCTAATAGTCAATAACCCTAGTAACCAAAATATAATAGACATAAAGAATTATCTCAACTCACTAAACAACAAAATCAAGTTCACCCACGAAATAGAAACAAATGACAAATTAAACTTCATAGACTTAACAATAGGAAAAACTAAAGAGAAACTCAGCTTTCAAATATACCGCAAACCAACTACCACCGACACAACTAAAGTAAAAAACTATCCGCTAGCTGTCAACCCTCTTTGAAGAGGCTATTGCCCTCGTGACGAAAGTATCAAGTTTGAAGAGACCGTTACTAATGTTTATAATATTTGATCTATTAAGTTTAATTAGAGACGATTCAATAATATTTCTTAACAACATTGATTTTTCATAGGTAATAAATTTAGCTCCTGTCCAATCAATATGATGATTTTCATTTTTTATATGCAAGAATAAGGCACTACTTTTTTCCTGTCTACTTACGTTATATTGGTGTTGTTTTACACGTGTTTTTAATGATTTACCAGTTTGACCAATATAAATTTTATGGCATTAGATAGATATGATAGATATAATTATTAGACAAGAATAGTAAAAAAACTGGATATTTATCAACAACATAATAGGAAAGAGTCAATACCTCACACTTCAATATTACCCAAAGTTATTGTGATTCATAAACAAACAAAAATTTACATGATATTAACTTTTGTTCAAGGGTATAAAATATAGATTGGTTAGATCAATTCGTGACATATCCACCATACCATAGAAAGCATCAGAAATTATATGTTTGATTGGGGTTGATTTGTTACATGTAAGAATTTTATTCTCTTGAATCACATATTAAGTTATTAAATTATTTAAACAATTTTCATTAAACCTCTAAACATCAATTTTATTTCAGTGGGTTCCCTCCAAAAATTTCTAAGTCAATGTAAACAAATTCGACAAGTATAGCAACTGAACCATTAGTCCAGGATCAATATTCAGTTTTTTTAGCTTTATTGCCCTTTGTCGTAATTAAAATTTCAAGAATATTTTTTATAAATTGCTAATGTTTTGCTTAATATTTTTGTAAAATGTCATGGCTTTTTAATCAGTTGTTTAGCGTCTAAAAAACATTTTCTGAAAATATAAACTGCACTGTAACGCCCCTTTGGTGAATGTAATTTTGAAAAAAATTATCTCAACTCATCCTCCTCAGAATGTTCTATTTTTACGTATAGTTTAATTTTGATCCGTCTTTATGTCGGTATGAGCTGTATCACAAGCTTTCAGATTGAAGTATAAGTCAACATTTTTACATTTTATTGAAAAAAAAATTCCTGTTGTTTTAGAAATCTGAGGATATTTTTTGTTTATTACTTTTGTAGCCTCAAATATAATGCCAAAATTGCAAGACTCTAATAGTTTAGGAGAAAAAAAATATAGTTTAAAAACAGGTTTTTGGCAAGAAAAGTGACTTTACAGTCATCCATAATTGCTCCCAAACAATAGGGTTGATCCACACTATGAGGCCCATTTTTGTGTAAAATATTATTTTGATCCGTCAAAGATTCTGGACTACAGCGTGGCCACAAACTTTGGATACATACCCACTCATGCACCCACCCACCCACACATACACACACACACACACACACTGGCATCATCGAAAAAACTTCATAAAGCGACTTCTGGGACCTCAAAACATGTAATTCCATTAAAATCTCGAGATCGAATTTTTTCACCATCACTATACTTGACTTATAGGAAAGTAAAAATGAACTATTCATAAAGAGTTATTATTCAATAGAGTGTGTTTAGAAAGAGTTACGAATATAGCAATGTACATTCATATAGCGTTAGTATTGAATCAAGCGTTGTTTATAAGATTGTTGTTGTTTAGAAGTCCAGTGCTGTTTAGAAATCGATTGTTGTTTGATAACATAAAAAATATAACATTCACATTTAGTCATTGTTAAATCAAGTGATGATGATAATAATTTACTATTGATAAAGTAGGCCATTCGCATAGTCTTAGCCTTAATCAAGCATTATTTAGAATACTAGCAAACGTACCCGTCTTTGATGGAATCAAAAATTCTATTATACCTGGTATTCAAAAATATCAATTATAGTATTATACTAATACTATAATTAGAAATTATAGAAAGTAGAAAATACCATTATTAGTACAGTGTTAAACAAATGCCTCTGTATACACCACATTAGCTGTCTGTCCTTCAGGTTCATGGAAGAACAAACAGTTGGAACCTCTGACTCTTGAGCAAGTAAACTATAGTTGACCATGTGAGAAAATCTTGGTCTCGCTAACTTGAATTCCTGCGTTAGATAAAGTCTCCCTTTGCGACTTAGTTAACGTCATTGCGAAATAGACTCACAAAGGACTTTGCAATCATTTCAACGGAAACAGACAGTGGCTCGGAATCAATGGTATGTGTGGTATACACACAGACTCCCCAATACCACATCCAGTCATTATGTCCGCCTCTATGGCATATCTGTGTAGAGCACGAACTCAGAGTCGTGTGCCGTTGCACAGTTTTAGGGCACTCATGTTTCGTACATGAAATTTGTTACTGCTACTAAATTGCAACATGATTAGTGCTCCTACTTTAAGTTTTTACTCATGAGCAGGCAGTCCAGGAGAAATAAATTCAGAGTCAAGAAATTCAATTAGATAATGAACTGCTTCTTCATCACTAATCCAATCTCTTTACTGACTTGTAAGTTCTTTCCTCGGTATGATATAGCGTAAGAACTTGTTTGTTGATTTTTCCTGCCTGTTCATATTAAAAGTTGAGGAATGCTCGTTTACAAAACTATTTATTCTTAATACATAGTACATCTTGAACTCTGGGAAACACCTTTTCAATGATGTCAAATACGAAATATATTCATATGCTCAAATGAAATTATAATCAACAACAATACCTACTTCCCACACCTGTGTATTTTCAAAATAAACTTGTCTGCGAAGTGAGGAAAATACAGCTTAAAGCCCCAAAACTTCGCTTCTGCACTGAATCATCAATCTATTTAGAGCCTATATTTTAAGTTAGGCATACACAAATCTAGTATCAAAGTTTCAGCTTGCTATGTCTTATGGTGGCTGAGTTTACTTCTGACAAACGTTTTTGCTTTAAACGTCCATAACTTCACTTCTACGTTGAATTTCCAATCAATTCAGAGACTATATTTTAAGTTAGACCTACTCAAATCTACTGTAAAAGTTTCAGCTTTATATGTCTTATGGTAGCTGAGTTTACTTATGACAAAGTTTTGCGGACAAACAGACAAACCGACAGAAATTTTTCTAAGGGTGGATTCGGTTTCTCCAATGTATGAAACGTAAAGAAAACTTGAAATGAGTCAGTTCTAAGCAATGAACAGACAAAATCATTATTTTATTTATAAAATGTTTAATGAATAAAATCTAGCGCTCATGTATTGGTAATTTTAAAGTAAGTATTGTTCAGAAAGAGTAACGAATTACAGTAATGGTCATTTATTGGGCATTATTGCTGATTGAGTGTTTCAGGCGTTATAGTTGATTGGATTATTCTTTAGAATGAGTTGCTATTAAGAAAGGAATTTTCATATACCATTATTGTTGAATCGAATGATATTCGGAATGAGTTACTCTTGAAATAAATGATCACAATAACCACCTAATAAATTATTTGGTGAAGAGTAAAACATAATTAATCTTTTCGTCCAAAATGCTGACATTTGTATCACGCATTAATACAATTTCAAAATATATTTAATAAGAAATTTAATATTTCTGTCAAACGATTAGAATAAAAGAACAGTGATTTGTATATGGTTTCTATGTGTTATTTTACTCTAATCGTATGATTTTTGTCCTAACATAGTTTCCTGTTGTTGTCCTTTTGACCGTTTCATTTAATATTTCTAGAATCACCTAAAGCACAGATTGAAAGTAGAACCGGTTTCAGCAGAAAGGACAATAAAGAAACATTCCGATTTTTCAATATTACTGAATAAAAATAGATTTCTCTAATACAACAAAAAAATGTACGTCTTTAAAATATTATTACCGTCACACTTAAAAATTATTGATAAACGTTCACTCAGCAACACTTTGGAAAGCCCTGAAATGTAGGTTTTGTGGATCAAAAAGAGTTTGAGTCAGTAACCTAGCAAAGTTGTAATTTCCTTTGCCATCGGTATCCTTTATAGAGATTACAAAATAACACAGAAGAACCCAAAATTCATCTTTTAAATGATGCACATGTTCTGTGAAACTGTCCAGTTGGATTTCGTCTTCTCGCCACTCCACTTCCTTTCCTAAGGATGACCGTTAAAAGGGTCGAATTTGAATATGAGTCCTAGTATCTGATTTTCATTTGTATTTCTTTCTGTTTTTGAAGTTCATGTCCGTTCCAATCTGATTTTAATTTGTGAAGTGTGTATAGTGCAGGACTCCGACTTCTTGTTTTTTTTCTTGGTAGTTGTCGGCCTCCTATCCTTTACTATCTCTCTTATTATTCTTTATTTCTCTCTCTTAATTTAATGTTTCCTCACCATTTTATTCTTTTCCTATTACAGACTTTACATTTTTGTTTTATTTTATTTATTTAGTCATATGTTTTATGACTTAATTTTGTTCGGTTTTATTGTTTTTTGTCGTATTGTTTACTAATGCACATCCCTGTACATCACTCAGGTAGAAAACTTTTAAAATCCTATGGTTCTGATGTGAATTTCAGCATTGTTTAAATGCTGAAAATCAAACAATGCTAAATGCTAATTAAACTGTTTCTGAATGTCAATCAAACTATTGCTGAATGATAATCATACTATTTAATTCAACTATACCATTAGTTAATTGAATCAATTCTGGGTGATTATTAAACAAATTATGAACGATAATTGAACTATTAGATAAGGTTAGGTTAGGTTCAGTGGCAGCCCCACAAGGGAACACACTTCGGCTGAGCATTGGCCCTTTGTGATACCACACAATGAAGATTGATTCTACAGTGGGAGTCCTAAATTTTGCCTGACTCAAGTGTATTTAGAGTAGGGATCTTTAACGAGTACCTGACATCACACAGGCTCGGGACCGACAGTTTAACGTCTCCGAGGGACGACGTGCTCAGATTTATTCACCTCCCGCGTGAATAAATCGAGGGCCAGGTGGGGATCGAACCCCGGTCCTATCAGTTCAGAGGCGAGCACGTAACCACTGAGTTAGCCTGACTCCCTAATTGAACTATTACTGAAAACCAATTAAAACATTACTAAATGTTAATTGAACATTTAGCTGAATATCAGCAATTGAACAACTGCTCAATCAATGGAAAGAAAAAGAAATTTCCAATTTTCAGTTCTAGCAAGTGACTTCCTTTTTTCTCGTCCAAAGCGACTTCAAGAAGAGTATAAGATTGTACACTTTACGCCGACTTCACTAAAGCAACATACCTTTACTGCTTTAACTTGTGTTCTATTACTATTCTACTCTGTAGAATATTATTACTTTGTTGAAGTATGTGTAGGTCAATTCTCTTTTTAATAGAGTAAATTACGTTGTAACAATATTTATATTATACGTAAATATAAGAAGTATCTCATACATTAGTGCATTTTTCACATTATATGAGTGAGATTTTAATCCATTCATTTTTTTAAATTTACTCGTTAACCACAACAAACTTCTAAAAAGGTTTACGATTCTTTCCAAATACACACTCAGCAACACATCGCACTACCAAATTTGACGTTATCCCCCAGAACTAATAAAACAAGGAGAATGTTTGAAACAAGGAGACCAGTAAAAAATCACTATTAAATTCGATATAAATAGTTATTGAAATGTATTGAAAGAAAATTGTCCCAATAATTGAAGGGAATTAATGCTTTTTTTAGAAATAAATAACTCATTTGAAACTCAGGATAGTGGATCTAACTTCAATAACATTACTATTCTTTAGGAACTAAAACTACTCCTTACAATTAATTTATACAAATCAGAACACTATAAAGTAACATCTATTCTTTGTATACATAATTCTAATAACACAAATAAGTATTCAGCATTTTATTAGAGACTGTTCGGTAGCAAACAACTTTTTTACGTTAAAGAGTTCAGTCAAAAAAACTACAACTGATAATATGTAGCCAAAAATTAAAAGAAAGAACAATATTTTTAAATTGTTTATTGTAAAAGGTGCTGCATCTTTGCTAGACTTCTTGGAAGTTTTCATTCTAGATGAGAATGAGTACGATATGAAATAGCTGTTTGTAACTCCACTGTCTATTACCCTTCCAAGGATCGTATCCACTGAATCTTGATAGGGAGAGAGAACTGGCAATGGATATACCAGGTAATAGAACCTCGGACAGTCTTTTACAACGTGCACAGAGTGTTTAGATTTACCTTTTAGTTTCCCTCCGTAATCATTTTTTCTTGCCACTGCTGCGATTGATTCTCCATCTGCAACTCTTTGAAGGAAAGTTCGTTTAGCATCCCGCTGTACAATAAACTTACCGAATAAACTTTTCATATGAGGTGACTCATCTCCGAGAAAAGTATCTCTTAAATTTTTTGAAGCAGTATAAATGTTCAAACCAGAATTATCCAGGTCTTCTAATGAATTTATTTCTTTTTCAAAAGTTTCTTGAGACAGTAAAGTCAATAATGAACCTTGAAAGCAAGTTGCCAGTATCAAAGACGCTGTTATCAGCGATGCAATTATGATTCTATCCGGCACATTTTTTGCAAATGTAGTTAATGAGTACTGAATGAAAATAGCAAAAAATTGAAAAAATATATCTGAATAGCTTGGATGGAAGCCAGGGTTAAGCTTGCATTTCATACAGTACAAAAACACAGATGATACTATAAACGCTAACACAATACACAACCATACTTCTTTTTCAAAACTAAAAAATAAAACTTTCCAAGGCTGGATTGGTTTTGCTTTGGGAACAATAATACATAACTTGTCATATAAAATGGGGTGTGAAAAGGAGATATCAGCTTTGTAATCTTTCAGAAAAATGTTATTGAGTCCTATATCGGAAACAGAATTAACAACGTCTCCTATAGAACCTACAAAAGTCCCATTTGATAGTGCATAACCATAAGTAAAGCCTTTTTGAGGTCCAGTAAGGGATATAGTAAAATTCATTGTCTTGGAAAGAAGTTTAAGCATTTCGGCATCAAACCCTTCGTAATTTCCTGACTCATCTAAAATTAATGTTGGAGTCCTGAAAAAAAGTGACACTCTCATTTTTCTTTTGTACATATTCACAATTTTTTTATTCAGTATTACTTTGAAATTAGCCAGATTGCGGAAATTAAATATTCTATAATCACAGTTATATGGTTCATTACAATCAGCGACTGGAAAAGGAAACTTTACGTGAACATTCTCGTCTAAATGTCTATTCAATAACTTTACACCTTTAGCTATATCGCTGGATAAAAAGAACTGAACTTCCTTGAGTGAAACTGATTTGAATAAGATAATTGCTATGTGATATGTTTTAAGAGGAAAATGTATTTCAGAGAGAATTTGGTTTAAACTATTGTTACTCGTTGATGTTATTATAACTAAAGTAGAGTCAGGCAAGGTCTGGTTGTAACCAGTATCAAATACCATTATTGCACCAACTGTGTCCTGTGTAAACTTGACAAATTGGTTTTCAATCCTCTGATCTATTTTTAAAATGCATCCCATCTGATATAAAGACTTTTGAAGAAGGAAACTAGACATTGGCCAAACGACTCCATTAAATGTTTCTGGTCCAAACAGATTTATATCAAAACTATTCACAGCACTGGGGGAAACGTAATTTAAACTACAAAGATACGTCAGTATAGTTATCAACATGATGGCTAAGGAAAGTATGTTTGTACAATGCTCAGAAGTCACACCATATTCTCTTATTACCGGTTAGATAATATCAAAACTCATTTTCCTGTCAATTTTCTGACTTTATATGATTTGCAATAACTCAGACGCAAATGACATTCATATCTACCTCACCAGATCAACTTGTGACTATTATTACAACCTGGTTTCCACAACAACTAATCAAATATCAAAATGTTATCAAAAACAAATCAAACATTTCATTTAAGGTTACATTTTATTTCACTAAATTCTCCAGAAACTAATTAGATTTATAGTAATTTAAATTGATAAAATTGGATGTAACAGATATGCGCAAAAAATATAAATCCAATATTTGTAGAAGTAAAATGTGAATATTATTTATAAATGTATTGTCAATCATTAAATTTAAGAAAAATACTAATCTTTTGTGTTCTTTTATTACAGATTATACATGAACTACCGTCGTAAAACAAATAAAAAAAGAAAACCATTTAATTTAATAAAGGTTTACTTATTCTCCTGGCCCAGTAAATGTGCTTGAACATTTGACATAATAATTTCTAAATTAAAGAAGACAATTAGAGAGGAAGATAGCTCTCACTCCTAGATCACAGAAGGATACAAATGTTAAACTTGTTGAACTCTCGTTCTATGAATGATCCATCACTTGGATATGAATGAATAACTTGAATGATAACTTGGTGATGAATGAAAAAGACCTATTTTCTACTTAAAAAAGCAAATGTGTCTGCTGATTAATTACAGTTGACTATTATACCAACAATTATTTTAATGGGTAGATTAATTTTTCAGAACTTGATCTTAAGAGCAAGAAAAGCTACTAATAAGTAATAAATGTGTTTCATATAGCGCCAGCCAATCTGGCTCACAGAAGAAATAATACTTTAGATTTCTACTACTTTGGCAATGAATAATCAAATATTAATGTATTTATCTTTTTAAAATACTTTCGAAATAATTGAAATATTAGTGATATGTACGAGTATGTTTAAACTACATCAGTTAACATTCTGGAGATTAAAATTGAATGTAAATTTAAATTTGCTGTGTTAAGCAGATTGCTGTAAAAAGAATGATTGTCTATGTTTTCATATTCTTGATTAATGGAAAGGAAAATGTCATATTAGGTAACAAAAAATATGGAAAATTAAATGTTATTAATTACTTTAAAAATACTCAACTGTACATTTTGACACTAATAATCCTTTTTTACAATATTAAAAAAAATATTATTAATCAATCAGTACAAATTATAAGGTAAATATATTTCCTTTAATTATTCCAAAATTTAACTAATAATTTACTTTTAGATTTTCTTTTCTTAAGAAACAAGTAATCTTATTTATTTTTAGATTTTCTTAAGGATAAAATGTGAACTAATTTGCTGTCCTTTCACATTGAAACTCAACCATGCAAGTTACCACAGGAATAGTGGTAGTAAGATTAATGTTTGTTGTAAATAAATAAATCATTCCTGAACAAAAAATAATATTGTTGACAACTAATATAATTATAACAATTTAAATTATAATACAATACCTTTTAATTATAAAGAATGAGAGAAGTTATACAGAATGATAATATTATAGTTGCAAAAGCTACAATAATAATCAACAAATAAGTACTTCTAATTTGTTACTGTAACTGAATTTATGATTTTCTAATCAACCATAATAATTTTGAATTTCAAAAGAAATTTAGTACCTGAATAGCTGATATTTTTTCCTTAGATAAATTGTTTTTAGTACCAATGATGTAACTTAAGTTAGATTATATTCATTTAATTTTTAAGTTGCTTCATATTACCTTATTTTAAATGGAAGTATGTTATTTATAATAAATAAATGAAATTACATATTTATTTGTTTATATGCTTATGGTACACTATTCAGCAAAATTAATTATTACTATTAATTTCAGAAATAAGGTAATTTTTTTTTTAAATAGGATGAACGGTTTTCGGAATATGAAACAGAAAACTGAACATAAGGTGAAGATTACACATAAAATTAATTTTACATTTTTTTTTAAATTGTACATTTATACACTATACTATTGTAAAATATATTGATCATGAAAAAAATGTGATTTTGGGAGTTTCATTGATTTACACTTATTAATGGTCTCTGAATACATTTTTGAGATGATTTTATGTTATGATGCCTCCAGGTATATATCTAAAATTTGTCACAACGTTACAGGTCTCAGTGTTTAACAAAAAAAAATACAGAACTCGTTCGATTTGTGCCTAATCCTTACTGAGGAGGAAAACTGATAGTGGAAATATAAAAAGGACAGTTTATCCTGTGTTATATTAAAAGGAAAACCCCTTAATTATACCAACATTTTTTCTTCATTCTTCTTATAGTAGTCACAGAACACAATTTTAGTACTATTAAAAAAATGTCATAAGTTTTTATATTAGCAAAAGTTAAAGAAAGTAACTTAACTTCCTTAACTCTTTAACGTGAACTGTGTTTATTTTCCAGATCACACCTATATCATTAAAAGAAATCGAACTGGTGTGTTCAGGTAAATTTTAACCAACATTATTACGTGTTATTGAATGTATTCATTTGATCTACATGAAATATTATAAATATATACAGTTGTAAATAATGAATAATATATTGAAACCAAAATGTTGCATATACACATGAGGTTCTGAATCTTTGGTTTCTCAGGAGTATTATTCTATTCTTTTGTATTGTAATGCTCAAATGAGTACAAATACATATCAACAGGATCTTATGTTACTTATTGTGCAAATATTTTGAATTATAGAAATTCAACATAACGGCCTCTTATGGTGAAGCTATTTAATACATTATTTATTATATTTTCATCACATTGTAAAATGATGCCTGCCAGATTTGAAAAAATCGTTTAGTTAAATTGATTATTCATGATTTTGCTAATACATTTAATTGTAGTTCAGTTGAGAATAGACAAAACCAGATTTTTTTAAAAGAAGAACTAAACAAATTAACTTTTGAATGAGAATAGTTTTTACTTTATGAAAGCCATTAATAAAACAAAACTGGGGCCATTGTTCTCCGATTAAGGTTACGCGTCGATATTACTCGTTCGGGAGTGCTTTTAAATAAAGTTTTAATAATTTAGAAGTTTATTCATTGAACTTGTTATTTCATACAATGATAACTTCAAATAGTAAGTAGGTTTTTCGTCTCAACTTATTTGTTTGGTATAATAATTACTTAGATAGTTTAGTATTAATGGTGAATGAAAATAATTAGTTAAGTACTTAATAATTACTTTCAATGAATATGGTAGGTTCAATTTTAAATTGGCATTCTTTTTGTTTAACACATTTTGTGTTTTTTGCTAAAATGTAATTTTGGGGATTAAACCTAATCTTACAAGATATTTAAAATGCATTATTTATGAAGTATAATTATGTACTTTATTAAGAGTACATATTTGTCAGAGAATATTTTACATACCTATTTTAATTCAAAATATATAATAATTGAGTATTCTTCTTAATTATTTAAGATATATTTACTTAATTTATTGATTTTATACAATTCCTGTAATTTAAGATGAATGAAGGAATAATATTTCTATTTATGTTATTAAAATAAATTATGAAAGATGTACTTCTTATACTTAGTAGTATTAATGAAATTAAATATTTTTATATTTATCCTCTTAAAGATGTACGTATTTATACTTCATAAATAATACAGTAATAAGCATTGTATATTGAATATATAAAGCATATTACGACTTAGGTGTTCTAATAATGGGATAATATTAATTAAAGATTTATCGTGAATTATGGAAAGTCTAACTTTCTATAAACAGAAAGAAACTTAACTAAGTGTAACTTAACTAAGTTATTGATAAGTAGTGAATTTTGTACTGCAAATGTAATTTAAAATAAGAAAGGTAGTTTAGTTTTGTAATGGGTATTGATCGATTCATTTAATAATGTTTAACATTGTTTTGAAATTGTAAATTTAATTAGGTTTTTACAATTTTATATTGACTTTATTGATATTTCTACCAGTTAGTGATTAATTTACTATGTTTTTATTTTTAAAACAAATATTTTGAACCTATGTAGGTAAATTGCTATAATTCACGATTTAGAGCTTAATAATTAAATTAATTTGTGGTATTTAACGTTTACTTACATAGGTAAACTAAAATTTAATATGTCCACTCCAGATTTGATTAGCTATTGATACATTTTCATCACAACCAGTAAAATGCTTCCAGGCACATCACAATAAATCAGTTAAAATGTGAACCGTTATTATTGTTCCTACAAGGCAGGTTCCTTGCAATGTTTTTTTTTGTTTTGAAGGTTTAACTTATTTTGAAGATGTAAAGATACCTTAAAGACCTCCCTTCAATCAAGAATTAATTGCAAATATTTTTCCAAAATCTATGACCATTTATTATATTCTCTTTATAATTTGAATAATGAAGACAGCCACATTAGAATAATCAATTAATTAAGTTGATTTTAATGAGTTTCATAATATATTTGCCCACAGTAATATAACAGTAGTTAGAGTACTTCACTTTTTTATGTTGTGTACAAATTATACATGGTACTTTGGTACAATATTTCTGTTTATAGTCAATCCTTCATTTAGCGAGATTATATCTAAAGTGCAATCTTTTCTATTACATAGTTAAACAATACTCTTATAAATGTGAATACTTACCAATTACATTAACGATTAAGAGGATAGCATATTGCCCATTAATGGAGTTAATCAATTGTTTTATGCGCAAATTTTTTGTTTAAATATATTTACAAATTTAATGTGTTTAATAAATTAAATAACAACTAACATTTTTTTTTAATTTTGCTTCGAGCGTTGACTTGTTTTTACTGATTTTTTTCTTTTATATTAAATAAAGGTTATTATTTGACATTGTAAGAATGTGATTCTGGCAAGCAATAACAGAAGGAAGTAATTATTTACCTTCCTAGAACCTAAAGGAAGGAAGGACTTTCTTTGCCTTCCTAGTATCTAAAATGAAATTTGTTTGTATTGAACTTAATATTGTGACGATGTAAAAGGCAATGTTTTATTATCTCAAAAAGAACGGAAAACAATAGTTTATGTTTTGGTATAAATTTCCTAATTTTGTGTCAAACTTGTAGGGATCATTCTCACCCATATGCACAGATGTTATCACAGCAATATCTGAAATGGCTTTAGAGTACATCAAGACGTTTAAATTCACTAAAATTTCAAAATGAAATTTTTTCATAATCATTCTGTTTACTTATGTAAAGAAAAATATTATAGCCTAAACCCATTGTCAGATTATTTAGTAATAATTTATTTCTGGAAGTAATTTTTTTTAAAAAAATGTTATTTTTTTTAAATTAAAACATAAATATTATTTTAAGTTCCTTATTATTGTAAACCATAAAGCAATAAACATAAAATTTATCGCTCAACAGGTAAAAAGAACCGTTCATGGTGGGGATGGCAACCCTAGGACAGTGTATGTGAACTCTTGGACTCCAGAGTTCTTAACATGTCGGAGACAGTCGTGGGTTGTTCATCGTCTACGAAACACGGCGGAAACTGCACTCCGGCATTATGCCGAGGTAATTATGTCAATTTCTCTTTATTCGTGGCTAATGTCATTTCATATTTTATCTCAAAACCATTCTTTATGCATACAGATAACTTTTATGTTTCATTTACAATATACAATGTATTATTGTCACTATATACAATAAATTAAAAGTTAAATATGAGTCAATTTTATTCTTTACTTCTATTAAGTTAATTATTTCTCTTTGATTCGCCGATTACTTTACACTTCATTTATCAAAATTAATTCTCTTCGATAAACAAATCTAAATAAGTGTTCTTATTGTAAAATTTAATTAAAAATAAATTTAGAATAAAAATTTATTTCATTTAATGAAATAAATGACTCGATTGACACCGGCAGCCATTAGAGGATAGCATCCAAATAGAAGGAAATAATTTAATAATTTTAATATTTCAGTTCTGCTGAATCAAGTTTTGGAAAGTAGCCTCTCTGAATGAGAAACGGGGTTGTTAGTCATTTATATGAATAGTCATTCAGAAAATAATAATATGTATATTTCACTTATTATGAAGAAACTCATACAATCTCTAATCGTTGGTTCAAAGGTAGAACGAAAAATTAAAGATGAGTGTGTTTCTCCTTTGTATGCAAATCTTCAGTATATTTTCGAATCTTTGTAGCCCATGTTGGATCACTTCTAACGATTTTCATTAATTTATACAAATATGAAAGAAATGTTTTAAACAATTTGATAGTTGTGTTTCATTAATAAAAATATTTTCCTCTCCAATACTATTTTATATTATATATATACTTTATATTATATATATATATATATATTGGGGTTAAAAATCACAATTTTCTTACTACTGCACTTCACTGACTCTAGATTTGTTTAATAATGTGGTTTAGTGCGGTGATTCTTAACCAGAGATAGTAGTTGTAACCCTCAAGATGGGCATGTCAAAGATGCAGTCAGCCGAGCTGTTTTAAATTTTTTTTTATTATAATATATGAATTTATTTTTTTAAAAGTAAATTTCTATTTTATCTGTATGCAGTTAAATTTAATATAGTTGCAGTAGGCAATTTAAATTATTTATAAGGCAGTATTCTATTAATAACTTGAATTTACTTATAATTAGTTAATATTAAGTTTTAACGTTTGTAGTTGGTTAGTTTGAATTTTTGTTTGACATGGCGGAGTCTGTGGTTAGCATGGAAATTTCCACGCTGTGCACTGGCTCAAGGGTCCAAACGAAAAGAGGCGGACAAAGACGATCTAATCCGAACTCGACACATGTTTTTACAAGCCATCACAAATTATGCAGTGTTGCTCTATCATTTCGAATGATTTTTTTTAATTCTAACGCGGATGTTGGTTTTTTATTCATATTATATTACAAATTTATTTAATAAATGTATATAATCAAACTTCAAGAATGATGAGTAAAAAAAATCAATTGAAGAAGATCATCGTAATTAAAAAAAAAAATGAGCTGCAATATTTTTTGTGTCTTAAACAAGAATAAAATATTATGTATGATATGTAAAAACTCTATTTCAGTTGCTAAGGAATATAACTTAAAAGGCACTAAGACACAAATCATAAAACAAATTATGACCAATATAGTGCTCAATTTTGTGAAGATAAATTGTATGAATCAAATTGATTGAAATCAATGTTTCAAAAACTACAAAGTGTATTCATTAAGTCTGTTGAAGACAGTACAGCTGCTGTTAATTGTATATTATCATATTTAATTGCAGGCAGATCGAAGCCATTGACTGAAAGAGAATTTATTAGTGAATGCTAGTGTAATTAATTAGTGAGTGTTTGTCTTATATCCACACAAAAAATTAAAAGTGTATGTTCAAGTCAAAATATTGTATCAAAGTTGATAAAATAGCAGAAAATTTGAGAAATCAGCATAACTCAATAATATCAATCATTCAAGCTTACTCTGTTGCAATTAATCAAATTACAGATATTGGAAATATCGTTCAGCTAGTCATTTTTATTTGCGGATATGTTGTTAATAAAATGGGGAACTTTTGGAAGTTATTCTTATACATAATCAGAGCAAATGTATTATCTTTTGATACATTCTTATCAAAATCAGAGCTAGTTTTATGGAAGTTTTGAAGAAGAATGTTGCCACTGGAAAAATTTGATTCTCTAGCAACTGATAGTCCACCTAACATGACCGCTATTACTAAAGGAGTTGTTGTAAGATTAAAAGAAGCATACAGATAGCATTGTAATAATAATTTTAATTTTATTATTCAGTGGTAGAATGCTGCTGAATAATTCAATGAAAAATAGTTTAGAATTATTTTACAAAAATAATTGATATATAAATAAATTAGATTATTTATATAAATAATTTGATAAATACATTTTGGTATATACAGACAATTCATTTTGATGATGTTGGTAGTATATAATATTAGTTGGTATGTAAGTAGTAGTTGTATTTAATAATATTAATTAGGTAGTATGTAGTAATATTACATTTAGTAAAATTTAAATGTTTCATTAATTTTTCTAAAATTGAGTGATATATATATATCACTCAAAATTCGAAAAAAACGATCCAAACTGGACGGAAATCAGCTCAAAAACGAAGAAAAGCAACACACAGAGAAAGAGACACACTTACAAACTCAAATTTTCGGATGATCCGTCTTCAGGAGAAAATAGAACGGGCGAACAGGAAGCACACCGGAAACCCAGTTGTGTTTATACTTTCGTTTCCTACCGTTGTGTTTCCGGCGTGCTGTTTGTTCGCCCATTCTATTTTCTCCTGAAGACGGATCATCCGAAAATATGAGTTTGTAAGTGTGTCTCTTTCTCTGTGTGTTGCTTTTCTTCGTTTTTGTGCTGATATATATATATATATAAAGATTTCACATAAACACGTGAAATAACAATCAATGATCAAACCACAATAAGAAATGGGAAAACAAGACTAAGATCTTTCAACCGTAACAAGCGGTCTTCGTCAGAGTCAGAGTCAGAGTCCCAACTCAGTTGGGTTTTTGACTCTGACGAAGACCGCTTGTTACAGTTGAAAGATCTTAGTCTTGTTTTCCCATTTCTTATTGTGGTTTGATCATATATATATTATATATATGTTAGTAAAGGTAGGAAGCAGACCTTCTTTTATATATATGTTATGAAAATCAACTGACTTGATTGCACGTACTTTTTTGTATGGAATTTTTCAAATCTCCTAGCTAATTTTCTTTCTTCAGAATTGAGTTTGTAAATAATTTCAGAAAAGCTATTATTATACAACACCATTTTATTAGATGTTGCACTTTTACTAAATATAACATCCAAATTAAATGAAACTAAATTATTAACATCATTCGGTTGTCTTCAACCATCTTCAGAATGTTTATATTGTTATCAACCCGTTACAGGTTGATAACATCTAATAAAATAGTGATGTATAATAGTAGCTTTTCTGAAATTATTTACAAACTCAACTCTGAAGAAAGAAAATTAGCTAGGAGATTCGAAAATTGATTTTAATACCACACACATATATGTATATATGTGTTACTGTTACTGTTTGTAACACTCTGTGTGTTACTCTTCTTGAATTTTGAACTCGTATATATATATATATATATATATATATATATATATATATATATATTGGTATATATTGACAGCAGATCTTCTCTCAAGCATATTTTATTGAAAATGATCGCAGTTTCTGCGTTAAGTGTAAAGTGATTATAGATTTAGATCATGTTTTTAAATATCTTTCTTAATTTGACCCTTTTACTTGGAAATGTCATTGGCGAACCTGATTTATAGTTTACCTACTACAATAAGGAGAATAGCCAGGAGGTTAGAATCAGTTAACAAAAAGGTCGTTAACGCAGAAACTGCGATCATTTTCAATATATATATATATATATGATCAAACCACAATAAGAAAATGGGAAAACAAGACTAAGATCTTTCAACCGTAACAAGCGGACTTCGTCAGAGTCAAAAACCCAACTGAACACTAGATGCAGAAAACATCTGGTGAGGAGTTGAGAAGAGTGGGAGGGAAGAGTGGTATTTTAAAAGGGTGAAAGCACAGGAAAGAACTAATGTCCAGAAAGGGATGTTTGGGGAAACAAAGGAGTACAGTAAGAAAAAGTAAAAACTATGCGCTAGCTGTCAACCCTCTTTGAAGAGGCTATTGCCCTCGTGACGAAAGTATCAAGTTTGAAGAGACCGTTACTAATGTTTATAATATTAGATCTATTAAATTTAATTAGAGACGATTCAATAATATTTCTTAAAACATTGATTTTTCATAGGTAATAAATTTAGCTCCTGTCCAATCAATATGATGATTTTCATTTTTTATATGCAAGAATAAGGCACTACTTTTTTCCTGTCTACTTACGTTATATTGGTGTTGTTTTACACGTGTCTTTAATGATTTACCAGTTTGACCAATATAAATTTTATGGCAATTTTTGCACGGAATTTTATAAATACCAGCGGACTCCAATTTGCTGGGAGAGTTTTTTATTAACATATTACCCACGTTATTACGATTAGAAAACACTATATTAAAATCAAGTTGTTCGGCTAATCTTGGAAGGGGGTCCAATGATTCGTGGTATGGCAAAACTATGGAATTTGATAATAAAAGGGGCTCTGTTGAAGTATTAGAGAAAGTTTTTTTAGCACCCTTCAAAGCTAAATCAATATAAGAAGAGGGGTATTTTAATGAAAGGGCAATTGATCTAATGTTATTAATCTCTTCATTAAGGAATTCAGGAGAGCAAACTCTTAACGCCCTCAAAAACATATTTCTAAAAACAGGAATTTTAACATTTTTTTGGATGGGAAGAATAAAAGTGAACGTATGCAAGTACATTCATAGGTTTTCTATATACACTAAAGCGTAACTCATTAGATAACCTATGGATCATGACATCTAAGAAGGGCAAATTACCACTTATTTCTTCTTCCATTGTGAATTTGATTGTCGGCACTAATGAATTCAATTTTGTCAGGAAATCAACTTTATTTAAAGAATTGGGACAAATGCAAAGAATATCGTCAACATATCTATACCATTTAACATTTTTGGGCAAAATTGAGCTTAACATTTTACTCTCAAAAAATTCCATATATAAATTACTTAGGAGGGGGGATAAACAGTTACCCATAGCAAGACCAAATTTTTGTATATAATAATTATTTTCAAATTGAAAATGACAATCTACCACACATAACTTAATTAACTCTATTATAGTGGTAGATGGAAGGGGAAGGGAATAATTAATTAATTCCTCCTGGAGTAAGCTCAACAGATCAGTTACAGGTACATTCGTAAAAAGAGACTGCACATCGAAACTGATTAATCTATAATTTTTGTTCATGTTGACGCTTTTTAATTTTTTAATTAAATCCACATTGTTTTTTATATGGCTGCCTGAAATTTTTCCAATTAATGGGCTTAAAATACTTACTAACAATATGGACAAGCCATATGATGCCGAACCAACCGAACTCAGAATTAAACGTATTGGGTAATTATCTTTATGTGTCTTGATCAAGATCTTAGTCTTGTTTTCCCATTTCCTATTGTGGTTTGATCATTGATTGTTGTTTCACGTGTTTATGTGAAATCTTTATATATATATATATATATATATATATATATATATATATTGTCATTTTGAGGTTAAACTATTTAATCAATTTGCCAAAGGAGCTGAATATTTGTCACGGTACTGATTGATAATTAGTATGAATTATCAAAAGAAAGTAAAAGAATTATTTGATGATGCCTAGTCTGAACCATGACTCACAAAGAGTCCACATTGTTATACTCGTACATCGTCATTGTGTTAGTATTGACATTTGTGTTTTGTTGCAGGTACTGACGAAAGGATACCTGTACTCAGGTAAGTGGGCTCCTCTTTGCATGCTTATGTTGTTATGTCAACTTATATGTCAAACATATAGGACCCTACGTCCCTCGGGTTTCGATTATGTTGTTTACTGTTACCTACTGTATTTACTGTAACATATTGATAAGAGTGAAGCCAGATTGGAAATTTACCACACATTCCTAGCTCATACACTGTTCTAAATCGTCTCATTTTCATTGTTCTTCCGAGACTGATCGTGATCTCTTAAGGAACTGGAATACTGATTCTCAAAGGGTGTCTATAAGATTTCTAGTTGTCCACAAGGTATTTAGAATGTTTCGTGACATAAAATAGTTGGTACCATTCCTTACCTTACGCATTACATCTCCGATTGAGGATTCATCATTATTAAGAGTATTAAGTACCAGCGATTTTCTTGTGGAGATCAGCCTACTCAACGTAAACAGGTCATAGAGACAGTGAATATGTTTTACCAAATGTGAGATAAAATTTGATCACCACTGTGAAAAAAATTCCTTACTTTGCAACAACATTATTCGTTAATTACGACAAGCTAGATATAAAAAAGTTCAATGTATTGAAAAAGAAATACGAGCTCCTCCCTATCCCTATCAAACATACCTATAGCCCCAAACACTGAAGAAGACACCATTTCCTAATGCCTCATCAAGTTCATATACTCTGAGGACAAGAATAAAGGAACTAAAGGTAAGTTTAATTTTCTACATTTTGTGATGATTATTTTTTTTTCTTATAGTATTTGACTTAATAATAAAATTCCTCGAAGATTCGTATACAGTGTGTCCTCAGCTATTGGTAGACTTAAGAGCTTGCCGACTGCAAGTAGTTTTAGAACCACCGCCCTAGTACATGACAAAGGCTGCAAACATGAGGTGCTATTGAAATCACCTAATTCTGCAGCAAAGTGTAGCTTGAATGCAGACTAGTAATGGGGCGGACCTTCATCATCGGGAGCCGGACTTCGTTGAGGTGTTTCAAGCCTACTGCCTCATGAAGGTACAACTGGTGTTTAAATAGCAAATATTATATCTCAAGTCTACTGTGTAATTTAATATATGAAGGGTAAAATAATCTATAAAAATACGTACATTTTTATATGTCTTCTGTTTAAAATAATTTATAGAAGTTGAAAGGCATATGTGTTCATGATTTTAAATTTATATTCACACAACCTCATGTAACATAAATGGTTTCAGGGGTTGAAAAGCTTTTGGGCTGTATGAAGAGCTATGATTTCATTCATATTTTTATTCTACTGAGTAAAGTAACTTACAGTTCTTAAATACAAGAGGTGTTCTATGTTCTTGGATCAATATTTAAACATAATCTCTCTTCCACGCTCTATGTTACTAACATCAGTTTAGAAAGAAAACATTTAGAGTTTTGTTCAACAGAACAGGTCTTTTATGGTCATGAAGTCTATGGATACATATCTACTTTTAGTCAACTCTCCTATATAACTAATATAGGATAGAAACTGGCTGGAGGTAGGAAAAATTATGAGGTGAGTGAGGAGTTATAATTTATTCTTAATTTAATTTTACTGTCAATATTAACTTTTAGTTGTTGAATAATATGTGTTTTATTATCTTTTAGTATAGAGATACATAAGTATTTTTATTTTACTCTCCCATATAAGTTATATGATTTAGGTGTATATTATACTATAGTTGTTAAGTAGGTATGTGTTTTGTTATCGTTATGTTTAGATTTATGTGCTTATATCTATTTTACTGTTTCATATAACTTATACATATGTTTTGGGTATAAAATTATAGATGTTAAGTAGGTATGTGTTTTATCATTTTTAAGTTTAGATTCACATAATTATTTCTATTTTACTCTCGCATATAACTTATATGTTTTGGGTATAAAATTATAGATGTTAAGTAGGCATGTGTTTTATCATTCTTATGTTTAGATTTATATGATTATTTCTGTTTTTCTCTCTCACATAACTTATATGATTTAGGTGTATATTAAGCTATAGTTGTTAATTAGGTATGTGTTTTGTTATCTATATGTTTAGAATTTCATGCATATATCTATTTTACTGTTTCATATAACTTATATGCTTTGGGTATAAGACTATAGATGTTAAGTAGGTATGTGTTTTATTATTTTTAAGTTTAGATTTACATGATTATTTTTATTTTACTCTCACATATAACTTATATGATTTAGGTGTATATTAAGCTATAGTTGTTAAGTAGGTATGTGTTTTGTTATGTTTACGTTTAGAATTTCATGCATATATCTATTTTAATGTTTCATATAACTTATATGTTTTGGGTATAAAATTATAGATGTTAAGTAGGTATGTGTTTTATCATTTTTACATTTAGATTTACATGATTATTTTTATTTTACTCTCTCATATAACTTATATGTTTTGGATATATTAAGCTATAGGTGTTAAATAGGTATGTGTTCTATAAGTTTTAATTTTAGATTTACATGCTTATTTCTCTCTGGTATAACTTATATATTTTGGGTATTTATTGAGCTATAGTTGTTAAGAAGGTATATGTTTTATTAACTTTAAATCTCAATTTACATGCTTATTTCTATTTTACTCTCATGTATTTATAGGTGTGGATGTAGAAACGACACTATCATACATATCATGAATTCAAAGAAGTATGTTTACATTTTTATTTTAATTGTAATGTGTATATTAAGTGTTATTTATTGTACAGGTATGTGTTTTATTTTCTTTTAGTGCACATTTACATAAATAGTGTTATTTTAGTACCTCATATAGCTTATATGGTTTGTAGGTGGAAACGCTTTTCAGGTGTATAAAATAAACTCTGGTATAATGGATAGAGATCACCTCTAGACTGGTCTCTGGTTAGAGGCATAATATTAACTTTGACTAACGAAGATACAAATCGGAGGAAGACCGTTTTATACTGGACAACAAGGCATGGAATGACTTAAAACGCCATTCTTACGACTGGCATGATAGACAGGTGTATAAAAAGATTTTATTTCATACCTACTTTAATTTTACTGTTTATGTTAAATAGGGTTATTTTTTAAGTCTAAATTGACAGAACTATTTCTATGTTAGTCTCTCATTAACTTGTTTGTTTCCGGGGTAGAAAGGATTTTGAGGTGAGTAAAGAGGTGTGGTTCTATTCTTACTTTAATTTTACTGTGTATATGAAGCTGAAATTATTAAATATATATGTGTTCTATTATGTTTAAATATAGATTTACATAACTACTTCTATTTTAGTCTTCATATAACTTATATAAGTTTTGGGGATTCAAATTCACGTAGGTCTGGTGGGTCAGGGGGTGGAGGCCCTGGGGCTTGGGTGGCTACCAGGCGGGTCCGCAGGTGGTGGATAGCGGAATCCCCTGTACGACCCGTTCGCTGTCAGGGTAACCCTGAATAACCAATAAGGGGTCCCGAACCAACCCTTCCAGCCTCGTTTTAACAGCATACTCGTACAAGTTTAAATAACTCAAAAAGGAACTCAGATTTAATACACAAACTATTAATATGTACGTGCTACTTTCAGTAAAATTTCCTATGGTATTTAATTTTGCTTTATGTATCCTGTGTTTCTATACTTTTATTTTATGTAGAGTCAGTTAGTCCACACAGCATGCAAAGAATTTGTGAATACAAAGGTTTCGTAAAAGAAAAGTATGTTATTTTCTTTTACGAAACCAGAATGAATAGTCAACCTTCCTCTGAACTTAAGACTGCATTAAGCGCTATCTACTCATGGTAGTATCAGAGCCTACCTCCATAGATATAGATTTGTTTCATGACTACCTTCTCCTACCTATCTGCCTTTTCCTGACTCAGTTGTGATGTAAACATCCCCTAAACAGACGGCCGACACGTACTATGCCTATCATATTGACCAAAAGACCTAGGTCACCTCTCCCCCTCCCCACGCAGGGGAAGTGCCCATTTCATTGGGACCTGGGCTTACTTACAGGGTAAGTACTAGTTTTCAAGCCCACCTGCTAAGCGACCACCTGCTAAGCTGCCCACCTTACCCAATAGTAATGGTTGAGGGTCTATAACTCCCTCTTGTTGCTATGCGGGCAACCTCTCGAGAAGGTACTGATTCTCGCACGGTGACTTTCTAGAGAGTCTACTCTTCCTCGGTGGAGAAACACAGCCACCACGAGTCCAACACCAACGATGGGGCGTGCGGGACCGCACAAGAAAATCCCACATGAGCTACCCTACCTCCGTGGTACCATCAGTGTTTTAAGGACTCTCGGGTAGAACTCCGGACCTAGGTCCTACTGAGCCTGTCTTGGCTAAAGGTGAGGTCACTGGACACAAAGCCTTCCTCCTGTAAGCCAGTCTACGCAATCAGCGTAACTGGTTGCCTGCTCTTGCAATAACGCCGACAGATAGGCACATGAGAATCAGGGGGTCTGCCTCCCCACAGAAGTAGAACCTCTCAGGGAGGGGCCCTGAGGCCCCAAGAGAGTAATCATCCTCTAAATATGAATACGTATCATTCTAATGCCAGTGGGATAGGTAATGATCTCCGTTAATTAAAAAGTTCATTTTTGGTTCTACACAGAATTGGCTAACTGAACTGGACATACTCGTGTTTATATCAAAAGATAAAATACCTTGCTCTGATAGAATTAATTTAAACCATTATAAAATTATAATGATTAAATAGTACCTAATAAAGGCATATTGATGTTAATGTTATTAATATTCTTTAGTTATATTCTTTTACTATACAGCTAAAAAAAATATGGAATGGTTTACACTCAACTCTACTATAAGTGCACATATTGATGAACTCATTCAAAATCAAACTATTTAACTGCTTTATTTTTAATTATAATAAAAATTTGGAGTGGCTTAGATTAAACTTTACTATAAGTAATCGATTACCATTATTTTATGGTAAAATCTGGTAGAATCACCAAAAGAAGAGTACGATTTGTTGCCGCTTTCAGACATAAAGAATGACCTTTCTCAAGTTTCAAAACAACGCGAATTCAATAACACTTCAAAACGTGTCATTGTCAACATTTCGAAATCAAATTTGTTCATGGTACTACATTTTACTTATACTAATGTAAAAACACCATGTGTGTCTAAAAACACATAGTGAGAATTAAATTGACTACTCATGGGGCAAAATTACCCAACCGCGTATATAGCCTAAAAGGGTTAAATTATTAATTAATTAAAGGTTATTTAATTTATTAAATTCATTAAGTAAGGATTTAAAATTAAAATAAAACCAATAAAAATAAGTTAAGTCTCTGTCATTTGGGCACTTGAACACAAGGAAGTAACCGAGATAGTGGAATGGTTGGAAATGGCTGGAGTCATGCATACCTTCTGCGTTCTGGGACCTTTTTGCGAAACAAGCCCCAGTTTTATCAATGATGCAATTAATAAATAGACGAAGAAGGAAGCAGATAAAAGTTGGCTAGAACAACCGTTCTTATTTAATCAAAAAATCTTATTTCAATTGAACATAAATTTGTATAGAGGTTAATAAATCTTAAATAAAAAAAACAATGACTTACGGGGAATTGTCTTCTAAAATACAATGAATGCAGATCATATGAAGAATGAAGACTCTGACTAAAAGAGATGGAAACCTTTTAACACATGTTATGTGAAGGCGAGGCAATCTAGTTTAAAAGATTAAAGATTTTTTAAATAACATACCTAAAACCAATGGGAGTGAAAGAGACAACTATGAGTTTATTTAACAACTTAACATCTGAAATTGGATATAACAACAACAAAAAAAAGGACAATATGACAGATATGGCTGCAGTGCGCACAAATCCTGTGAGACAGTTTCATAATGACAATAATAATAATATGTCAGATTGTTTTAGATTTTAAATTACTGATTTCAAGTTTGTTTTAACTGATAAAATGGATATACCAAAAATGAAAATATTATATTGATTATCTATGAATTCTATTCATAGATATCAGTTATTATTAAAATAATAATAATAAAGAATAAAATTATGTGTAGGCCATTCCAAATTGTTTAGAGTTTCAAATTTTTTGTACCTGAACGAAATTCACTAATGAAGTAGTATTATAAAAAACCGTATAAATTATATTTACAATTATAAATTACAAAGTAGTATTACTTTTTCTTTAAACTGATTATTCAAATATGTATATATACATTTCTAAAAATGTTATGCCAATTTCATGCTTGTGTACATTTTTAGAGAGTTTCTCTCTAAATGGTAAATTCTCTAAAAGAGTTACTCTCTAAAAGGTAACCAAGCATTAAATTGGTATAAAATTTTTAGAAACATGTTTACAAGGATTGCTACCAACCTTCACTATATTTATATATATATATATATATATATCAGTTCAAAATGGAAGATTGGTAGCACACCAAATAAAGAAACACACAATTACAAACTCAAATTTTTGGGCAATCCATCTTCAGGAGAAAAGAAAAAGGGACAGCAAGCACGTTGTAGACGCAACGGCTAGTAACCCGGTATTATTAAATAATCCTGAGTAACCCTGATTGAATAATCAGGTACTCGGGTTACTACCCGTTGCGTCTACAACGTGCTTGGTATCCCTTTTTCTTTTCTCCTGAAGACGGATTGCCCGAAAATTTGAGTTTGTAAGTGTGTTTCTTTACTTTGTGTGCTGCCTATCTTCAATTTTGAACTGTTATTGTGTCCAGTTTAGATCGTCTTTCCGTTTATCAAGTGAATATATATATATATATATATATATATATATATATATAAAGATTTCACATAAACACGTGAAATAACAATCAATGATCAAACCACAATAAGAAAATGGGAAAGCAAGACTAATGTGGTTTGATCATATATATATATATATATATATATATATATATATATATATATATATATATATATATAATGATATTTACTGTGCATCGATGGAAATTAACGCACGCATACATTAATATGAATAAAATGTGGTATTTATATTTTTTTGCACAGGATTCTTTGGAACATGTAACTTATTTTATGGATTTCAGAGGGGTAGAAAGATTGATAAAAGCTGGCTTAACACTCCTTTTTTAATTAGTTACAAATATATATAGAAAACTTAAAATCCTTATTGAGAATTTCATATTTCTTCCATATTATCCTTTACCCTTTATATTTTCCTTACAGTTATTTTATTAAGATGACATCTCTGAGAATAAAAAAAGCAAACACATTAAAAATAATGAATACCTATTTTGTTTATTGTTTTAATCAGAACGATTTTATAGTAAAACAAAAAAAATGTAAAAACTTATTGAACACTTTTAAAATTCAAATGTTTGGCCTTCAAAATTCATAATTTTCAATCTTTTTATAAAAAAAGTTTTAATTCTAATCCTAAGTCTCTTAAGCATCTACGTACTTTATTTAGAACACTAGTTTCAGAAAATGTATGTAAAATCTATGTTTGGCCTTCAAAATTCATAATTTTCAATCATTTTAAACAATAGTTGTAATTCTAATCCTAGGTTTCTTAAGCATCTAAGTACTTTATTTAGAACACTACTTTTAGAAAATGTATGTAAAATCTATGTTTGGCCTTCAAAATTCATAATTTTCAATCATCTTAAACAAAAAGTTGTAATTCTAATCCTAGGTTTCTTAAGCATCTAAGTACTTTATTTAGAACACTACTTTTAGAAAATGTATGTAAAATCTATGTTTGGCCTTCAAAATTCATAATTTTCAATCATCTTAAACAAAAAGTTTTAATTCTAATCCTAAGTCTCTTAAGCGTCTAAGTACTTTGTTTAGAACACTAGTTTTAGAAAATGTATTTAAAATCTATGTTTAACGTTTTGTTTTCTATTGAAAACGGTTTGTACAATGTTTTACGACGTGCATTGAAAATACAATTAATCGATGTACAAAGTATCGACCATGGGGGAAAATTAAAACTAACAGGTTGTTTGAAGCCTAGCAACTGTTCTTGCTCTACACGAACAGTTTATTTGTTTTGACTGTGAAACCGACTTTTCGTTTGTCTAAAAAACTATGTCTAAAACTGTGAATGAAGTTCTCAAAGAACTGGGATGGTCTAATGGCATCTCTGTTCCAGTGGCAAACAATGAGAACAAAAAGCTTGAATTGGAAGTATGTATTTTTATATATTTTTCCTATCAAATGCCTTTAATTACTGTGCCCTGTTCATGCTATAAAATTAATGTTAACAATGCAGAATTGCAAAAATTTATTTACTTGTCGATGTATAATTTTAAAAAAGTCAGCTTTAAGTCAAATTCAAAGCAGAAATACTTATAAAATTATTTCATTCAAAATTACAATTGAAAAAAGATGTAACTAATCTTCGTGACCAATTAATTGGACAGAAGAACAAAATGACAGTGTGTGATTGATACTTTTATAACGTCACTGTAATTCTTTTCAAAGTATACACTTATTTTCATTGACATTATTATTTCTTGACATGATGTTGTTTGAGAGTAATCACATACATAGTTTAATCAAACATTAGCATTTTCGGAATGAAGTTTTCAATACTGATGATAGTTGACTATTAACAGCTCTGTTTGTTTAGTATCCCTTTTTTTTATACAGGACACTCAGTAGTCTGAGAGTACGTTATTGTTATTTGACTTTTTAATGTTCTAGAACATCAATTATTTATTGAACTTGATTATGGTCACTATGACCACCAGTTAAAAGGAATCGGAAAAAGAAAGATTTGTGAGAGCACTTTACCTTTCGTCCAAATATTAATAACACTGATTGTAAACTAACCATATTAATGTTCAAAGAGAATTGTAATCTATAAAATAATAAATATTTAGGTGGAAGAATTAATGCGAAGAAAAGTTGAAGCCATGGTTTTGACGGAAAAGATATCAGGAAGATTGGAACATATGAAAAAATGTTTAACTGATATTTTAAAAGAAAACAAACAGAATCAGGTAGTAACATTTTTTTTTTATTGTTTAAACCGATGCTCTAGCGGGTAATAAAGTCAGTCGTTCACCGGCTTTTTGTTTTATCGGCGAATTCTACAGATTCTACATTGGGAGTTCTAAATTTTGCTTAACTAAAGTGCATTTTGAGTAGGGATCTTTAACGAGTACCTCACATCGTACAGGTTCGGAACTCACGGTTTAACGTCCTCTCCGAGGGACGACGTACTCAGATTTATTCACCTTCCGTGTGAATAAATTGAGGGCCAGGCGGGGAACGAACTCCGTACTACCAGCCCAGAGGCGAGTACGTTAACCACTGAGCTAACCTGGCACCTTCAACATATTTATACAAATAAAGACTAATGTAACTCAAAAACCAACTTGTCAAAGTGAACTTTATTCTTACTAACATCCACAGTAGCAAGGCTTAGTTCAGTTGAGAGTAAATTCAATCTAGATTGATGATTTATTATGCTACTGCACTGTTAGTGACTCCATCGTTAAAGTTCTGTTACCGTAATATTTTTAGTTTCTGTCTATGAATAAATTTATGATTCAAATTTTAATTCTACTATTATTTGATTCTTTATAGCTCAATATAAATGGTAGACATTTATTTTAAATATTTTGAATAACTTTTCAAGTTGGATCTATTTCTAAGTAAATACTCCAGTTCATTTCTTTAACAAGAGTGATGATATAAATTTGTAAAAAATTTGTTTAGTTAGTTTAATAGAAGATTTATTTTTGTTTTCAAGTAAGGTGATTGTATGAGTCTCACTCACACTGGCTCTGATGAAGACCAGTTGTTAGGTTGAAAGATCTTAGTCATGTTTCTGAATTCCTTACTATGGTTTAGACGTTGATTTTTGTTCAACGCGTAATTGCAAAAATCTCATTGTATATATTTCAATATATGTAAATTAAAAAAATATATATAGAATCACTGAAGTCATTTTTCAGTGTGGTTTTGAATCATTCCTCTCATGATGACAACGATTTGTAGAAATATTTAAATAGGTTTTTGTTTTGTTTTCTACGTTTCTTGAACGAATGTCGAAATATTATAGTAATTTTTTGTTCTTTTATATGTGTATTTTATTTCTGTAATACTCATTTTCGATTCGGAAAAAACTATCTAACTTCTTCTATACCTCCGGCGTGATTATTCTCCCTTCCCTCTCTTTTGTCTACTAAGAGAGATTTTCCAAGAAGTAGAGTTAGTTAATGTGTTTCCTTACTCTCTGTGTAACTTTTCTTCATATTTGAACTTATATTTATATTTCTATACTACCTTTCTTGCGAAAATATTTAAAGCTTTTCCTTTTTTCCACAGTGTTTCTTTTAGGCATTTGATTTATTCTGTATTTTATAATTATTTAATTAAAAATGCATCCATAAAAGAAATATGATTTACATAAATATTCTTTTATCAACATATTATTTAAAAATGATTTTACTAAAAAGTGGAAGCAATGTGAATGTATGTAAAAATTGAAATAACTGATACATGGATTTGCTTTACAGATGCTTATAATATCTTTAGAGAGAGATAACCAAAATCAGCTGACTAGTCTTAAACTTACAGAGTATTCTATAGAAAAGGCCAAAGGTGAAATGAAGAATATAAGGAAAGTAATGAATGGAATCACGGAAAAAAATAACAAAACGAAAGTGAGTATTTATTTAATTAATGTAAAGTCCTTTATCAGTGTATACATTACTTCGACAATTTTAAGAGGTATCTAGGGAATTCATTCTTTTTAAAAACTTGGGTAATACCGTAATTGTTCAAAGGCTTTAGTTTCTATTTAAAATTACTTTGCCATACACAGGCTTTTCAGTCTTCTCCCTCTTTTCTAAACCCATTACATTGACATTTTTTTCATCTGGCCCCATGTTAAACATGAGTTAGACTTTTTCCTAGAGTCTTTCCAGAATTTTTCCTCCACTATCTTCTTCACCCATCAGTTATCCGACATTTCCCTCTCTTTATTAGATGTTGATGTCACCCTTAAAGACGGTTCATTTTCCACTTCTGTCAATATAAAAGCCACTAACTTTTAGCAATACCTTCATTTTAACAGTTGTCACCCTTCTCATAAAGAGAAAGCTATCCCTAGATCCCTATCAATTAGAATCCTTCACATTTGTAATTCCTTAAATATCAAAAAGAAACACATTAATATTTTAAAAGAAAAATGTATAAAACGAGTATACCCTCGTAATGTAATCAACAGTTCCGTCGTTCTCGCTGAGTGTTCACCGCCCTACACCTAGAAGGTATCGTAGGAATACTGCTCCCTTCATATCTACTTTTTTCCCTGGCTCCCACAAACTTGGCGCTGTTATTAGGGAGTTCTTTCCTATACTTCCCTCTTCTTCGTCTACTTCTCCTATTTTCACTCACCTCTATTTTTGCCTACCCGTAAACCTTCCAACTTTAAGTCCATTTTTTCCCATATTTCTTCCAACAGTCTCTGTGTTAGCAGAGGGTTTCAGCGATGTGAACTGCCAAACCTGTCCCCTAATTAACCCCAGTCCTAACTTTACTTCCCCTCTTAGTAACTCCCGCCCTGTTCCCTCTTATATATCTTACACCTTCTGTAACTGCATTTATCGTTTGAATTGTACTCGATGTGATGCTTTTAACGTTAGCTTGGCTTCAACCAAGCTAAACCTACATATGAACCATCATAGGGCGTCCGTTGGTCAACGCAGTGACTTACCCATAGCCATCCATGCCAATTCCCATGACCTCCGTTTTAATGATTGCTTCCGGGTACAAATCCTCAAACCCCGAGTCTAACTCTTATGTCACCCTTAGAGCTTCTGAAGAGGCATTTATTTGTCTCCTTAGGGCTCATCTCCCATTTTTTGTAAATTACCCGTCAAAGACGGGTACTACTACTTTATTTATTGTGTCTGCTAGTTTATTTATAAATATAAGGATTATAGGCTGAGACTTGAGATATTTAAGATTGTCCCGGATTGCTTATCTTGAAATATGGCAACCCTATGTGTAACAGTACACAGTTATAACTGATATGTATAGAGTCATAAATACATGACGATTCATTTAGTTGGTTTCTATAAGGTATAGTGATAGTAAAAAGAATATATTTTAAAATTGTTTTCGAATTTGCACATTTTGAACTCCAACGAAGTCACTTTCGACTGTGGCTGTGTAGCGTCAAACACAAATTTTTTACATGCATATTGTTAGTGCCACAGAGGTTAGTAAATAAGATATCATTATCAACCATCATACCTCGTATCGTATTTTTTAATCACCCCTCAAGCCTGGAATCATATGACAAATATTTAGTTTTGCTGGTAATAGAGATTTAAATTTTTATTTTTGATTTTGATATATATTTTTTAAAAATATATGAATAAGTTATAAGCAATAATAAACAAAAATGTCTGATTATTATTTGCTGGTATATGTGTCTTTTATTATTTTAGATCTCTTTAAATGCTTATATTTCAAATATTAAAAACTTGAAATCCCGTGTGAAATGGGGAGAAGACACACTTTTTGCATTTGAAGAAGATATAAGTGTTTCTGAACGCAATAGACTTCAGGTGTTAAGAGACAAGTATGAAGACAATAAATATTTTGAAGTGAGTACTTGGAACTATTTTCTGATAGCTTATTTGCCCTTGCAAGTTATACTTATCACAATACCTATTTCTAATTTTATATTTCTGTTATTGAACAAAGTTATTTGTAAATAGTAATTTAATATGAGCATAATGTTGTTTCCTAACTTTATCATAGACAAGTTTTTTTAACTATAAATTTTAATTACATCACTAGAGATATAAATTATTACTAGTAGTGTAACCTCTATGCTTTCTTTAGATTACTGAATTAATATAATGTAACTGGAAGTTTATGTATGAAGACTATAACCGCAAGATCAAACTAATCCTTACCTCATGTTTTCTTTGTTGAAATTACAATGATGAAAATATAAATTAAACTAGCAAATGTACCCGTCTTTGACGGAATCAAAAATGCTATTATACTTGGTATTCCAAAATATCAATTATAGTATTATACTAATACTATAATTAGAAATTATAGAATAGTAGAAAACACCATTATTAGTACAGTGTTAAACAAATGCCTCTGTATACACTACATTAGCTGTCTGTCCTTCAGGTTCATGGAAGAACAATCAGTTGAAACCTCTGACTATTGAGCAAGTAAACTACAGTTGACCATGTGAGAAAAACTTGGTTTCGCTAACTTGAATTCCTGCGTTAGATAAAGTCTCCCTTTGCGACTTAGTTAACGTCATTGCGAAATAGACTCTGAGGGGACCTTGTAATCATTTGAGTGGAAACAGACAGTGGCTCGGAATCAATGGTATGCGTGGTATACACACAGACTCCCCAATACCACATCCAGTCATTATGTCCGCCTCTATGGCATATCTGTGTAGAGCACGAACTCAGAGTCGTGTCCCGTTGCACAGTTTTTGGGTCACTCATGTTTTGTAACATGAAATTTGTTACTGCTATAAATTGCAGCATCATTGGTGCTCCTACTTTAAGTTTTTACTCATGAGCAGGCAGTCCAGGAGAAATAAATTCAGAATCAAGAAATTCAATTAGATAATGAACTGCTTCTTCATCACTAATCCAATCTCTTTACTGACTTGTAAGTTCTTTCCTCGGCTTCATATAGCGTAAGAACTTGTTTGTTGATTTCTTATGCCTGTTCATATTAAGGGCTGAGAATTGCTCGTTTACAAAACATTTATTCTCAATAGAAAGTACATCCTTAACTCTGTGAAACACCATATCAATGATGTCAAATACGCAATATATTCATATGCTCAATTGAAATTAAAATCAACTAACAATACCTACTTGCCACACCTGTGTATTTTCAAAACAAACTTGTCTGTGAAGTTAGGAAAATACAGCTAAAAGCCCCATAACTTCACTTATGTACTGAATTAATAATCTATTTAGAGCTCATATTTTAAGTTAGGCACACACAAATCCAGTGTCAATGTTTCAGCTCGCTATGTCTTATGGTGGCTGAGTTTACTTGTGACAAACATTTTTGCGTTAAACGTCCATAACTTCACTTCTACGTTGAATTTCCAATCAATTCATAGCCTATATTTTAAGTTAGACCTACACAAATCTACTGTAAAAGTTTCAGCTTTATATGTCTTATGGTAGCTGAGTTTACCAGTGACAAAGTTTTGCGGACAAACCGACAAACCGACAGAAATTTTTCTAAGGGTGGATTCGGTTTCTCCAATGTATGAAACGTAAAGAAAACTTGAAATGAGTCAGTTCTAAGCAATGTACAGACAAAATCATTATTTTATTCATAAAGATAACAAAAACAAGCATGTTACTAAAGGTTTAGTGTGTTTACATAAAGAGCCAGTCTTGTTTGAAACTTGTTAGATTGATTGGCACCGGACTAGTCTCAAGGGGAGTGCTACTCAGTGCTGTAACTCTGTAACAGTTGCCTTTTAACTCTCCAGAATAGACTGCCCTTACTGTTTGCTGCGGCCTACTTTTGCCATCTTTAAAACTAATTCCATGCAGCCCAAGATGTCAAAAAGTAGTTTTAATTGAATTATTTAAATGAATTTAATTTAAATCAGGTGGCTTGGTGATAAGATTAATGTCTTGTGGTAATAAAATGTGTTTAAAATATAAACCTATTATATAAATGTAATCTTTGGTTATCTTGGGGCTCACTCTAACCACCTCTGGTGCTTCTAACTTGTGGTAGGTAGCGTTTATTACCATTCACACTAGACTACCCGTGACCCTTTGTATCACTCAGAAATTATAGCAATAGTTATTGAGATAAATTCACTGAGCATGATTGACTATTTACGATAATTATTTATTGACTAATTTATTGATAATTATTATTTACGATAATTATTGACTAATTGAAATTGAAATTGATTGATTGTCGAAACGATATTTCATTAAACGATTCGACAATGTCGTCATCGGGCAGAAGTAGTCCCTTTGAGTAGCTGAAGCTAACTCCTTCAGCTACACACACACACACACACACACACACACACACACATATATATATATATATATATATATATATATATATATATATATAGCAGATTCAATAATATATCGACCGTTTGATAGAATTGGTGTACTCTCTAATCGGGATTTGGTCAATTTTCTAGGATAAAAAATCAAACTCTCGGTGCCAACGTTTCGGTTTTATTTAAAACCGAGAGTTTGATTTTTTATCCTAGAAAATTAACCGAATCCCGATTAGAGAGTACACCTCTATATATATATGATCAAACCACAATAAGAAATGGAAAAACAAGACTAAGATCTTTCAACCGTAACAAGCGGTCTTCGTCAGAGTAAAAACCCAACTGTTGGGTTTTTGATGAAGACCGCTTGTTACGTTTGAAAGATTTTAGTCTCGTTTTCCCATTTGATATTGTGGTTTGATCATTGATATATATAGATATAATAATAGTCATTAATATTGTTTTTTTAAACCAATTTTTATGATACATCACGCTATGATCACTATCTACATGAGAAATGGTTGAGTCTTCAGTGAAATACCATATTGAGCTTTTTCCAGTTTTAATTATTTTAATTTCTTAAATAACAATCTTGAATGTTGTACAAAAAATCGAGGCTTCTCACAATTCACTCTGAAACTTTTTTTATAAAGAAAATGAGTTTATTTATTAATTTATTGAAGGCATTACAATTGAATTATTAGATTAATCACAAACAATACTAAAGTTTAATTCTACGTTAAAACCTGATTTAAGAAGATTTGTTCTTCATAACGTCTGATAGATGATTATCACGCATCAACTTTAGTTTCTTTATTAGCTGAAGAATATGCTCTCAATGTCACTCAACTTTGCCTTCAAGAAGCGAATATTTCATTTTAAAATTTATTACAATATGTTGTTTTACCTATTATCTTACATGAAAAAAGCATTAATTATTTTGAAGAAGTGAAAGGAGAATGTTGATATCCGAGATCAGATTGGAGTGCACAGGACACAATTAAATTTATCTTGGATTTTCTATATGTTGTTATAATTTGAATTGTATGATACAAAGTTAAATATTAGTGTTTTAATGCTTAGGCCAAATAACAAATCTTGATTTCTTTTTATGTTTTTTTCTAAATGTTTGTTTGTTTTCAACACTTGAGGACTATCATTTTAGTCAATTATTGTAATGTAGTCTTAGAAATTGTTTGCTGGCTGACTAATCCTTATGTATACTTCTTTTAAATTGACATTTTCGCCACAAAATCTAAGTTATTTCAGGCTGGTTGATGTTTTTCTCAGAGCGTTAAAGTCTGTTAATATAACCAGCTATGTGACGAAGGAATACACGAACAGTAAGGAATGGTGTATCTATGTAGGGAAATGGGGGTTATATTGTATTGTGGCTGATCAACAAATTCAACTAGAACAACTTCATAGTTGTTGATAAAAGGTTTATCAAATTTGCAGTGCAGTAACTCTACATTCCAGACAGATGACAGTTTGCTTTTGTTTAAAAAAAATTCCCTTCATACGCTGGAGGAGCAGCGAGATTGATTCTTGCTCCGTATCCACACAATTAAAGTGTTAACCATGACCTTCGATACCACACTAACTGAAGCAATTAAGAAATTATGTACTCTATTTGATGGAATATGACTTAATGAAGTCATTGGGAATGGGAATAGTTTGCATGTTGATCTTTGAGAGTGCACTCAGTAATATGTTGTTCACCGTATATTTTTATATCTGAGAACTCATATCTTACCTAAGTAAATAACAACAATAATTAAAAATAAAACCAAAAAAAGCAATTTTTGGCCATGTTTTTGACAGTCAGATATTAGTTTTTCCATCTGTGAAAAAACTTCTTTTTTTTCATGATTTCTTTAGACTCAAATATCTCTCAGACTGCTAAAAGTTTGATCTGCCAGAGATAACATACGGTAATTAATTCTTTGTATTTATTGTCGGATTGTAAAATATTATAACACTCCTTAAAAATATGGAACCCGAATTAAGTAGCAAGTCCTTTAACTTTTCAAAAACTGGAACTATTTTATTGATTGATCTGTTAGTTGAACTGTACAGACGAACTTAATATCTAATATGAATTACTGACAGTCCAAGTTATAGTAGCACAGTAATCAAGCAGTAGAAGGCCTCTGGTCTGGAACTGCTAGTTACCACGTGTACTATAGTGCACGGATATATTCGTTGGTCGTTGGTATTAGTTGATATGAAGAGTATTAAATAACCTCAGGACCAACTGGCCTGAGAGATGAAATATTACTAGAAACATGGCTTTATGTATTTTCAGTCTTCATTGCTTTCTATTAATAACTTCAATAAAAAAAAAATAAGAACTACTTATAAAGTCAATTATCATTTTAATTTAATCTTGAAATCATTTTTAATTTTTGTGTTAAAAAAGAATTAAATAGCAAATGGCATATCTGCTTTTTTTATTGCAGGCTCTTGACCAGAAATTGACAGTGGCCAGGAAAGAGTATTTGGAGATACGTGATATATACAAATCTGCAGCAAGCCGAGTTCAAAGCCTGCAGGGAGTTATCATCAATGCATGTCGAGTCAACCAAGAAGTCAGTACATACATTTATCATGTTAGACTAGTCTTGTATTATATAATGATTAAAACATGTATTTGCGAATAATAAAAGGTTCCTTGTAGATATTTTAATTTCTGGAATCATCTTCCCCAAATAGCGTTGGAGAGGAATGATTCTTCACGTGATTTACTCCGTCGGAGTAAAGAGGCTTCGACGTTATATACCCTAAGTGGACGTAAGATATGAACTTATTAATTGTCTTTTAGGAAGAAAGATGTTTAAATAATATTATTTATTTTATGAGGAAGAGAAATTAAAAGTGGATTTTGAAAAATAAGTGTTAATATTAATTATATGCTTTAAAGGAATATAAATGCACAGATAATCAAAACTGTTTCTGGAGATTTGGTCAGACGCATAAATTATTGAAGACCTTTAAGTAATTATGAAGTCTACTTCATCATTGTTCCATATAGTTCTGCAGACTTAACAGTTTTGTAAGACAACATACCAGTTTCATGAGTACTACAGTCCACTAATACATTCTACTAATACGATTATGAGTCCGTGGGCTAAACGTCAAAATGTATGTAACTTTAAATTGTTTTAGTCAATTTCAGTTCATAAGACAAGTCAACAGAGCAAACTAACATATGCCAAGAAAGGAATTAACTCATGGGGTTCTGGAGCTTTGTTATGCGGAATTCACGAGCAAACTAGTTTTTTTTTAAATATGGTAGTTGCAACCATTTTAATTTTATTACTTTGTGGCTCAGCTATTCGGCTATACCATGGGTAAATAAGGTCAGTTTGGTGTTTTTCCCTTACAGCTCACTTACTATATCTGGTGACTTTTTCAATTTCCTTATAGAAGGAAATGGGTGGTCCCTTTTATGTATCTATCCAAGATGTACTTCGCTGCGAGCTTTCACTATCATCCTATAAAGAACCTGTTTTCATGTTTGTTATGTACTTGAGCTTTTCGGCTCTACCATGATAAAGCAGACTAGGCTGATGTTTTTTACATTGATTCCTTTAGCCAAATCTCGATATCAATCAAGTCCCCAATATGAAAAATGAAAAAATACCTGCGATGTGCACAAGCTGCCTAGTGGAGGCTGATTTTCACGGAACTCATTATACAAAACATTCTGCTTTTCAATGTTATGAAGTACTGATCATCTCTTCAAAAGAATTTCCCAAAGTTTACAGAGAGAAAAATAAATAGAAATTTTAAAGAGTTAGGAGAGAAAAAAAAGAAGAAAAATGTCAAGAAAGATAGAGAGGAGAACAAGTAATGAAAAATATGGAAAGAATGAATCAAGGAGAAAGGAGTGAAATGCTGAAGAAGTAGAGTAAGGATTGGAATCCAAATGCAGTGAACCTCCCACCGCTGAGTTTGACAACATATGCTCAAGATAATAATAAACCTGATATTAGGAAAGACAAACCCAGGCCGGCACACAGGACAGTGGCTCTTCCGCCTGCGACGATACAGTATTAAATTTGGCAGCTAGCACAGCTATACCTTTCATCAAGCACATGCTATCGAAAGTGTAAGGTACCTTATGCACCAGGCACAAACTATGAAAAGTTTGTATGTAATATCTCTAACGAGCATACTCTCTGATAAATATCTTTTAAAAAAGTTTCTATAAACAGCTTTAGAAAGAATTTTAATCCTTTACCCTTAAAGGTTTTTTTCTTGTTTGTGCACGTTACAAGGAGAAGTAGCATTTTTGTTGTCTTCTGGTTTCAGTGTCACACATTTCCATTGTAACATTTCTGTATATCTAACATCAGATTTCCAAGGTATAGTCAATCATCCTTGCATTTATAGGTTACGATTTTATTACCACAGACTTTAAAAGATAAAAGGTACTCGTAATCCTCCTGTTATATAGTACTCCCGTAACTCTTGGGGAGCAACAGCAAAAACAATATTAACGAAGGGATATACTGGTAATATTCAATTTTATTTATAAATTATAGAATAAATAATAATACAAGAAAGTGGAAACATATTATGAGGAAGTTGAAATCAAGCCAGATTCATGAAGGCAGTTATGTCGATGTAAAGGCCAACAGATGAGAGTTTAATCACATAACGACTAATGATTCTACCTAATTGCAAAGGTTTTATCCGGTATAAATAACTCTGAATCAGTTTCTAATTCGTTAGGAATTCTAAGGATAACTTGAACCAAGCAAAAACTGTCAGCTTTTGATAATGGCACTACATTAATGATAACCCTATGAATCAGGTCATCGAACTTGTTATATATTTCTAACCTTGTGTGGTATTAAACATGTTATGTTATTGACAGGAAAGTTAGTTTTCTTATTTAACGTTCTTTTAGGCACCAAGTTGGCTAAAAACTTGGCCTAAAGGCTTTTAGCCCTTTAACGTTTTAAAAAAATTTACAAACGATCCATGTAAGTTTTCCTTACATTAAAGGAAAAGACTTTAATGTAATTAAAGTCTAACTCCAATGAAATCACATGTAAAAGTCATGTTACCTTCTGAAATTAATATAAATTATTATCCATTTTATCAACAGATTAAGAGGATCAGTCAAATATACTATTTTACTCAGTAGATCTTTACGGAGTAATATACCCGGGGGATCCGAACTATAAACCCCAATTTCAATGAAGCTAGTTGCGGGTCTGAAAACCTTGATTTAAAGAAGCAGATAAAGTAATTAAAGCGGACAATACAAGAGTAAAAATATTTTACTGCCTCATATGGAATTACTTTCTTCGTCTATACTTACAAATTTGTCAATTTTTTTAAGTTTAATGTTTATATTATAAAAACTTAAGAAGCTCAAGATTACTGTGCTTCATTCGGAATCTCTGTACACTCCGTTCTCAACACAATGACAGACAGTTCTGTACATCATTAAACAATTATACCCCTAGTGCAGTCACCCAGTGTGTGATAGACCTCGATCATTATTAACACCCATCTTTTTCCTGGACAGCATTTTGTACCAAACATTGAAACAGTTGTCATAGAGTCTCCAGTGACCTTATCGGTTCTCGTACGCAAATATTCTCATCAATAAGTCGAGAGGGAAGTATTTCAAAATGTCAGATACTTAGATGACATTCTCATGTTATCTGGGAAACCAGATATTGGAGAGTGTGCAAAAATCTCCAGGAAGTAAAGATTTTATTATCAAGTACAGGAAGACAGCTAGCTCTTATTATCAAGCACTGCACTGAACTAGCCTCTTTGACGTGTGTTGGTACATCAGTCAAAGTAAAGTTTGCAACTGAAATATACATTAGTGCCTTTTTAAAATCTATTACATTTGAGATTTCAAATAAAGCGAAGTGGTTTTGAAGACTTTTTTTGAATGGTTCTAGTACTTGTACTAGTAATAGTACATAAGGTACTATTTTATTATTCGCCAACAAAAACCCGCCCAAAGTCCTGATATTTCAAGTCCTCTACATAAAGAAAAGAAATCCAAGTTATATTTATGAAATGTGTACAATCTCCATTAACAAAAACCTCCAGCTGTGATAAAAATAATGAGATGGAATCAAAAAATTTACTACATTTAGTGGTCAAACGATCCCAAATCATCTCCGATATTAAAAATCTACATGCGATAAATATACAATAACTGATTTTTTTTAATATTTCAGCAATGTTTGCAGTTTAATATTTTTTTCAGTTTATTTTTAAGTTTATTTTATTAATTTTTCAGTTTAATATTTACAGATGGCTTTTAGAAAAAATTGTTACGTAATAATACAGTTGTATGGTTACTACTTGCTGTTATTATATAATAACAATATAATATAGTGGTAATATTATTATAATTATATAATAATATTATTATATAATAACAATTATATAATATATATTGTTATTAGCAATTGTTGGAGTTATATATTACAAATTTGAAATGCCAAACAATATGAAAGAGTCAGAAAAGTTTGTTTGTTTTCTATATTATTTTTACGTATCTTGATGAACTATAAAGCCCAGAAATGGTAAACTAAATGGAATTTGTAAACGATTTGGTGATGTAATGGTGCCTGTTTGATATGTAGCCTATTAGCCAGCAGATACACCAGTATAAACAGAAATGTCACCTCTCGTGTTGAAATAAACTATTTCCAAAGCTTTAAATGTTTATTTAATTTTACAGTTATTTTATTTCATTGTGTTGTTTTTTTTTCAGGCGTATAAAGATAAAAAGCTCCGTTTCAATAGTTGGCAAAGATCCCTGAATGTTTTAAAAATGAGAGACGAAGAAATAGATACAATGTCAAAAGTAAGAACATGAATAGAATTTTCCTAGGCCTTTGCTTTTGTTAAAAGAAGAGATGAATTAGTTATATAAACTTTTTTTAATTGGTGTGTAAATTTAACGAAGGAAGGATAAATATTGAATCAATTCATATGTATATTCTTATGCAAAGAATTTTATAGAAAATTTAATTTCAGTAATTTTGCAAAGGATATAAACTAATACTGTTGAATGAATTTTTTCCCAATTCAGTATATAGTATTACCTATTTGTAAGGATTCATCTTTTTTTAACACTTTGGTGAAAACTTGAAATCTTCTTTTCTAGAAGACCTTTTACCAGATAACTATTTTAAATTAAATTTACTTCAAATATTATGAATAAGAAAAACAAAATGTTACTATTATGTTCAGTTTTACATTACTATCATAAAATATAACTATTTTATTTTTTATTTTTATTTTGATAGGAGTATGATGAAAGTAAAGTAACTTTAAAGAATAAGTGTGAATCATTTTTAAAACAAAGAAGTTCTTATGAAAAATTATGTCGAGAAAATAGTGAATACGATTCTCTTACAAAGAAGATGGAATTGCAAGTTCTCCGACTCTCTGAATCTAATCGAAGCATTGTTACAGTTATTGAGGATATCATGAACGAGGTGAGCCTACACTCCTTATTACCTGCTAAAATTAAAACATTTAAGTCTTAATAATGAGAGTTATACATCGTTGATTATATATAGCTCAACGAAACAAAATATATCTATTTTAGTCATTTTCTAATGCTTATTTCAATAATAGGTGCTTTATAAATAGGTGTATTATTTAATCAGCATAAATTATTCAACATAATACACAGTACAGTAAATATAAACACTTTTTACTTGTCAGTTGATTTTTACAGGTAAGTAAAATACCATAAAGCAGAGTTTTTCAAATTTTTTCGACGCGGAACCCTTTTTCGTTCCAGTAACTTTCCCGGGAACTCCAGATTCTAATGATTTCATACAATCATAATATAAATATTTCCATATGCCTTTATAAATAGAATGTATATTGAATAACAATTAAAAAAGTCATATTACTGCAATGTGTATTTTTCGAATACAAATTCAAAACTAAAAGATTTTAATTTTAATATTTTCTACAAGTACATAACACATAAAACAGAATTACTAGTAATTTTAACATAAAGTTTATTTTGTACTCATTTTTTGCTTTATAGTTGAGAGTTTGATTCTCAAATCAGCCTCAGAATAAAGTCTATTTCGGTATTTGGTTTCTGTGGCAGTTTAAAGGGAAAATCCAGTTTCACATAAGTAGGTAGTGGGAAATGGCAGCAATGCGTGAAGACTACTTTTGCAATAGCAGGAAATTTGGGAATCAGATAGTTCCAAAAACTGACTAGTGATTCATCCTAAATATGAATAAAATGTTGACCACTTCTTCTTATAGGTATATAAAAAGATTTCACATAAACACGTGAAATAACCATCAATGATCAAACCACAATAAGAAAATGGGAAAACAAGACTAAGATCTTTCAACCGTAACAAGCGGTATTCGTCAGAGTCGGGTTTTTGACTCTGACGAAGACCGCTTGTTACGGTTGAAAGTTCTTAATCTTGTTTTCCCATTTCTTATTGTGGTTTGACCATTATTTATGGGTATATGTAGAAATCACATTATTCGGTTTCATGATTTACAAGAAATATAGAATAAATTCATACCCACAAAAAATTGTTAGAAAAAAGTTTTTACTAAATGTTTTTCACGGAACCCACTTTGGGAACCTCTGCCATAAAGCAATATGGGCAAGAAACCTCAACTTAATGCCACACATTAGATTTTAAAGAGCCAACACGCCGGCTCTTTAAATTCGGAAACTTTTTGTTTAATACTATAAAGATAAGCTTATTAAAATTAACCACTTTATTCAAAATAAATTCATACTTTATATTTTTAAAACTGTGATTTAGGGTTGTAATTCTTTTATTTATGATAAATATTCAGTAAAATACTCGTAAATGAAGTACCTACTTATTGATCAGTACTGATTGACGTGATGCGTTGATATTTTCATCAACTATGTGGCAAAATATTATCGAACAACAAAAAATGCAGCCTTGAAAGATATTTTCAAACCAAGCATTTAGCATTTGCTGAAAAAACCTAATGAAGAAAAGCGGCTTTGTCTCACAAAATACTCTAAACAATCTGTATGTTGCACCCACGAACAAAACTTAATATCAGATGTAATTTTTTTTTTTTGTTTATGAATCATTTTAGCTTTGGGTAATGTAGAAGTGTGAGAAATAGACTCTTTCCTCAAAAAGGATCTATTATATTGTTGATAAAATTGCAATTTTTCCACTATTCTAGTCTGATAGTTCATATCTATTACTTTCAATAATTTCAAGCTTACAGCTATAAAAGTTTTAAATTGTAGTGAAAAGCCGGCTTTGAATTTGCTTTGAGTATGCAAAACTGGCTAATTAGTAATATATTTTTGCTCAGTGTATATTTAAAGCTACCTTATAACAGAGCACAGCACGCTGGGAAAAGATAACAATCGCTCGGAGTAAATGGGATTTTTATGATTTTTAACAAAGAGAAAGAAAAGTGATTTTTAAAAAACATAAAATTCCCAGTATAATAATTTTATAATTGATGAAAAATGTTAAATATAATTCAAAATTGAAAACATTCTTTAAAATTAATAAATGAAATTATCCTACATCTTAAATTAAAAAATATCTTAAAACGATATTTTTTCTTACATGTTCCTAACATTTTTCAGAGAAAGGAATGTTTTCAAATTTTAAATTGAAAACTTTGTCTTAAATATTCAATGTAGAAGGAGGTCTGGTAAACTAAGAGATCCACTGGCTATTGGATAAAAGCCGTGTTCTCATGTAAGAGATTATTTCGTAACAGAAAATTACACTTTCACTTTTCAAAAATGTTATTACTGCTATAGCTATACTAATGATATATGCATCTATGATGTGATATACAAAAATAAGCTTATATATTGATACGTGGATCAGTCACTATCTGTACTGATTTATTTATTTATTTTTCCTACAGGAATGAAAGACTAATAAACATCTCCTATTTAGACATTTATATTATGCTTAAAAGGGACATTGCATATTATATACACAAAAAGTATTATATTATTAATATTAGAACTATAATACACCGTCTTACCTCGTACACTGCTGCTGTAGCTCTCTAACCGGCTTCGGGTGTCACCCATCTTCAAAAAGTACTGTTCTAAGAAGTAGTACTGCCTGTTACATAATCTACCTGATTTTCCTCTGCTGTCTATATTTTCATTATTTAATTATTTTAATATTATTTATTTTTATTTTATTATAGTTAACATTATTAATTTTAATTATTTTTCTCTTTTTTTCGTCATTGTCAAGTCGTCGTTTCATTTTCCTTAAGGTTTTAAATAACATATCGGTTTGATGATACTATATGTATTATATTATGTTTACTTATATTAAAGTTGAGTGTATGCTACTCCAGATTTTTAATATGGAACTATATTTATATGAAAACATGAGAACTATAAATAAACATTATGTGTCGTTCTCTGTTTCATATTAGATATTTGTAAAAACAACTCTGAATAATAATTTCAAAAAGCTTGAAGAGATTATGTGGGCATAATCGAGTTAAAATAACGGGATTCTAAACAACTGAAGACAAATGACTCTAAATGTATACGAATATATAAATACAATAGCCGCAATTCAGTTGTAATAATGCCACTTTAATGATAGCCTATAAAGAATTTTATGTTGATTTTTTTTTATGCAGCTAATTATTTTGTTTATGTTAAAGTGGGCTGGTTTTTATTATAATTTTACCAAATATATTAAGTATTCAAATAGGCTACCATAGTTCTCTGTTTAATTTATATCAAAATAGGCCTTCACATGCCCATTGCACTTTTGTTTTTTGTATTCCATGATTATAACAGATAAAAACTAAAAAAAATCGAAACTTTTAAAAGTTTATAAGCTGTGCTATGTTTTGCGGGTCTAGACTAATTGTCTTAGTCAAAAATTGTGGCAAAATGGCTCTTGTGATGACAAAGGTTGCTGACTCCTGGTTTGAGGCATACTTGGTGATCATATTGTTGGATAATCACAGTATCAAGTGAATTCCCTTTGTAGCCAATTTGTGTGTACTGCCATTATAGATTTATATAGAGATATGATTTAGGATATTAATTTCGTTGAGTCCTGTCTTGGGCCTTTCAAGTTACGATAGCCATAGCAATTTAGCACCAAAAGTTCAGTGTATTTACTTGATGATTGCATAGGGTGTATGCGATTCACTTATTGAGGGTGGTCAATATTCAACCGAAGAACTTCGGTATCCTCCAAGAATTCTAGTTTTTGCTCTCCTAACATCTTCCATTACATGTCCATTTCAATGTTCGTCCACATTGCAGTATCAATATGTAACAATCTTATGTACTCACTTGTATCTCAAAAATTGTCATTTATAAGAGTAATAAACTTTCATAAAAACTGTTTCAATATGCAGGCTAACGAAATGATTTACGCATTTAAATATTGAAATTGTTCAATACAGACAGCAGGGTAGAGGAGGAGCTCAGATAGAACAACTCCTCGGGTGGTAAAAAGATATTCAATCATATTGTTTTCCATTTGATAAAACATTTATTCCTATTTAGCCATTTTAAACTACGTATTTACTTTTCTAGAGAAATAGTTTTTTTACTCAAAGCAGACAATTTGTGGTTGATCGTAAAATTCAAAGATACACTTAATAAACAGAAATACGATCCAAACTGGACACAATACGAGTTCAAAATATCAAAGAAGAGTAACATACAGAGTAAGGAAACATACTTACCCATGCTTTGGGTCATCTGAAGACCTTGAGAATTAGTTTTATTATTTTTCACCATCCACGGTTGATGTGTTATTAATAGTTTCCGCTGTGCTGTGTGATTAGTTTTGTGGTTCTCCTTGAACTATTATTCTTCATGTATTTAAGTATTTTTTGTGTGATGTCTTTTGTGGACGTTCGCCTCCCCGAGGTTCACCTTGGGCACACCATGGATGTTTTAGGGTCGAGATTTTTGTCACAAGCTTTGGTGCTTCCACGATATGGCTAAAGAGCAACGCATACAAAACATAGATTTGCTCTGTTTTGTTTCATAGTCTGATCGAAAGGCTAAGACACATGGCAATACATCAAAACAGGTATTAGCGTCATTCCCCCAAAGGTGACTGTGTTTTGTGCTATGTCCAAGAAATCTGCCTGCGAACATAATGATGGAGCACTACCTCAGAGGAGCATCAGGGTTAGAGAGTATCTGAATACAACACTGCCAGACAGGTGGAAATCACCCTGCGATTTCTTTTTGTGGTGGTTTGTAAAAGGATTGGTCTATGTGCTTCGCCTTACAAAAGAAGTGGATTAACTGAAGGCTTGAATAAAAGAAGCTGTTGCAACCATTGACAAATCAATGCTGGAATTCGTTTGACAAGAATTGAACATCAGCTGGATGTGTACCGTGTGACTAACGGTGCTTACATTGCAAATCTTTGAATATTACATAAAAAAAACTTGAGAACACAGTTTTATAGGATATATCATTGGTATTTTTATATCTTTAATATCTATAAGGTATTCAGTATTAAAATGCGCCCATAACTTCTAGAACAACCCGTACAATAATGTATATATTTGATAAGTAATGCGACAAATAATTACAAAACAAAAGTTTGCAATGATGTAGTGGTCACTGGTAGAATGGTTTTCTGCATCCCCTGACCGAATCCAACCTGTGTCCGACCATTAGGAAAATAATGAAGTGTTCAAACTGATCATTCAAACTAACGCTTAATAGTTAGTTTGTATAAAATATATTAATTTCAATGTATCTTCAAGTTTAATATTATAAAATTAAAATACAAACTCATTTGTTTCAGAATCTTGTCATCAAAAATATATTGGCCGAGGTTTCAACTAAGGTAGAAAATCAGAGATTAAAAAATCGTGAAGTTACCAACTTCTTTTCAGGTGATTGATCCGTTTTTACCAAACTGAAGTGTATCATGAATTCACCGGTATTTATGGTTCTTGTAATGTGATGCTGCATCTAATAATGAACCAGTTAAAATCTGAATTTTAACCGTATCATATTAGAGTATTCTGACAGTCTTCTTGTTAAAGATTTTTATGATTTTTTTAAAATTAAGGAGATCTTTCTAAACAGAGCTCTACTCTAGTAGCACAATGCTGGAGTTAAGTATTAATATTTATATAATAATATAATTATATTTAAATTAAATAGAATATAAACAGAATTCAATTTGAGTATAAGATGTCTTTTTTTTATAATTCTTCTTTGTAAATTGAGTCCAGTAAATTCAGGTTCACTAATTGGTGTGTTGTATGTACGTGTACATATGTGTGTGCGTGTATGTGCAGGTGCATGCGTGCGCAGGTGTCGTGTGTAAGTGTGTCTGAGTAGAATACTCGTATTTCAAAAATCAAAAGTGTTATGTTCACAAAATTTCGTACTTCTTTCTGCTAGCACTAAGTGGATACAGCGAACTAGGCACCAATACTGGGCTTTTTTAAGTGGCATTTAACATGAAAAAATATCATTTTTTCTGCAATTGGGTAAAGCTCTATCTAAACAATCTGATCAAAAATGCCTAGTTAAAACTAGTGATTCTAGATTTTTATTTGAAATTTACGGTGTAGAATTCGATCTCCACAGAAATGGTCGTTCAGGTTCAAACATTTAAAAAACTGTTTTGGAGTACTAATAAACGAACTGTTAAAGGATTCTTGTTTACGTTGATACGAATATTAAACAAAAGATAGGACAATTTATATATATATATATATATATAGCTCAAAAACAAAGTGAAAAACATAAATAAAGGCATACAAGACTTACTATATTTCAACTGTCGTCGTAATCATATACGAGTATATATATATATATATATATATATATATATATATACTTTTTCGTTGGAAATACGCTCCAAAACGGACAAATATAGTTCAATATAAACAAAGAAACATAGAGAAACCTAAAGAACACACTTACAGTCTCTAATTTTTGGTTTGAACCGTCTTCAGGAGAGATAAGAGAGGGAAACCAAGCGCACCGGTCTCCAACCGTCTCTGAACCAGTGCGCTTGGTTTCCCTCTCTTATCTCTCCTTAAGACGGTTCAAACCAAAACTTAGAGACTGTAAGAGTGTTCTTTAGATTTCTCTACGTTTCTTTGTCTATATTGAACTATATATATATATATATATATATATATATATATATATATATATAAATATTGGTAAAAGTATCAACCGTAAAATAGAAACAAAATTGAAGTTTATCAGGACTCGGCCAGTTCTTTAGGTTCAAATCAAACTCGCATTGCCAACGTTTCGGTTTTTATTTAAAACCGTTTTCACAGTCAGAACTATAAAATTTTGAAACAGAAAAACTAAGTACTACATTAGAATTATTCTACAAAGAAAAATAGTCTGTAGATTTCAACAATACCTTTCTAATTTGAAAGAACAGTGACCAGTAAGTATAATGATCAAGTCATTAATGCACTTATTTAGTTAGATAACTATCAATACGCTTTCTTCATACGTTGATAACTATATTTGATTGGAAGGATAATTCAGAATAACTCCTTATTAAAGGTACTCACTTTTGAATAAACATTTGGGCCTCATATACTTGTATTGCTTTTTTGTTTACTTTCATAACAATTTCAGCTTTAAAAAAATTGAACTTTACTAAATAAAAGCAATGTTTCTGTTGCAGCTCGGTCGACGAACAGAAGCAGTTTAGTAAAAGACACTGATGATTTGAAGTGTTTCATCAATAATCTTCAGTCTGAATATTGCTCTGAAGATCAGCGACTACAAACAATCTCTCAAGTGTTTGATGTAAACAATTTTATTTTTTATTATTTTATAATAATTCTAATCATAAAAATTTAATATAAATATTAATATATATGAGACAAAAATTTAAACCATGTGACACATATTTTCATCTATATAAACTATATTGACAAAAAGAACACACAGAAATTAAACAGAAAACTCACTTCAACATTTCGATGGTATCATTATCAAGAAGATATATACGAGGCCATCTAAATATTGAAGTGAGTTTTCTGTTTAATTTCTGTGTTTTCTTTTTGTCAATACAGTTTATTTAGTTTGTGGAATCGTTTCATTTAGTTGGTTTTCATCTATATAGGTATAACAAGATTTCACAATAAACACGTCAAATAACAATCAACGTCCAAACCAGAAAAAAATTAGAAAAAAGACTAAGATTTTCAACTTTCAACCGTAACAAGTGGTCTTAGTTGTGATTTGGCTCTGAACTGATTTGACTCTGACGAAGACCGCTTGTTACTGTTGAAAGAGCTTAATTTTTTTCTCATTTCATATTGTGGTTTGGACATGGATCTATATAAAAAGATTTCATATAAGCACGTGAAATAACAATCAATGATCAAACCACAATATGAAATGGGAAAACAAGACTAACATCTTTCAACCGTAACAAGCGGTCTTCGTCAGAGGTGAAGAAAACTCAGATGAGTTTTTGACTCTGACGAAGACTGCTTGTTACGGTTGAAAGATCTTAGTCTTGTTTCATATTATGGTTTGATCATTGATGGATCTATATATGTAGTATACATATTTCTAGCTTACTGTTTTCTATATAGTAGAGTGATATAATTCGCAATGCAATTCGATGCGTTGGTTTATAATTGTTAAACTATCAGGATAGGTGGTTACTCGAAGAGACTCAGATCTGCCAGTATGGTAGACCAGCGTTGACGAACTTATGACACGCATCTTCGGACATAAAAATTTTCATAATTTAAATATTTTCTCTCATAACAGACAGAGTTGGTTATTATTAATAATTCTGTAAATAATAATTAATGTTTTATTTCTGAAATGAGACGTGTATGAACAAATCCTAGAATATTGCGTAACGAATATACATATTAAAACCATTTAAACATATTGTTTTAATATTGACATTAATATAAAAATGCTAAATTCTAAAAACATGCTAAATTTTGGTTTCATAATTTTGGTTTTTGTATTTTAAATGACATTAAAAAAATAATTTAACATTTGAATATACTTTTTTAGCATTGATTATTAATATGAAATTCTAAATTCTGGAAACATGGTAAATTCTAAATGCTAAAATGTTAAATTTTGGTTTCATAATTTTTGTTTTTGTATTTTAAATGCTATTAAACAAATAATTAAATTTCAAAAATTATAAATGTTTATATTTTTTTTTCGTCTTTACTTTTGCGATGTGTGTCACGCCATGAAAATTATATCTGGATTTTTCAAAATTTTGACACATCAAAGAACTGAAAAGGTTTGCCATAATTGTGGTAACCATTCCTTTTTCATCCCCAAACCATAATGATTCGGTTCAAATTTCACTCAAATCAGAAAAAATAGTTATAAACTTAACCTCTTTTTAATACTTCTAATTTGAGGTTATTTTATCAGAGTAACTATCCTGTAAGGGGATTCCTCACTCGATCTTCTTTAACGATATCCTTACTCCCTTAGGTGTCCCAGTTTTGTTTGATGCACACTATAACTTTTACTTTTTTTTTGCATTATATCAACTTGCCAGATCGAACTTTGGTCTGGCTTCAAACAATACAACACCTTTCAATCGACGTTTCATCTATATTTGTAGACATCTTCAAGGCTGCATCAATAAATGAAGATGTCTACAAATATAGAAGAAACGTCGGCTTAAGGGAGTTGTATTGTTTGGAGCTAGACCAAACCTAGATAAAAAAGAAAAATAGTATTCAATATATGTGGTCGGTTCAGATGAGATTATCTTCATTAAACTATCAGGGTAGGCGAACATTCGAAGAGACCCAGATCTACCAATATGGTACAACAGCGATGGCGACCCTATGACACGCGTGTCATTTATGGTGATATGCATCTTCAAAAATACAAAATTATATACTATTAAATGGCGAACTATTAGTAATGCGAAATGACCAAAACAGAAGACTTTTATTCAGAATGAATGAAATTGCATTATCTTGTCCGTATTATGGTAATTGCATTATGGTAATCAATTATAATAACCCAATCTCAAAAAGATTATTGCGTCATATAAGAAAAGGAACTAAAACATTTATTGCTATAGAGCTCTCTCTCTCTATTTTTGAAATTTCCTTCTAAAAGTTTCGGTGAACTTTTGTTAATAAACAAAAAGCAAAAGAATTTTTAATATTAAGATAGGATTCCAGTAATCCCCGAGGGCCGCACAAAAACACGTGTTGGGCCGCATGTGGCCCGCGGGCCGCAGGTTGCCCATGCCTGCTCTAAGGTAAGAGTTACGTACCTATGTATTTTGATTCAACTTGGAACACATTGAAAATACAAACATACATACCATATAGTTTTGATTCACTAATATTAAATACCATATATTTTTTTGGGGGGGGTTAATTCTATTTTGGAAGGGTAAGCAAATTATCATTGAATATTAGATTATTTGGAGGCAAAGAATCATTTTAAAAAATTGTTTTTTTTAATTTTCATGATAATGTTTGTTATAATGTGTTATTTTTTAATTCATCTCTTCCTGTGCCTCTAAAAAACCAATGTTAATATGTTACCTTTCCGAACTGAAATTGAAATAAAGTTATTTTATCTAATATTAAAAAAGTGTAAATTTTCTCTCAAAATGATTGAACATGAACTGAGCCGCTTATTTTGAAAGTGGCCTAATTCCATTTATGTTAAAATCGAGATATTTAAGGGTTTGCGTTTTACAAAATTTAAAAATATTGTCATTTTATTTATCAACTAATTTTTGTTATAAAAATTCTTAGTAATTTTAAATAAATTTTGTACAATTTGCTGCAAAAGGTAAAGATAACGTAAAAATGTAATTATTTAAATGGCTAGCTAAATTTTTTTGGAAAATGGAATTAGGCCACTTTCAAAATAAACGGCTCAACTATTTGGCCCAGGTTGTTAAAATAACACAGTGGAATAGGTAGATTGCTACCTCAATAGTAGTTATAAATAACCTCAAGCTATGCTGCGAAATATATACACATGTGTAACAAAAGATCACACAGTCTGTTCAGAATTGACTCAAGGTTATGTCCTCCTAGCGCTGCCTAGCAGTTCATGGCCTGACTCGAGTCCCTGGGACTCACCAACCCCAAGCAAGCAACACCAACCAAGTACCACCTCTACCATAGGCCATGCAGCACCTCCTCCTCAACCTTCCCCAGTTATGATACCAGAAAACAACAATTTGGTCCTCGTCAAATAGATCCAAGATAGTCTATCTTGAATCGTTTCAGTTAAATAGACACCTTATATATTAGAACAACATTTGGGATAGTGAAAAGTTGATCATTTTTCAACATTTAAATGGAAATGTTTGTTTTTTCATCACCACTAATCTTTTGTTTGTATAAAATCTTTAACTAATAATTAAAACCATTGTCTGATAAACAAGCCAGTTAATTAAATATATTTTTATCTTTCTTAGGCTACAAAACTAGCTCAAAAAACAGCAAGGAAAAACATATTAAGATGTGAAGGAGTGATCTATAAAGTCAATTTAGAAATTCAAAAACACAAGGGAGCCCTCGAAAAAGTAACACTTAAGTCAACCAATGCAGCCTGTACTGTCAAACGTATGGAAAAGATTAAAAAAGAATTAATTTCTGAAATGGAAGGTTTACATGAAGTTCAATTTAAACTTGTAAGTATATATCTTAAATATAAGGTCAGTTTAAATATTGTTTGTTAAATATAAGAAAAACAAAGAACATTTATTAATTGTGCAATCTGTTATGGTGTGGTATTAACTCATATTGGGGAATTTCAAAAATTCCTTCCTTCCTAGGTCCCTTCTGTTGCAACAACATGTCAGTAGAGCAGATGTAAACCTCAAGAAGACCATTAAATGTTCAAAACGCGTTGTTAGTTTTGTTTTTTTTTTTGTAGAGATGTAATTTTTGAAATTTCACAAAAAATATTTAATACATATGTATTCTTATTTAATGAATTACGAATACAACTATGAAAATACTATAACATATAATTGAAAGTAATTATTATTAATAATAATAAAATTGAGCTCATTTTATTATTGATGATTCCACTCTAGCATCTCAGGTGCTAGAAACAAATTACTTTTTCCTATCAACAATAACTCTGTACATTTGGTATGATACAACTTTCTTAAAAACTTGTCAGCCGTCTAACAGCTGTGAAGAGTATTAGTGAGTAATGTGAAATGACTAAAACAGAACACTTTTATTCAGAATGAATTAAATTGCATTATCTTTACCTTCATTCCGCTCCAATATATATTGCTAAACATTATACAGGGTGGGCCATAAGTTTCGATACAATGAAAGCATAATGTATATTTTTTTATATTTCAGATATTTTTTTAATATAGTATTTTATATATCTTAGAAAATGTGTTTGTAAAATGAGCAACGAATTGAAATTATACTAATGGCTGGATCGGGAAGCAATAGCATGGTGGCAGCAGAGTTTAACGGAAAACATGGAACGAGCATCACACACTTAACTTAATTATTAATTCAGTTAATAATTGTTGACCAGTACTATCTACAGACATTAATTTTCACTCTTTTGAAGGAAAACTACACTTCGATATTAAATTGTTTTTCCCTTCCTTTATCGATTATTTTAAAATATAAATGGTATATTTTAGCATATATATATATGTGTGTGTGTGTGTGTGTTTTTAATAAAAAAACAAATGTAATTCTACTTCTACAAACTTATTGATTTTTACAGGATCTGGAATTATCCTTTCTATTACAGAAAATTTTTAATGCAAAAGTGGAACAGGTTCCTAGAAATATGGCTCTTTGGAAAAGAAGACTTGCTCAATTAGAAGAAGAAAAGAAAATAAAACGTAAACTATGCAGAGAAATGATGGAAGAAGCCAGAAAAATAGAGGTGAAATGGGGAATTCAAATTAATATATGACTCCTTTTTATTAACCATCTTATCTGGTACGTTTTCTTTACAACTTGACTGGGTTCGGAGCAATTCCACCGAATTGCTACGAAAATCAAAAATATATACATTTTCATAGGAAATCTTTTAGCTGACGTTATCCCGTTAAATCATACTTTACTTAAAAATACCTTCTTTTTTTTTCATTGTTTTAACTGATCTCCTTGTGGGTGATAACGTCAGCCGTTTACCGACTTTTTGTTTGATCGGTGATTCTACAAATTCTACATAGGAAGTCCTAAATTTTACCGAACTCAAGTACATTTCAAGTAGGGATCTTTAATGAGTACCTGACATCGTACAGGCTTGGGACCGACTGTTTTACGTCCTCTCTGAGGGGCAACATACTCCTTCACCTCCTGCGAGAATAAATCGTGGTTCAGGTGGGGATCGAATCCCGGACTACCAGCTCAGGGGCGGAATACGTTAACCACTGAGCTGACTTGGTCCCTTTAAAAAAATATCCTTACTTTCAATTGTATTTAATTTGGTAAAGATTGTCAGGATTTTAGTTTGATATTTAGTCGGAAAAATTTATTTTAGTAATATCCCAAACTTAAACTAATGCCACAAGTCATTACAAGTGGTAATTTTTGTACTTAACCAGTGTTTCGATGTACAATTATACTGCATATTCCTATGAATAAAACTGCATCATATTCTCGTCATAACTTAATATTATTAGCAATCTAAAATACATTTTAGATGTTTAAACATTAATACGTATAACCCTTCATGATAAGTACTTATGTAGAAAATAGTTTTTATATTCATGGAAGTTACCTTTCTTAAACTTTGATATTAACTCGAAATTATACATTTTTTGTTCTAAAGACTGTTTTATGTCGAATTTCATTACGAATCATCAAATGTGCGATTTAAAACGTCTTCACGAAAACTAACCAATTTAGCTTTTAAAGAAACATCAACATTTTTTGAAGACGAAAAAATATAAAAACAGGTAAAAACTCCAAATTATTTTTTTTAATGATTATTATACCGTGGTACCTTGACTTATGAACATTCTTACATACGAAATTACGAACAACAATTCATCACAATTTGCGAAGATTTGCTCGAGATTAAGCGTCGCATAGTGATGGTGATGAAATAATTGGAAGTGAAGCAAAGCAAAAAAAAGCTCTGAAGTGAGTGAAAGTGAGTAAAGTCAAGGTGAAAACTAGAAAGAAAAATAAAAGAAAGTAAAAAAAAAACAAAATTAATAAATTATCACTCTAGTATAGAACTAGAGTCAACTCTAGTTACTGTCAACTCTACCTAGTAGAGAACTAGGTTTCGTTTTACGTTAAGTGAAGCATAAAGTTTAAAATGAAAATAATAAATAAGCTAAGGCACGTTGTATAAATAAGAGTGTAGGTTACGGTATGCTCAACGTCCCATCGTTACCCTCGCCACTTTATCCGTCAGTCCCTAAGGTAAGGTAGTGCTCTATTTTTGTTTATTTCGTATTTATTTGTAACTAGCAGACCGGGTATTTTACGAAAAATCAGAGATGATAAGTGATATTTCAAAATATTATTAGGTGGGAATTGCTTGTTCATTGCATTGTTATTCTGAATAGATGGCAGATCTTGAACTTCGACAAACACCTTCTCTGTTATCTCTTGTTGGGAGCTTAAATGCAAATGAAATTGGAATGAACTAACAATGCCTAATATTTTCAAACTGTATAACTGTATATTTTCAAAATAAACATATCTGTGAAGTTAGCCAAAGACAGCTTAAAAGTTCATAACTTCACATCTACGTTAAATTTTCGATCCATTAAAAGCTTAGATTTTAAGTTAGACATACACCAATTTACTTTCAAAGTTTCAGCTTGCTGGGTCTCATGGTGAGTTTACTTGTGACAAAATTTTGTGCTTAAAAGTCCATAACTTCGCTTCTACGTTGAATTCCCTATCCATCCCAAGTTGGACATACACAAATCTACTGTCAAAGTTTCAGCTTGGTGTCTTTTGATGGCTGAGTTTACTTGTGACAAAATTTTGCGGAAAACCGACAAACCGACAGACAGAAATTTTTCTAAGGGTTAATACGGTTTCTCTAATGTATGAAACGTAAAGATAACTTGAAATGAGTCAGTTCTAAGCAATGTACAGACAAAAACTTTCTTTTATTTATATAGATTTATTTGTTTCAAATCGATCTAATTTAACTGATTTCTATTTATATGTATCTGTAATTATTATTTATACCCATTTTTATGGGGTATTTATTAATAATTTATCTCAGGCTTTGGACTGTGTAAAACATTAATGGGATTATTATGTATTCTTATGAGAAAATTAGTCTTGACTTACAACCATTTTGATATACGAATTCGATCGTGGAACAAATTAAACTCGTAAAACGAGGTACTAATGTACTCTTATTACAGTTTTAATCGTTCAAAACAGTGCTTAAACATCCACCGAAAGAAAGAGAAAACAAAAAAATTAATATTTTTCAATAAACATGACTACTTATTCCGCAATAAAGTTATATTCTTCCCTTAACTTGGAGAGCAATTTTTCCGAACCATCCCAGTGTACAATTATCTCTTGTCAGAACAAAGGTATGTCCAAACTTCAAGAGGATCTGGAAAGACCTCAGTATAAGTCTTAAGTTTCTATAAAGGCATAAACTCGTAAATATTTTATTTTTATCTGCATATTGTTTAAATTAGACAAGTAATATATTTAAATAGAGGACCAGGTTAGCTTCGTGGTTAACGTACTCGCCTTCAGGCTGGAAGTCCGGAGTTTGTTCCCCACCTGGCCCTCGATTTATTCACGTAGGAGATGAATAAATCTGAGTACGTCGTCCCTCACAGAGGACGTTAAGCCATCGGACCCGGGCCTGTACGATGTCAGGTATTCGTTAAAGATCCCTACTCGAAATGCGCTTGAGTTAGGCAAAATTTAGGACTCCCAATGTAGAATCACCGATCAAACAAAAAACCAGTAAACGGCTGATATGATCACCCTTTAGGTGATCGGTTAAAGAATAAAAAAAAAAATATATTTAAATTAAATAACATATTTCTTTAAATTTGGTAAAATCGTTATTTTTTTGATACTAAATATTTATTACAATCAGATATTTCAAAGAAAAAACATTATTTTAAATATTTTAGCAAATATGTAATATTTAATTTATATTAAGAGATGACTCATAAGTAGTGGAATGCATTTATGATGTTCTGACCAGACGTCTGTTTTTGACTACGTTTGATCTTTGCTCTCTGTTGTCGATGTTAAGAAATATTTACTGTTCTTGTAGGTTGAAGCTAAAGAGTGGTTGGTTAAGGTAAATAACATAAAGGGATCTATGAAGGCATATCGGGAAGAGGTATTCAACTTGACTATTATTGAAGGAAACCTGAAGAACAGGCAAGTGAATGCTAAGAAGAAACTCAACAAGATTATGCTTATGTTAAACTTGCTCAAAGTCCGGGTGGGAGCTACCAGAGAAAAGATCACGTCGAAGGGCAAGGTGCTTTGTTCCCTTGAAAGGCGTCGCATCACTTTTGAATTGGTAACATCATTTAATCAAATCAGTATTACTATTTATTTTATTATTTCACAAAATAGCTCTTATTTCATATTGACATTTCTTTATGTTTTAATATATGAAATATAGATAAGAACGTATCAATCATTTTTATCAACATATATTTACTTGTTCCTAGCGTAAAGTTTACTACAGAAACTAAACGTGGTTGAGCTTAACCCTTTTTAGACCTTTTGTGAAAGATAAACTGTATCAGGTAAAACAGGACTTCATATGTCGACTACTTATTTAATTATTTTCCTTTCCATTATTTCAATTAACAGATGTCATTAAGAGGCTTTTAAGAGGGTTTTTATAGCCTATATTGAAGTGATATTGAGACCATCTATTTTATTTATACAAAGTTAAAATACCCACAATATATATTGATAATATGAAGTCATTTTTCTATTAATATTGTGGTGATTTATTATATATATAGATCAACGTCTAAACCACAGAAATAAATCAGAAAAAAGACAGATCATTCAACCAAAACAGGCGTTTTTCGTTAGAGTCATATTGATACTGATGCCAGTTGATTTTTATTTCACGTGTTTATTGAAAAATCTTTACACAAATATTTATTTATATATATATATTCAGGTAACTCACCACAAATGATGAAGATAGTCGCTCTGAGGCCTTTCGTTTTCACGTCGTCAGAGAGCATGTGAATACTTTTAAATTAGATGAATTTCTAATTGAAGGAATTGTTAAACAAATCAAGACTATTTCAACTGTAATAGGGAAAAATACTGTCAATGATGCCAATCTTAATCCAACTATAAATCAAAATTCATAACCTGCCTACAACTTGTATTCACTTGCTCTCTGACGACGTGAAAACGAAAGGCCTCAGAGCAACTATCTTCATTCATTTGTGGTGAGTTACCTGAATATTTATATCACGTGTTATTGTGACAATTTTGTATATATATATATTGATATCATATAAGTCAACAAGCAAGATGTTACAACAGTGATTCATATATATATAGCTTTCTATTGCATAAATAACCTACTGTAAATTGTTTAAAGCCATTTTTCCAACGAAAATTTTTCTCTCCCTGCTTCTGTTGTCACCCAATTGGCTTTCTCAGCCATTTTTTCACCGTAAAGAATTTCGTAGGGAAAGTGACTTAAACAATTACTAATAGGTTATTTATACGATATAAAGCTATTATGATTATAAACTTCATTGATTGCATCACGTGTTTATTGTGATTATTCTGCATATATATAAACTATATTCACAAAAAGAACACACAGAAATAAAACAGAAACTCAGGAAAATATTTCGTTGGCCTCGTCATTAGAAAGATAGATGTTAGTCGCTCCGAAGACAGGTAACGGCTGGCTGGTGGCCTTGAGGAAGAACTCAATCTCTGTAGCCAACATACGGAGGGAGGGAAGACAAGGATATACAAAGATATAAAAGCCAAATAAATAATAAAAGAATCAAAACATTTAAATAAAAACTATTAACACATTGTAAGAAATCCAACTAAAAATATAAATAAGTAAGTAAACAAAAGATAAATTAACAGATAAAATAAACAAAAGGAATAATCAACGATTCAGGTTAAACCCAGGAGCAAATCTACTTGTTTATTAGAAGACTAATAAGTATTCTGGGAGCTAGATCTAATATAATATATAAGTTAAAAATTCAAGAAGAGTAACACACAAAGTAATAATGTTCTTACATTCCAAACTGGACACAATAAGAGTATTCAAGAAGAGTAACACACAGAGTAAGGAAACACACTTACAGATTCAAATTTTCGGATAATCCGTCTTCAGGAGAAAAGAGAAAGGGAGACCAAGCACGTTGTAGACACGGGTTGGTTACTTGCCGTTGCGTCTACAACGTGCTTGGTCACCCTTTCTCTTTTCTCCTGAAGACGGATTACCCGAAAATTTGAGTCTGTAAGTGTGTTTCCTTACTCTGTGTGTTACTCTTCTTGAATACTCTTATTGTGTCCAGTTGGGATCGTGTTTCGTTTTATTAAGTGAAGTAATATAATATATGTATATATAATCAGTAACATTATAATTATAATAATTAGATTATAATTATTATATATAAACTGTATATAAAATCAGTCGTTATCTGTCTCCGGAGTAACTCACATATATTTTCCTGATGACAAGGCCATCAAAATATAGTAGTGAGTTTCTGTGTGTTCTTTTTGTGAAAATGAAGAAAATACTTTTACTTTCTATTTCTTAGTTCTTTGCTTATTCCTAGTTAATTTTTCATACTTGACTGGAACCCGGCACGCGTATATCAACACTGTTGGTCTCTAACCGTCGTTTCGCAAGTGCGCTTGGTGTCCCTATCTCAACTCTTAAAAAAACTCTTAAAAATACCTGCTGACGGTTCAACCAAAAATTAGTGACAGTAAGTGTGTTCGTTTCTTTGTTCTGTGTCTGTGGTTTACTGTAAAACGTATATATATATATATATATATATATATATATATATATATATATATTTATAAACAACAATAAATTGTCGACCGTAGGACAGATATATAACGAAAAAAAAAAAGTAAATCAGGATGCGGTCAATTACTTCCACTTCCAATCAAACTCTCATTGTCGACGTTTCGATTTTATTTAAAGTCTTTTTCAAAGGCCTACACATGTAGATTTTGAATAAAATTTAATCGTCGGCAATGAGAGTTTGATTGGAAGTGGAAGTAATTGACCGCATCCCGATTTACTTTTTTTTTTAGTTATATATATATAAAGATTTCACATAAACACGTGAAATAGCAATCAATGGTCAAACCACAATAAGAAATGGGAAAACAAGACTAACCCAACAGTTGGGTTTTTGACTCTGACAAAGACCGCTTGTTACGGTTGAAAGATCTTAGTCTTGTTTTCCCATTTCTTATTGTGGTTTGATCATTGATATATATATATATATATATATATATATATATAAAAGATTTCACATAAACACGTGAAACAACAATCAATGATCAAACCACAATAAGAAATGGGAAAACAAGACTAAGATCTTTCAATTTTGTGGGGAACACAGAATAAAAATTAATCATTAATGTTTCCTCATATGTTCTATATGGGCCAAAAATTATTAAAATGACGACATATCATATTCAGGTGTTCAGTTATAATTAGGATAAAGTAAAGTACACTGTTAAGTCTTCTAGTTCTAACTGGTTCTGCATTTTTAAAAAAATAAAAGATTATAAATTATTTCGAACAATACTTAATTTAATATGACGATTAATTGATGACAATTATTAAATAAAGGCAATGAAAGAACGAGAAATGGATATAGCACTTCAGCATGACATAATGATTTCGAAGAGGAAAGTGCTGAAAGAAGAGCGTGCCTCCCTTAAGAAGAGTATGGACCACCTTAATATGAGAATAAGAATAATTCAAAAAAGGTCAGTCTAAACCTGTTTACTAGCCTAAACTAGCCTATTACTTGTTTATTACTTTTTTTGCAATAAATTGAGGTTTAATTACTTTTTTGAAATCAATTGTGTTTTTGAAATTGTCTTATAAATCAGGTTATTAAATTCTTCAATGAAATAATAAGACACTGATTTAATAAGTATATCAATTTCTTCTTCAATTGTTGACAATTTGAACTACAAATTTTTGAAAAAAAAATTGTTCCCTCAGTATTTGTTAAGTAATCAGAAATTGATCTAAATATTAAAAAATGATCCAACAGATTCAGAAGTTGGACTCTGAGGAAGACCGCTTGTTTTGAATGAAAGATCATAATCATTTTTCTGATTTCGTACTTTAATTTAGACATTGATTTCTATTTCACGTGTTTATTACGAAATCTTGTTATATATATGTTGTTAAAAGAAATCAATCTTGTATATGAGTATCCATGTATTATCGAGAGCTGCGAGGCCCAGAAAAGCTCATATATAGGAATGACTACAACTTCATTGTCCAGAAAAATAACAATGCACTTTTCCGCCGGTGCCCCAAAATGTCACAGAGTAACCAGTTCATAAGATAAAACTCACAAGAGAGATGTGGTCTCTCTTGTGCGGAAAAAATACACAGTAATTTTCACTCCATGAAAATTATTGCGTGAGAAAGGAACAATTTAAATTTGCTTCCCTTGAACCGGGCACGCGTGTGACCACACTGATGGTCTCCAACCGTCACTTCGTACCTGTACTTGGCGCCCCTATCTGTTTTCTCTTGACGGTTAAACCGAAAATTATAGACTGTAACTGTGTGTTATCTGTTTACAGTTTACGTTATATATAATTTTTATATTATAATTATAATAATTATATTATAATTATTATAAAAAGATTTCACATACACACGTGAAATAACAATCAATGATCAAACCACAATAAGAAATAGGAAAATAAGACTAAGATCTAGATGGGCTAGTTGTCTTAAAAACAAGACAACATCCCTTTCTGGACATTAGTCCCTTCCTGCGCTTTCACCCTTTTAAAATACCACTCATCCCTTCCACTCTTCTCAACCCCTCACCAGATATTTTCTGCATCGAGTGTTTCAGTTGGGTTTTTGACTCTGACAAAGACCGCTTGTTAAGTTGAAAGATTTTAGTTTTGTTTTCCCATTTCTTATTGTGGTTTGATCATTGACTATAATTATTATATAGAAACTTATATAAAATCAGTCGTTACCTATCTTCGGAGTGACTCACATCTATTTTCTTGACGTCGGGGCAATCGAAATATAGTAGTGAGTACTTGTAATTTCTTTTATGTGTGTTCTTTTTGTGAATCTAGTTGATATATATAGTCAAAATATATGTAGTCTATAATTCTAATATATTTACTACTGTTTTCGTTGTGTCTATCTGTCGGACGTATATCTGTACAGCCCTGATGATGCTATAAAAATATAGCGAAACGTTGGCGTAAGTGAAGTGTTTGTTTGTGTAGACCAACCCTCAATAACCTCTGCTGTTTGCTATATAGTCTATGCATATAAGTAACATACGAATTTTTTGGACTAATTCCTTAAAGAATGATTTTTGCTTATCAACATGCACATTTTAATTTTTGAAGTTAGAAACAATAACGTATAGTTATTATGAAGAAACTATACTTTGAGATTTTGACACTCGTTTTGAATTCCCTTGAATCCCTGTTTGATTATTTCTGCTTGCGCTTAGCCGGATAACTGTCTATCGACAATGTCAAAACACACTCTAGTCGCACTTTTTCATAAATTTTAATAACAGTAACAGTAACAGACCTATATTTCTTGGTGTAGAAAAAACTTTATTGCATTTTGGTAACATTGAAGCATAGGAAAGGTACTTTATCTACTGTATGTCAATACTGTTGCTATTTTGACCCAATCTTCCAGTAATTCTAGAACCTTTAAATCTTATGTTAAGAATTGACTTCATATGAATATTGTAAGATATAAATTTCATGATTTTCTATTATTGGAAAAGGAAATATTACACCAATGAAAGGATAACTATTACGTTCTATCTGCAACCACTTCACAGATTGTCTTATAACAAGAGTGACATTTCCCTAACATTCGGTTTGAAGATATCCACTTTAAAATAATCAAAAAACTACATTTATTGTTGATGAGTTTGATAATATATTTTGGTAATACATTTACCCGATAGTTGAATAAAAAACATGTAGTTAAATTGTCAGAGTTTGATAATATGATTTGTAAAACTGTTGAGTGATGTTGATCTCTCTAGATTTTAAATTTATTTTAGATTTAGCCTGTGGAAGAACACTACACATCCAATTACGTTGTTCTATATTTGGGGGGGGGATAGTAGAAAAACATTATTTGTTTTGTTTTTTTCTAATACTGGGTTTCCTAGACAGACGGGCAGATAACGAAAACGGAATAATTTTTATTTTTTTATGGATTTAAGTATTATCTATTAATCCCAAGATCGACATATAGTATTATGTTTTATCTTTTTCTATATGAGTTCAACATACACTTCTCCATGATACCAGTAGTGTTTAAGATTGAATTTGAATGATACATTGGGTCAGTAGAAACTACTAAATCGCCTATAGGGCTTTGCTTAGATGCCCATTTTATATCCCTCTACCTTTATCAGAGGAACTCTTCTGTACAAGTGTTATCTCCCGTTGTGGTATGACGTGCACGTAGTAGGCACTTAAGAAGCGAGGGGTCTTCTCCATATAAGAGCTCAGGAGCTCTTGATCGTCAGTAGAGAATATCTTGAGTAGCATTCTTATCAATAAGGCATTAATATCGTCTATGAAGGTTGAAGTTGACCGGTGTAACGTGTAAAATCATGGAGGTCATCTAACTAAGGAAAGGAAAGGTTGTTGTTATTAGCATATCTATATACTAAATGGAGATACCTGCATTAGTATTGCAAGAAGTAGTGATTAAATAATCCAAACAGTAATGATAATCCAATAAATAATCCAATCCGCATTATGTATCTCAGAATAAAAGCTCTAAATTGTGTCGTATATATTTATAAATAAATTGTCTGTTTATATGAGAAGGATCAAGGACAGCGGAAGACAAAGGAGTGGGGCTCCTATGGCATGTAAGGGCATGTACACCAGTATCTTCCAAGCTGAAATCCATGCCATCAAAAGATGTGTACAATTTAATATGGATAAAGGAGATAAGTACAAACATATAGTAATAATGTCTGATAGTAAAGCAGCAATTGAAGCATTGACCCCAAACCTTATCAGCTCAAAGGTGATCCTGAACTGCAAAAATAAACTCAAACTCCTGGGTATGAGGAACAGGATTTTGAGGTGCCAGGACATGAAGGAGTAGAGGGAAATGAACAAGCAGACGAACTTGCAAGGGAAGGTGCTCAGAAACCGCATACTGGTCCAGAGCCATAATGTGGTATATAGGACAACACACTATACAAGAACTCCTTAGGAAAGATGATAGGAAATCAGGAAGTAATAGTGGGATTCTCTTCAAGGACACAGACAATCAAATAAGTTTGAGAATAGGCAAATCTTGTATTGCATGGAAAGGAGCAGGAATAATCTAAGGAATTTAACCTCGTTTCTAACGGGTCACTGCAAACTTAATGGCTATCTGCGAAGAATGGGCATTATCAATTATGGTTTGTGTAGATTCTGCAAGAAAGGGGAAGAAACATGGTTCCACCTGCTGGCTGACTCTCAAGCCACTGTGCTAGACAGAGGCAGGTGTTTCGTGACACTCAACAAAACTATAGAAGAACTTTTACTGTTGGAGCCAGCAAAAGTACTGAGCTTCTTGGAGGCGTTGCAGCGAACTGGGGTACTATAGTACAGAAGGGGGTAAGTACAATAGTTCTTAAGACGCAGTACTATAATAACCCTCAATAAAATAAATAAATATGTGAGAATTGTAAATTTTAAATGTTGTACAACCCACCTAAAATCTGTCTGCATTACAGGTACCAGATAGCAGTTGACATGCTCGGCAGAAGTCCTGATGGTAACCCTCTGACAGTATCTTATGTCAAAATTAAAGTAAGCATATTTTTTCATAAAAAGGCTTAAACTTTTTCTTTTATTTTTGCTTGTTACCTCTGTTACTGTGAACATGATTATTTATATTACATGATTACATATGATCAAAACACAATATGAAATGGGGAAAAAAAGACTAAGATCTTTCAACCATAACAAAGAACCGACAATCATGTCGGTTGCTGACAGGAAAAAAGTAGCATCTTATTCTTGCATATAAATAAATAAAATCATCATATTGATTGGACCGGAGCTCAATTTATTACCTATGAAAAATCGATGTTGTTAAGAAATGTTATCGAATCCTCTCTGATTAAATTTAATAACTCAAATATTATAAACATTAGTAACGGGCTTTTCAAACTTGATTCTACCTTTACAAGGGAAATACCCCATCGAAGAAGGTTGACACGTTTTAGATAGTTTTTCACTTTTCTTATTGTACTCCTTTGTTTACCCAAACAACCCTCTCTGTTCTATATAAATAAAGCAAAGGTTTTGTCTGTTGATTGCTTAGAACTGACTCATTTCAAGTTTTTTGTACTTAACAGTTTATACATCCATTAGAGAAACCGAATCCACTCTTAAAGGAATTTCTGTCTGATTGTTTTCCAGAGATTTTGTCACAAGCAAACTCAGTCACCATAAGGTATAGCAAGCTGAAATTTGGCAGTAGATTTGTGTATGTCTAACTTAAAATTAAAAGCTAAGATTTGAATTAAATTCAATGTAGAAGGACTATTTTATAAATTTATATTTATATAAAAGAAGAAGAAGCATATTTTATAAATATGCAGGTATTTTTAGGTGCCTGATATTGTAGCAAGCCATTGTTAGTTGATTTTTTATTCTTTTGCGTTTAAGCTCTCAGCAAGAGCTTATTGACAAGGTTTTTCCCGGAGTTCAAGATCTGCCGTCCACTCAGAATAACTATCTCAGTGAACGAGCAATTCTCTCCCCTAATAATGAACAGGCATGAAAAATCAACAAACAACTTCTTATACTATGTCAGGCTGAAAAAAGAACTTTCAAGTAAGTAAACAGAGTGATAAGTGATGAAGAAGCAGTTCATTATCCAACTGAATTTCTTGACTCCGTAATGTCTGGACGTCATAGAGGCGGACATCATGACTGGATGCACTACTAAGCAGTCTGCGTTTATACCACCCATACCATTGATTCCAAGTAACTATCCGTTTAAATTCAAACAGTTGCGATTCCCGTCAGCGACTGTTTCACAATGACGCTAAATAAGTTGCAAGGGCACTCTATCTTCGGCAGGAATTGAAGTGAGTGCGACCAAGTGTTTTTCTCATGGACAACTGTAAGTTGCTTGCTCAAGTCAGAGGTTCCAACTCTCTGTTCTTCCATGCACCTGAAGGACAGACAGCTAATGTGATGCATACAGAGGCACTTACTTAACGCAGTACTAATAATTATATTTTCTACTATTCTCTAATTTCTAATAATATCTTGGAATTCCACGTATCATCTCTGAATTTTTCTAAAATACCCGTCAAAGATAGGTGGTGAATAAATAAAACTGAATATTCAATGTTTATGAAAGTTTCATTTTAGTCTCAGGAGATTTTCGACAAACCCTATATAACTAATACGCGATTATTTTACAATAAATACGAGATAAAACAAATCAGTACCTAAACAAAAATTTGAAATGGTAAAAAATTAACTAATCTTATTTTTAAATATAGTACTTCTTTGTTCACCCCTTTGATTACTTACTTTCATATATTGATAAAGGTCTAAAAATTGTTACAAACTATCACAAATACTTTGGAATCAAATGATCCAAATGTCTAAATAGTTAAAAACTATTACAAAAACTTTTAAAAACCATTACGAAAGCCCCTCAAATATAAAATATTTTACCTTATCCGCTTTATTACTAAAATAGCTTGAAGTCTCTATAACAATATAGGTTTCTCTATTGATAATAATGTAAATAACAAGTGAATTAAAAAATCAACTATTTGTAGCTTCCTCAATAAATTAGACTCTGCAATGAAATAAATAAAAAAGCAGTGCTATCTGTGGGGTATATTTTAATTAGAAAATAATTTTCACCCGTTCTTTGTGGTGTTTTTCTTTCTCACCGTTTTTTCTCCTTTCAAATCTTATTCAAAAATGTTTACCGCACTTCCTTAAACATTTTTGTGTTCGTATTTTTTTTTCGAAAAAACCTCAACAATTTATTCTACTCTTAATAAATTAACCCCTTATCTATTATTAAAGTAGATTTTTGTTTATTTAGTTTACACATTATCAATACATAAAGTTGATTTTTTTTATAGTTAATGATATCCACTTTCGTTTTCAATAAATCATTACAATGACTGCTATTTTGTTTTAGAACGCACAAACAAAAAGTGAACTGGAAGAGGAAGGAGATGTGCTTGAATCGAAAGTTCTGAAAGCTGAAAAAGAAATAAAAGCGATGGAAAACACTCTACGATTGATAAGCGCATCAAACTCCCAGTTTAGAAAAAACTTGGACCCTGTAGATGAGCAAGGTATCACGTAAATATTTTTAATGGGTTATTTCCACTCAGGTTAGTAATATTAAAATTATGCATCATACCTCGTATAATAACTGGAGAGCTTGACCTTTTTCGGATCCTTCTGGTTCCCATCTTCAAGAATACCTGTCAGAAATCCACAATCAGTTGCTTTTGAAGATGGGAACCAGAATGACCCGAAACCGGTCTAGTTCTCTAGACATTATACGAGATATGACAGATAATATTATTATTAATTCTAATATCACGTTAATATTCATCATTTCAACAATTCAACCTCCCACTATTACGATTTTTTTCCGATGCAATAAAATGTATTGTGATTGAACTACCATGGTCTCATTCACTCCTGACCACATTACACAGTAATAACTGAATTCTTTAATTAAGCAATGAATCGTCTAGACTTTCTTGTGTATAGGTCATTAGCTTTCATAAGTTATTTCTCATAATGATTGTCATCACACAACTATCCATTTTCCGTTATTACCAGAATGACGCTCATACAGTGTAAGGGTTTAAATATTTTTTAGGAATATCCAAGAAGAAATGGATATACAATGCTTAACTCTGCAAAATAAATATGTCATTAATCATGTAATGTTCAATGACAAACCTTAGATAGGTTTCATGCATGTAACCAATTTTGTATTGACTTTTTTGTTAGCAAGATAGACCAAAATTCCTATGTTTGTTATTGAGCTGGTTACATAACTTCTTAAACAATTGTTTAATTTAACTTTGAAGCAACAACTTCTCTGTAGACAACATCCAATGATTCCCCTACCCTTTAATAAAGTCTTTATTAAACAAAAAGCATTATAAATACCAAATTTCATATTAAGTTTTTGTGAATATTGAAAAGGAACAGTAAGGTCTAAACCAATATTGGACTTTTTTAAGGGATACTAATCTAAAAAAAAGGTCATTTTTTAAGTTTTGTAGAAATCGGTCTTCATGATTTTGGTTAAAATGGGTGATTCTCACATTTAATATGTATGGTGTAATACTCATATAAATTGTCGTCCTCCAGGGTCAAAAGTATTCCAAAGTGTTCATGAATAGTGATAAGCATACTCAGATTAAATCGATATTTCCTATTTAAAATATTATCATCTGAGCTTATTGAAAGAATCATCTGACTTTCTGGTTTCCCTTCTATTTATACACCCTAGGTTTGGTGTGGCCGAGAGTAGAAAGGGTAGATCTAGAATGTTTGATAAAGTTTTTACCTTAACTAGTTAGTTCATATGTAGCTGTGAACTCAACAATTAATCTCCCTCATATATCACAACTCTTCACCAGACAACTTGGAGACTATAAATCACTGCATTATTTTAACTAACTAATAAACCAGCATATTTGGTGTACATCACTTTCAAAAGGAAGTTTTACAAAGTACTTTTTCTTTCTAATGTGCCCTCGAGGGCTGTTAGTTGGACTATCTTGTTATAGATAAATGACTCGTACTATATATAATTGATAGTACACTTGTTCACTAATTTTAATATAAATTATTTTTCAACTTTTAGGACCTGAAATGCAAGAGCTCAAAAAACTGGAATTGGAATTTTTCTTGTTATCAGAAAAGGTCAGAGAAAACCTAGTCATGATAGACGATTTCAAAATGGACATTATGGTATTCTTTACAATTATATATCTTCTAATTTTTGTTATGAAAAAAATAATTGTTAACATCATCAAATTTAAACAAAAATATCTAGTCCGTAACCTAAATACTATAAGGAAACGTATTGCTATTAAATGTATGACTTAGTTGGATATTTAGCTAGTATTGCAGATTACTAAGTAAACGTACTATAGATAGTTATGTTTTGAATTTAGCATTGTACTAAAACTTTGTGTGTATGTCAAATAAATGTTTGACATTAATTTGTACAAAAATTATTTGACATAATTAATTGTCAATTGCCATCAGACATTGCTTTTGCCATGCTTAAAACACCGGTTTCATTATGTCACCTCAGTAAAGACACATTGGGCGTGGTCAGCACTTGAATGGGTGACACAACGTGCCGTTGGCGCCCCAGGTGACATAGCTCGCTCATGTTTGTTGTGGAGAGGGTAACGACGATGGTCGAAATATCGATGTGAGTTATGTCTGTGTCTTTCTGTGTGTTTCCTTCGTTTTGAATTTATTTTATTTTAAAAAAGCCCGCTCTACCGTTTCTTTTAATTGTATATATATATATATATATATATATATATATATATATATATAAAGACATGTAAGTATTGCACAGGATACAGTACCTTTCAATTAATTTTTACTGTGATATACGCTATCGTTAACCTATGAACTATACAATGTCCAAAAATATTAGAACAAATAATACTGCCGCCAGGACGTAGACTAATGTAATAAATATAGTATAACGGCCAAAACTAACAGATCAAAAACCTATACATGCATATTGTTAATACCATAGAGAAGGGGTTGGGTAACTTTTTAGGGTGTTGCCCCAATAGAATTTGTAGTAAAATGAATTTACCCCCACACTTGGAAGTACTCTGGTGGACTAATAAATTTACTTCTAGAATTCATGGATAATAAATAAACAAAAAATGTATTTTGGAAAAATGTTGAACTGTTAATTTCATCGATCATAGGATTTAAAAGTCTGTCTCTTTAGCATTGATATAGCACACAAGAAAATAACGTAAGAATGATATTTATAAAAAGTAATAAAACACTCTTTTTAGGATTACATAACACAATACAAAAACTATTGACCACCACGTATTCCAAATTCATACAATAACAAAAGAAAACTTTATTGAATCTACTATTATGGGGAAAAAATGTTTATCCATTCTGGCATAAGAGTAATGAAGAAAATATTGAAAACTTTCATATTTTAACATCAGATTGAAATCTTTAATATTTTCATATCAGGTACCACAGGCTTTGGAAAAATGATACTATTTCACCTTAGATACAACAAACTCGGTGTCAGGGATTTTTGTTGTTACTGCTACTAGGAATGCTGCTTCAGGATTCAACCGGTTTTTAAATTTACGAGGATGGAAAAACCTGAAAGAGCGGTCTCTTTGAGGGTAAAAAACAGTTTCAATACTGATTCAATAACCGATGAATGAGTTTCAATACTGATATTTCTCCGTTTCCATAGTTTTAAAGATCGTGGAATCTTCGATACATTCTTTTCTCTAACTTTTCCTCACTCAGGATATTCACATCTCTATCACGTCCACTACCCCCAAAATTTCTAATTAACTCAATTTTGAGTAATTTACCCTTGTTCTCCGACTACTGTAATACAGGTTAGTTGAAATCAAATTAGTACATGATTACAGGCGTAGGAGTTTTTTGACTGGTTTCGTAAGAGCTCTACTTGAAGGTGGTTAGCATCCGAAAAACTCCTGTTGTATACGAGTTATGATGTTGTCATCTACTAATGTGATTAAAAGGTATATTCAATAACTAGCAAACGTACCCGTCTTTGACGGGTATTTTACGAAAATTCAGAGATGATACGTGGTATTTCAAAATATTACTAGAATAAGAAAAAAAATATTTATTAGCAAAGTGTTAAGGAAGTGCTTCTGTATACATGACATTAGCTGTCTGTTCTTCAGGTGCATGAAAGAACAGAGAGTTGGAACCTCTGACTCTTGAGCAAGCAACATACAGTTGACCATCTGAGAAACACTTGGTCTCACTCACTTCAATCCTGCCGCGACAGAGTTTGGCATTGCGACTTATTTTAGTCATTGTGAAACAGACGCTGACGGGAAATTGCAACCATTTGAATTTTAAGGGACAGTTGCTAGGTGCCAATGGTATTCGTAGTATAAACACTGACTCCCCACTACCACACTCAGCAATGATATCAGCCTCTATGACGTATCTTTGCAAAGCACGAATTCGGAGTCTTGTCCCGTTGCAAATTTTTTGGTCACTCAATTTTGTAACAGTATGATTGGTGCCCCTACTTTAAGTTTTAAATTATGAGCAGGCAGTCCAGGAGCAGTCATGGAGTCAAGAAATTCAATTAGATAATGAACTACTTCCTCATAACTAATTACTCTGTTTACTGACTTTTAAGTTCTTTCCTCAGCTTGATATAGTGCCAGAACTTGTTTATTGATTTTCCTGCCTGTTCATTTGTAGGGGTCGAACTGCTCTTTCACATAGCCAATTATTCTGAATAGATAGCAGATCTTGAGCACCGGAAAACACCTTGACAATTCTCTTGCATGGAGCTTAAATGCAAATAATATTGAAATCAGCTAAGAATACCTAGTTGCTATACCTGTATATTTTCAAAATAGACATGTCTGTGAAGTTAGCCAAAGACAGCTTAAATGTCCATTACTTCGCTTTTCCATTACTTTGAATTTTCAATCCATTCAAAGCTTAGATTTTAATCTAAGGTAGGTTAGACATACATAAACTTACTTTCAAAGTTTCAGCTCGCTGTCTCATGGTGGCTGAGTTTACTTGTGATAATGTTTTGTGCTTAGAAGTCCATAACTTCGCTTCTGCATTGAATTTCTAATCCATTCAAAGCTTAGATTTTAAATTAGATATACACAAACCTACTGTCAAAGTTTCAGCTCGTTATGTATTATGGTAGCTGAGTTCACTTGTGACAAAATTTTGCGGAAAGACCGACAGAAATTTTTCTAAGGGTGGATTCGGTTTTTCTAATGATCGAAACGTAAAGATAACTTGAAATGAGTCGTTTCTAAGCAATGAACAGCCAAAACCATTCTTTTATTTATATAGAAGTCTTATTATTTGATTAACTATAAAGAATTAAACATCATTTCAATGAAAAATATTTCATTAGTATCATGAACATTTGAGAATGAAAATTTTTCTATTTATATTTACAGAAATTAGAGAAACAAATACAAATGTTTGAACAAGAAGAAGAGAGCGTGCAAGAAGAGTGGAAGCAAAAAGATAAAGAATTGTCTGATTTGGAGAGAGATATAGCAAGTAAACAAGAAAAACTAGATCGTGCAGTAAAGCGCATGTCGAAAGTAAACAAAGAAATAGTCAATACCAGCACAAATGGAGCACTTTTTAAACGATTAGTTCAGGTTGTATACATATTTTACTTAAGGATTTGTTACAGATTAGCCCTTTTTTACTCCTTTGTTAAAAATTAGCAAAACCATTAATGGTAAGATTTCATAGCACAAACGTTGTAAGGCTTTAACGACAGTTAAGGCTTTATAAATGTGACAATCTCTTTTTTGCCAGTGATCACAAGAAAGAGAGAAATAAACATTACTAGCAACATGTTTCTATCAGTTTTTACTGGAGTCAAAGTACTATCGTTCGTCTCAACATCAATCCTGTACATTTCATGTTAATTTATTTTAACAAGCATTATGTGTTAATAATAATTCATGAATAGTGAACTATATCTACGTTTAATATACATAAAAATATTTCACATAAACACGTGAAATAACAATCAATGATCAAACCACAATAAGAAATGGGAAAACAAGAGTACAGTAAGAAAGAATAAAAAACTATCTGCTAGCTGTAGTAGAAGAGGGCAATAATCTCTTCTAAGAGGGTTGACAGCTACCAGATAGTTTTTTACTCTTTCTTACTGTACTCCTTTGTTTCCCCAAACATCCCTTTCTAGACATTAGACCTTTCCTGCGCTTTCACCCTTTTAAAATACCGCTCTTCCCTCCCACTCTTCTCAACCCCTCACCAGATGTTTTCTGCATCTAGTGTTTCAGTAGGGTTTTTGACTCTGACGAAGACCGCTTGTTACGGTTGAAAGATCTTAGTCTTGTTTTTCAATTTTTTATTGTGGTTTGATCATTGAATGTATAATATACAGGTGAAATCTTAATTTACGAGTGTTTTAGAGATTTTATGAGTGCCTACTGCCATATGACATAAGATATTTTACATTCCCGATTAAGAATAACATCACGATTGTAATACCCATTTAACAAATCTTAATAATTGTAATTGTAATATTTATTAAGTAATTGTAAGTAACATTTAGATGCTTAATGCCTTAAATTAGATTTTACAAGCACTGATCATCAATGTCAACTTAACGTGCTTCCCTGGACAGTAATAGGAACCCCATGTAATTTGTATATGATAAATGATAATTTTGAATAACTCCTAATTATCTCCAATATCACTAACTGTTAATTTTTTTTTTGAAATATTCAAAAGGAATATTATAAGTATCTTATGAAAGATGACTACAGAAAGAAATGTATACCTCATAGTTCACAAATGATGATAAAAATCTACGAATTATTATTTCTATTTTGATGATAAAATTCCAGTAAAAATTCAGTTACATCAAAAGTTGTAAATTACCACTTTTATGCAAACTCCAAAGGATTAACAATTGAAATAATTTTCTAAAAAGAGCAAGATTTAGTAGGAACCATTAAGTTCTTCCTTCTAGGATATTTGTTAAATCAGTTTTCCTCTGTATTAAATTTCCGTTTTTTTTTTGTTTTTAAGTATTTTAACTACTACAGTGGTTATTGGATACATGATTACTACAGTATTATTATTATTATTATTATTATTATTATTATTATTATTATTATTATTATTATTATTATTTGTGGGTGACTGTAGCACTGCGTCTTAAAAAAAAAAACTATTGTACTCCCCCTCTTTGTACTAAAGTACCCCAGCAGTTAGCTTCAACGCCTCCAAGAAGCTCAGTACCTTTGCTGGTTCCAACGGTAAAAGTTTTTCTATGGTTTGTTGAGTGTCCTGAAGCACCTACCTCTGTGCAGCAAAGTTGCCTTAGAGTCAGTCAGCAGGTGCAACGGTGTTTCTTCCTCTTCTTTGCAGAATCTACACAAACCATCATTGATAATGCCTATTCAGGCTCCCTACGTTCCAGGAAAAAGCGACTTCCTTTGTCCTTCATCGTGAGGGTCTTCTTCGGGTCCTTAGGTGCACTTGTGGGAGGTTGGCTCCCGCTAGTTAGCGCTTTTCTGCCCTTCTGGAGTATGGTCTCCAGACCCCCTTCTCCTTAGTATTATACAGGGGAAAATCCCTGTATCTCTATCGGTGGTATTTTGTCCGCTCCGACAGAGCACAGTATACCGGAGTAAGGCTATTTACTCAAGGGGGTCGACTGGTACCCTTAAGGCTCCGTTCATAATACAGTAACCCCTGTATTATCCATTCTTCGGCACGAATCGAATAACACCTTAGATTGAGGCTGAGATAAAAGGAGGGGATTTGGGGATTAGGAAGGATGTGTAACGAAGGTGGTCAGGCCCAATTCCTGATCTCACCTTCTCCTCCTCTTTCGTTTGTCCCTGCATATAGCAGGTTAACAGGGTAGCTTCGTGAAGGCCGAAAGTCGGAGTTGAGAGTTAGAGGCTATTAGACGCTTAATCACTCCATTACTAGAGTAACAATAACAACTAATGTTTCTTTGACTTATCTGATCCGTTTTAACTTCACCCATTCCGTTCCTTCCATTCGAGTAGATTAAAGAAGTACAACGAAACCACTCCTCTCTTTCAAATAAAAGTTTGCTTGCTGAATTAAGTATTTTAACCCTAATATAATGTACCAGTTTTCCTTTACCTCACATGTTTTTCCTTTATTCTTAATTGAAGTTTATTTTATTACCTGCAAAAATAACTTTCTTACAAAATTATAAATATAATAACATTTTGTTACAGTAATAATGTTTGTCATTAATTAACTTGAGGTTTTAATTAGAAGTTACATCCGTTAATTATAACCATTAAACCTTGATAAGTGTTCACAATAATTTGATATCCAAACAGCTACAGTATACTTATATGATAATTAAACTTGCGTAATTAATTGGGCATTTGTTTTAATGTATTGACTGCTGAATTAACAATCATGGTTTTTCCTTCAACTACTTTAATAATGACATTAAGGTGAAATGGTCAACATGAGTTATTTTTTACTTGCAATCACACTTCGCAAAACGAAAACAGTTTTTAAAATACTAACTTCATCAGGGTTCAAAACAACTTAATAGGTTATAATGCTCCATAAATCATTTGGTTTATTTTTTTAAAATTAATCATAAAGGTTTGCCGCCTTACTAAAATAATAGCCACTGTATTACTACTTAAAGAAATAAATATAATTACAAATTAATTACAACATGAATAGTTCTAAAAACGTTTATTACATTTTAATTCTTGTGCTTATTTTTTTTTAAAGGAAAATATTTTCTTTGTTGGATACTGAGCTAGTTTCGACTTTCCTTTGAAGCTTTCGAACACTATTTCGTAAAAGACCAATAATAACTCATTTGTAATTAAAGTTAAATAATAAACTGAAATCTAAATCATTCAGAAAGAACATCTAATTCTTAAATTTAATACTTTTTGAAAAATATAATAAATATTAAACTCAATCTCATTCCTTAAAACAGCATAAACGATGATATATATATATATATATATATATATATATATATATATATATATATATATATAACTCTATTTTTTTTATCGAGGTTTAGTCTAGCTTTAAGCTAAACCAAACCTCGATAAAAAAAAAATACTGTTAAATATATCTAGTCCAGATAAGGAAAACATTCGTGTGTATATATTTGTAAAAGTTGGAAGCAGTACTTCATTTAAACATATATTGTTAAATAACGCCCCATATTTGGCTTGTATCTGTTTCTTACACAATTTCTCCAGTTTTCGGAATTCCTTCCTCGTCTCTTCATTAAAACTATAAAGCTTATCACCAATATTGCTAGTCGACATGTTTCGAATGTACCACATTCATCATCAGGACAATAATGAGAATAATAGTAGAATTGTTAGTTTATATATATAGATGTGGATTACTATTGGAATGTTCACAGGACATCGCCTTTGGTCACGGGGCATTATGGGGGATTAAGGCAGGGTGGGTTGGACTCACTTACTACCTGGCCAATCTGGTTTGGCCTGTTGGAAAATAGTTTTAAAATTCGACAAGAATTATTAAGTTGGATATTTATGGCTGGCTGCTTTTCGTGAATTATTAATGCTTCTAATATTTGTAATTTAACATGGTTTCTTTCTTTAGCGATGATTTTATCGTTGCTATGCACCTTTCTTCCGGAGCGCCAAAATTCCTTTATACTATTATTATTGAAGACCAAAGCAGCTGCAGTGATGACTATCTTTTTAAGAACGTGTTCCCTTCTTCTAAACACTTCACGGTGTTGCAAAGGCAACTGAGAAATTACTTCTGCGTTAAGAGTTTTTCTTAAGATGACCTTGGGATAGTTACTTTTTCAGTTGCCTTTGCAACACTGTAAAGTGTTTAGGAGAAAAGAACACGTTCTTAAAAAGATCAACACTGTAGCCGCTTTGGTTTTCAAATGATATTTGTGTATACATACCGAATCAGGTAAATTGGTAAAAATACAACTACATTGGTAAATACAACTATCATTGTATATACATATATAAAAGAAGTTTTTTTATTTCATTTATATGGAACAAAGATTGAACTATAAAATAAATTTTGTATTCAGTTTTGTGTCAGAAATATAATTACTAGTAGAGTCCCTTACATAAAAAATCATTAAACTTTCTAATAGAAAAATGCATGAATATGCTTTCTTAGTAATATCTAACAAAAAGATAATATGTAAATAAATATATTTATAGAAGGATATTGGACTGAGGCTTAAAGTGGAGCAGATTCAGAACTGCCTAGAACAACTGGCCGAACTATCGGTTACCTACATCGAAACGAGTCCAATGGTCTCCAGGTATCTCACAGAGAAAAACATCTCTCTACCCAGATCTAGTAGGACTAACTTCTATTCTAAACCTGCATCTAAGACTTCCTCAAACTTCAGCAGCCTAGCAGTATCAAAAATTAGTCTTTGGTATATCACATTTTGTTATTAATCTTGCACTAAAAAAAATATAAATTGAATGCTAATTAAAAATAGTACATAATGATCGCATATAATACATTCTGAGTATTCTATGGTTTTATTTCAATATTTGACTAGAAAGAGGAGACACAGAAACTAATAAAAAAATCTGGAATGTGTTACACTTAACTATAAGTAAACATATTATCAAGATCTTTGACAAATTTATTTTTGGATTTAGTGTAAATGTGACTATCGTTTAGGTATACGAGGTATTATCAGTCATGTGGTGAAAGTATTATCGAACTCATAGATAATGAATTTAATTAGTTCATTTATTTTAATTCGGCTGTATCCAGTTAATCAGTTATACCAAAAATGGTATCATTGTTCTGGAAGTGTCTAACGAGTTCCTGTAAATGGAACTGAACTGCCGTAATATTCAGTGATTATTTCCATTTTTTTTTTTATTTTATGTTTTATTCCAGCAAGTTCCACTGTGGATTACATGCGTCAACATCAAATTGTATATAATGTTTATGTCATTTACAATAAGCTAATACTTATTTTACAATGATTCTTAATTCTATGATATAATAATTGTTTTTCTTTTTCTTATATGGTCTGCACCAGGGTTGGGCAACCTTTTTGAGAGTGTGTGCCAAAATCAGCCAAGTCTCTGCACAAACTTTTTCCACGTGCCAACAATTTTTTTTTAGAACATATTTGGTATCTCTTAAGAACTTTTTAAACAAAAAAATAATAAATTACTTCAGTGCAGTAAAACAGAGTATAAAAAACAACAGAACAAATATTTAACCTTTTAAAAAAGAAGGTAACTATGGCAACAAGATCAACTTCTTTTTCTTGAGAGCTCTTTAGCTTCGTAGAGCTTAAACCTCTTCACCACCAGGACGTTCATATACTGTCAGGGCATGAAGGCTTATACCCCAAGGAAAGTAGTTTTTTTTTTTGTCTCTGCTTAGGGTAACATGTGCTTGTATCTGTGCTAAGGGTAACCTGTGCTCTTGCGTGCCAGAGACAAGTCATCGGCGAGCCAAGTTTGGCACGCGTGCCTGAGGTTGCCCACCCCCGGTCTACACTGTACAGAAATTTCACAAATTCTTTGTCATATGTTCTTTAATTAATGAGGAAGGCCTAACTTTAATAGAGGAACCTAACTCCTCTCCACAATCCAAGACCTTATGTTTGAGAGCCTGTCTTTGTGTTTCCCTCAAACAACACTCATACACAAAGTGTCTAGGACAGAGGTTCTCAAACTTTTTCTTCCATAGTGGGGAGGTCTTTTTCTTCCATAGACCCCCTGTAGGAATTTTATTTTTACCCCCTACCTAAGGGATATATATAAATATAAACATCTAATTGTGTGTGTGTGTGTGTGTGTGTGTGTGTGTGTGTGTGTGTGTGTGTGTGTGTGTGTGTGTGTGTGTGTGTGTGTGTGTGTGTGTGCAATGGCTACCACAGACGACTCATTTTAAAACACATAGTAATAGGAAAATGAGGGGAAATGGTAAAGAAGAAAGAAACTGAAATATCAATAATTATATCTATATTTTAAAGTCCATGGAAACCATAATAATAATAAATAAAACAAATAATATCACCGTAATTTCAATCAACTAATTCCCAACTCTAGTAGGTGGTATGGTGGGGGGTTTTAATTTCGGAATTAAACTCTCATATCAAAACATTGGACATATTTTATAAGTTATCAAAACATACTTTTTCATTACTCATGCTCACTTCCTCCCCAAATCTAGTTTATATTTACTTATTTTTTTTACAATACGAATACCTTAATATTCATTTAAAATATTATTTTATTTATTATTATTAATATTATTATGGTAATTTTATTTATTCATTTATTTTTATTTTTTATTTATAAATTTATTTTTTACTAAAGAGATATCCATAGACCCCCAATAGACCCCTTGGTGATCTTATACCCCCAGGGGGTCCACATGGACCCCTTTGAGAATAGCTGGTCTAGGAGATTGGGGTGTCTCCTCAGTTACATGCACATGATGGACTTGGAACTATTTTGAACAAGAATAACCTGTTCAGGTATTCTTTAAATGACCCATGTCCTATCATGTATTGGGATATTTTATAATTTATTTGGAAGTGTTTCATCGATATTCTTTGTTTTACACGACGAAAATAATCCTTTGTTAGAAGGCCTTTAGTGGATTCCTCCCAGAATGTTTCCACTTCCAATATATTAGTACGTAATTTAAAGAGGAAAAAAATGTCTATAAAGACATAAAAACATGTCTATAAAAAAATGACTCTCCAATCATGCAACATTACCCAATCAATTAATGAACTTGATCCACCAAACGGGTTTGGTCTGTAGCGTGTCCACAAACTTTTGTGAGCACACCCACCCACACAGACATAGTCAAAAAACCGTAGAAAACAACGATTTTACGGTCCACAAAAACATGCAAATCCGTCACAAGCTCAAGATCAATTCTTTTCTTGATTTAAGTATATACTTATAATTAAGTAAAAATAAATAACAGTATTTTCTACTTTACACAAAGTACCTTTCCCATGGTTTGATATTGCCCAGAAACCATAGTTTTGCAACCAGGGATCATTTATATGTCAAACATCATTATTATCCGTCAAAATTTACAGGAAATGTAAATAATTCAGGGAAAAATTGTGCACTATCAAGAAGTAAATTTTGTAACAAAAAAGCAAATCAGTAAAATATTATTTCTATCGTTATATTTTTATACATTATATATGGTTATTTTATATATTTTAAACCAACCAATGAACACTCTACAGGAGAAAACAACATTCACAGCCTGCTACCAATCATCAACCCTACGACATATCGACCACATACGGTTCTCATACATGAGATTCAGTAACAATACAAAACTTCACACTTTACTCAGCCAAACAGTTTTCGTGATGTTTGGCAAAATTTTCAATAGATTATGGATAACAAATTATGAGTTGAAAATATGAAGTTACTATGAAATTTCTCCCACAAGTGAACAAACATTCCATTACAATTTGTTCAACTTGAACATTTAGTATTCAGAAAAATCCATGATAATAGTCCTCAATGATTGTATACAAAGATTTTGAATATCCTAGAATTCCAAGAATATAATAAATTGTCAGATTTAGGAATTGCAGGAATATTTTTACTCCTAATTTCTTCATGCAAATGAGATTTCTATATGTTTATGACCAACACAGAAATTAAGAGCATGTTAAGGATGATAGTGGAAATTCCACACATTATTGAATTCTTTAACCAACAATGCAAATGACATTTGTAGCAGCTGTTACCATGAAACTGAGAAAATTCAAAATTTGTTTTGTTAACACGAATTGGATCATAAAAAAAAAACTATTATAAATGGCTGCATTACTTAGAAAACACTCCACTTTACATATTATATCACCAGAAGTGGACAGTTATCACCTTCAGTGTAGTCTTCAAGCAGATACTCATTTTATTGTGCATTGCCAATTAATCATTTAACTGAAGTTATAAAAATCATAAAGGAAAGTTAGAAATGATTAAATGGTTTTTGTTTATTTTGAGCTTGACCTTTTATAATATTTGTCACCATTTTAAAATAGAAACATAAACGCAATCATGTGTTACGAAACTGAGTTAAAAATTGAAGTTTTGAACTTACTCCTTTAGACAATTATTACTTTATACTTAAATCACTAAAACATGTAGATTCAAATCAGCAAATTTTGACACTATAATTAAGATAATTATACATAATTATTAAGTTAATTTTGTATTTTAATTTTCTTCCTTGAATTTCGTATGCACATTAGGAAACCTCAATATATTTATGGTCGGGCAACATCGTAACATATTTCTGTTATGTGCATTACTTTATCAGTATGAGTTAATCCATTTATATTTTAATGCTGCAAACAATTTTTGGGAATGCATCTTGCTATTACATCTTGTTTCAATCGCATATGGGAAACTCAATTTGATTGAAATTCTATGGTCAGTTCTAGATCTCTGGACAACATTAGTTCATCTCCATCGAGCCAGCAAGAACAACAAAGAGGAAATGAAGTTTCACCCTTGACCAAAGCGTACCCCTGCATAGACTAAATCTCTATCACTTATCCTCATCTCTCTATTTCCCTGCAGCAAAAATAAAAGTGAACAAAATGTTACATATTTATTTTTTAATAAATAGAAAATAGCTAAAAAAGTCATACTAGATTTAGTACAAAGTCAATACACATTAGTGTGATAATGGAAATGAAATTTATTTTCATCATATCTAAGGCGAATGTTACTAAATGGAATCATAGTAGTGTGTTATTAATATATTAAAACATTTTGAATAATATTTATTCATGAGAACTTTACAAGATTGTATTATATTTATCATATTCACTGACTACATTATATTTAGCGAAATCTAAATCAACGGGTAGGACAAACCTTCTCCACTTTTTTACTACACATAGGGTAAGCCCCAACTAAAAATATATTATTTACGCTTCTGACCTCAAAATATACCGAAAAGAAAAAGCTCTAAACGGAAGTATTTCTTATTTAGAACTCCAGTACAATATAGAACAAACAAACTCTTGGATATTAAAAAATAAAAGAGACTCTACTCTTTTAAATTGCTAAATTTTAATTCTTCCGTTTTCAGTCATAAAAAAAATTCTTTGACTGTTGTCCATCACTAGTAATTACTACACACTTTAACTTCAAATTACATTCATCTGTTTAGATCAGCGTTTCCCAAAGTGGGCGGTGGTTTGATATGGGGGGGGGGGCGGGGGCGGTAACGCAAAAATAGGCGGTTGGGGGGCGGTAACGCAAAAATATGCGGTTTGGGGGGCGGTAACTAAAAAATAGATGGTTGGTGGCGACAGTGTAGCTAATGTAGCAGCCAGCTCACACCGTCGTCCCAAACTGTTGGCGGTAACCATCAAAAACAATACAAGTAATAAAAATTAGAAATAAGAATTTCAAAAGATATGCCGCTCTTTTACCTGAGGATTAAGGGGTCAGCCCCAGTCGAAAGTAAAAGAGAGTTTTCGGTCAAAATAAAGGGAATAAAAAGATGAGCTGCTCTTTCACGTATGTCCTATGGATTAAGAGGTCAGCCTTGATCGGAAGTAAATGAGTTTTCGGTCGAGATAAGAAGAATAAAATTATCGTTACCTGTATAAATAGTAGACCGCAATCTCAATTCTGTAAAGATAGATTGTGGCTGTAGATTGCATGACAGCTAGAGGATGGTCTTTTACTCTTTCTTACTGTACTTCTTTCTTTCCCCAAACATCCTTTCTGGACATTAGTCCTTTCCTGCGCTTTCACCCTTTTAAAATACCATTCTTCCCTCCCACTCTTCACAACCCCTCACCAGATGTTTTCTGCAACAATCTCACAGTCAACAAACAACTAGGCTACATGGTCCGACTCCAAAGCTCGTCTCAGGCATGTGAATATTTCACTTTAATTTCAATCTTGTATTATTCAGAATTTTTAGATATACTAAAGATGGGACAGAATAGGAGTCTATCAATGCAAGAAAACTACCAAAGGGTTTAAAAGGGTTACTGTGCAGTGTATACTAAAAGTCGGAAACATTTGAAACCTCGGAAGGTAACTAACTTGAGATTTATTTTTTCTTTCTCCAAAAAAGTTAAACCTGAATAGGATAGGTTAGTTCTGATAAGCTTTTTGGCATATCTTTCCATTTTTATGGGGTAGGGGGCGCTGGCAGGTTATTCTAGAAGACAAGGTGGCGCTGGCAGTCTATTCTAGAAGACAAGGGGGCGCCAGCCTGAAAAAGTTTGGGAAACCCTGGTTTAGATAAAAATGATAAAAGGAAAAGGAAATTCATATTTACATCTTCAGATTTATTAGAACCTTAAAATAGATACCTGAAACACAAAATACTAATAAGATTATAATGAAAATAGGTACCATAATTATTTTTTTTCAAATGTTAAAAATCACATGTTTTTCGTGATTCTTGCAAAATTTTCAATAGATTATGGTTAACAAATTTTAAGAGGTGAAGATATGAAGATGCAGTGAACAAACATTCCATACAATTTGTTCAACTTGACCATTTAGTAGTCAGAAAACAAGTGATAATAGTCCTCAGTGGCTGTATACATTTTTTTTTTTTGAACTATCAAACATGGAAATAAGTTTATTTCGATTTACTTTTGACTATTCTTTATGTTGATCAACATTTATTCATACTTTGACTGTTACACCTACCACCAACAGATTATATCACCTACCTGGAACATACGAGTATATTTGATAGAGTACTGTTATTCGATTTCTGGTTCTCTTTACCAATTAGATGAATATTTCTTTACATATGAAGGTTAAATTCAAAAGATTGCTGCTATCCTCTTGGTCCTGAGCAATACAACTACATAACTCAGGCTCAGATATCCAGAAATAATCTGAGGAGTACACAGTAACATAACAAAGGGGAGGGGGCAGTATTTTGAGGGGGTAAACATAAAAAAATAAAAATAAAAAGCTAACAAAAAAAATTGAAAGTTTATACCAACATGACTTTTTTTAAAGTCATAATTGTTTTTATGTTTTATTTGTGTAATACTGTTTTCAAACGAATTTTCAACTGTATATTTGCAAATAAAAATAAATGTATTTTAAATTTTTCAAAACTAGTTTTTTAATGGGGTAGGAATTGTATTATATTTATTTGCGTTGCCGGTTAATATAAATTAACAATTTTTTTATGATTTGACTTTTACGTTTTTGTTTCGAAAAACTTTTGGTTTTTTTTGATGACGACTGTATGTATATTTATACGAGTACTGCAATCAGATGTAAGTCTGGGACCAATGACAGCAGTCTAAAATTAGATCATTGATTCTAATTCCATGAAAAGAAATATTAAGAGGACTTTCTAAAAGTTTGATGGTTACGGCCCTCCCCGGGCGGCAAAAGTGGTTGCTAAGCCACTGGCGTAGTAAATAATGTAATATAATTTTTAATATGAGATATCTAAAATCTAATTTATAAAATAAAACAAAAAGTAGGGAGAAAATCAATATTGGTTGAGAAAACTTTAAACTTAAAATATAAGTAACTTAATATCAAATTTCTTGAGTATATAACACATAACGTCTCATTTATAGTGATTGAAGGACATATCAATATATAAGCTTATTTTTGTACATCACACAGCTGATGCAAATAATTTCATTAGTATAACTACAGCAGTAATAACATTTTTGAAAAACCAAAGTGAACATTTCTTGATACGAAATATTCTCCTACAAGAGAACATGGCTTTTGTTCAAATAGCCAGTCGATTTCTTACATCCTTTACTTGACATCCTTCTACATTGAATATTAAAGTAAAATTTACAAATTTAAAACAGGAAAATACCCTTTTTTCTCTGAAAAAGTTCATAAACAGCGAAGAAAATGTTGTTTTAAGATGATTTATAATGAAAGATGTACGATAATTACATTTATTAATCTCAAAACGAAAGATTTCAATTTTGAATTATCTTTTACATTTAGAGTTTTTTACAGAATTATTTGCTGGGAATTTTATGGCTTCTTAGTATTTAATAAGATCAATTTCCTTTCCCTTTGTCAAATAACATATATACGAATTTTTTCTGAGTGAGTGTTATCATTTTCCTGCACAATATTATTCCTCTTACATCTCATATATGTCAATAGACAATTCAAATTGTTCCTTTATAAATATCAATTTTATCTCAGTCGATTCGCTCAAAAAATTTCTAAGTCAATGTAAAAAATCTGGAGTGGCCTACACTCTACTTTACTATAAGTAACTTAATGTCAAATTTCTTGAGTATATAAAACATAACGTCTCATTTAAGCATAACGTAAACATCTAAATGGGATATAATTATTAGCCTTTCATTCCTGAGGTAGTACAGATAGTGATTGAAGGACATATCAATTTATAAGCTTATTTTTGTACATCACAAATAATTTATTATTTGCAAATAATTTCATTAGTATAACTACAGCAGGAATAACATTTTTGAAAAACCAAAGTGAACATTTCTTGAAACGATTTATTCTCCTACAAGAGAATGGCTTTCGTTCAAACAGCCAGTGGATTTCTTACATCATTTACTTGACATCCTTCTACATTGAATATTAAAGTAAAATTTTCAAATTTAAAACAGGAAAATACCCTTTTTTTCTCTGAAAAACATCTTAAACAGCGAAGAAAATGTTATTTTAAGGTGTTTTGTTAATTAAAGATGTACGATAATTACATTTATTAATCTGTAAACAAAAGATTCCAATTATGAATTATCATTTACATTTTTGGTCTTTTATAGAATTATTATACTGGGAATTTTAATCTTTAAAATAATAATAATAATAATAAGCTTCTTCTTATAATATGATCTTAGTATTTAATAAGATCATTTTCCTTCCCCTTTGTCAAATAACATATATACGATTTTTTTCTCAGTGAGTGTTATTATTTTCCTGCACAATATTATTCCTCTTACATCTCATATAAGTCAATAAAGAATTTAAATTATTCCTTTATAAATATCAATTTTATCTCAGTGGATTTGCTCAAAAAATGTCTAAGTCAATGTAAACAATGTAAAAAAAAATAAAAAATTCGACAAGTATAGCAGGTGATCTCTTAGTCTAGGATAAACAAACAGTTTTTATAGCGTTATTGCTCTTTTCCGTAATTAAAACTTCATGAATTTTTTTTTATGAATTGCTAATTTTTTGTTCCATTTTTGGTCAAATTTTCATTATTTTTTAATGAGCCGTTTCGCGTCAAAAAATCATTTTTTGAAAACAGAAATCGTACTGTAACGCCCCTTTAGCGAATGTAATTTTGAAAAAAAATATCTCAACTCATTCTCCACATAATGTTCTATTTTTAGGCATAGTTTCATTGTGATCCGTCTAACAGTAAGGCTTGTATCGCTCTCACAAGGTTTTAGATTGAATTATAAGTCAAAATTTTTACATTTTATTGAAAAAAAAATATTTTCTGTTGTTTTAAAATTCTGAATATATTTTTCGTTTGTTCCATTTGTAACCTCAAAGATAATATCAAAATTTCAAAACTCTAGGGTTATCCGTTTAGGAGAAATAAATGTTTTCAAAAAAACGGCTTTTGGCAAAAAAAAGTGACTTTCCCATCATGCATAATTCTTCCCAAACAATAGGGTTCTTCGTCTTTATGGGGCCCATTTTTGTGTAAAATATCAACTTGATCCATCAAAGATTCTGGACCGTAGCGTGGTAACAAACAATGCTAACACACGCACCCACCCACCCACACACACACACACACACACACAGACATCATCGTAAAAACTTCATAAAACGACTTCTGGTACCTCAAAACATGTAATTCCGTCAAAATCTCGAGATCGAATTTTTTCACGATCACTATACTTTACTTATAGTAAAGTAAAAATGTAAAAAAATATAAAAAAATTCGACAAGTATAGCAGGTGATCTCTTAGTCTAGGATAAACAAACTGTTTTTATATCGTTATTGCTCTTTCCCGTAATTGAAACTTCAAGATTTTTTTTTTGTGAAGTGCCAATTTTTTGTTCCATTTTTGGTCAAATTTTTATTGTTTTTTAATGAGCCGTTTAGCGTCAAAAAAACATTTTCTGAAAACAGAAATCGTACTGTAACGCCCCTTTAGCGAATGTAATTTTGAAAAAAAATATCTCAATTCATTCTCCACATAATGTTCTATTTTTAGGCATAGTTTCATTTTGATCCGTCAAACAGTATGGCTTTTATCGCTCTCACAACGTTTGAGATTGAATTATAAGTCAAAATTTTTTCATTTTATTGAAAAAAAAATATTTCCTGTTGTTTTAAAATTTTGAATATATTTTTCGTTTCTTGCATTTGTAACCTCAAAGATAATGTCAAAATTTCAAAACTCTAGGGTTATCAGTTTAGGAGAAATAATTGTTTTCTAAAAAACGGTTTTTGGCAAAAAAAAAGTGACTTTCCCATCATGCATAATTCTTCTCAAACAATAGGGATCTTCTTCCCTATGGGGCCCATTTTTGTGTAAAATATCAACTTGATCCATCAAAGATTCTGGACCGTAGCTTGGTAACAAGCAATGCTAACACTCACCCACCCACCCACCCACACACAGACGTCATCGAAAAAACTTCATAAAACGACTTCTGGGACCTCAAAACATGTAATTCCTTCAAAATCTCGAGATCGAATTTTTTCATATCACTATACTACTTATAGTAAAGTAAAAAAAAAATCAAACTGAAGTAAGAGTGGTATCAACCGCAAGTTCATGGTATAGGTGCGACAGAATTAACAAACCTCATCCTACAAATTAATTTAGAACTAGCTTAGTTATTTAAAAAAAATCACATCACACGATGGAAAATGAATACAATTGTACGATATATCAGATTCAAGGCATATATTTTAAAATCGTTGAAAATAAATCAATAAAATTTTTTAATTGTTATTATTATACCTTGAATATACAAATTATACAAAAGATATTTATCGAATACTTATAAACATATAAGCCCCTGACAATGTGCAATTTTGTACTTAGTTAATTAGTTATTCGCAATCCAAATAACTATAGGTAGAAGTTTATTGACCATTTATGCAAATGTTCTTCTTTTTAAGTCAAATTTAGTTTGAATTATAAAACACTGCTTTAATCTGAACCCATATAATGTTAAGTAAATTATAAAACTCTTGCCAAATACACCAATTCCACCTCATTACTTAAATTAGATCTACCTTAACAATTTGAGAATATCTATGGGGACCAGGAATTTTTAAAAACTCCACACAACTGTATCCTGATAGATAATAAAGTTTGATATTATCTTAAATCTTCATCTGAACTAAATTTCACCAAAATTTGAGGCGAATTAAAAATAGTAAAACTTTGAAAAGGAGTAACCCCCTAATGAAACATAAGGGGAAAAATTCTTTAGAAGACAATTACATTTATTATACCCTTGATATTAACAAAAATTAACAATTCTTTATTATAAATAGAAGGTAAAAATTATACAATTTCTTTTCAACGTATTTCATAATCTTAACTCATTTGATAAGCTAACATTAAAAAGGTGGCAAAAGGTAACAAATCATCTTCTAAATACACTCTACTTATAACATTTTCTATATAATTTATATATATATATATAAAAATTAAATTAATCTGACCTAAGGACTATTGTTAAATGTATAAAAGAATTGATCACACATCTTGAAAACATGCAATACAATATGAGCATATTGAAGTTAAATTAAAGTTTTACATTACAGATATAGGTCTATTGAAATTCATATTAAAGTATCAGTTTTAACTTAATTTAAATAAAAATAAATATAATCATAATAAAATAAAACATATACTAGATATTCAGATGATCAGTCAGTGATTTTGAGAAGTCATCATACAAGATTGACTTATTTTCTTTCACAAAATACAAGGACGACTCAAATTCATGGCTCTTAAATAACAATTTATTTTAGGAGATCTTTTGTTACAACAATGGATATGCGAATTTGACTAATTATGGTTTAACCAATACTCAACCATTATTAAAATTGAAAAATTCGGAAATCCAAAAATTTACAACATACAGTCCACCCCCACCATTTGGCACCACATCTGGTACTTTCAAGATTCCTCTAATAATGTACCAGTTTACAAATGGAAAGGTTATAGAAAAAAAAATTACTTATACGCTTAATTCTCCGTCATGGGGACTAAACTTCTTTTAAATAATAAATAAATCATTTCTACTGATAAGGATCAAAATAAAATGCGGTCAAAATGGGTTACACATTAACCGGACACAACTAGCAGCCTTAATACGTGTCCTCCGCAAATCAAGTGACAGTCTCCTGGTATTCATCACAGTAAATAAAATAATTTGATGGAGTTAGTTACTAGTACATTGTGAATAAGTAAACATCTTAGTGATTTACGATCGTAATATGTACGTAAATAAATAAATTACCTAATAAAACTGTGCAATAACCTTTAAAATATTTAAAGACATTCAATTTTTTTTAAGTTTATAATAAAATAAGAACTCAAAGAATTCATATATTTCATTAAAAAATTACATAATACACTTCTTTCTTTTTATAACTGCTTGATTAAATTAAATTGATTAATTACGGAAGTTCTAGTTATAATGCCCATACATTTATACAGGTTGGTGTATTCATTTAAAAAGAATAGTATTACTTATCAGTATTACTACTGTTTTTTAATACCCAAACAACAAGCTTAAATCTCAGAAACACTACAACCTGTTTCAACCATTCTTACATAAAAACAATTTTGTGAGACTTGTAATTTAAAATGACATGGGCAACATTAAATTGGGAAGAGCCTCTACTGTCTTGATTGATTTATGTTCCACCCACTACATACATAAAAAATATTCAACAGAATTTCTACCATTTTTAACTAAAACCTTCTAACAATGAGTGAAAAAAAATATTCAAAGTAAATTAAAATTTGTGTTAAAAATATGTTTTTTACTTTTTAATAAAGGAATGTTTATTAAACAGAAACATATTGGTTATAAATAAAATATTAAATTTGAATACTATATGATTTAATTAATAAATATGTCGTCCTTACTGATCTACAGCAATGATTCACAAAACTACTTTTAAATCACGTTGATATTTTCTCGTTATAGAAAGAAGTGTTATTCATAATAACTCTTTGTTATTCATATGACCACTCACTCGTCATATTTAAATCTGAACTACAGAGGTACTAGAGTTTTAAATCAAGAATAAAATATTTGTTTCCTTTGTATAGCATTAATTTCATTATTGGAACATCGAAATTTTCATAGTGCATCGTTAATTTGAGCTCCTAATTTTTTAAACCACTTTGAAATATAATTTTAATGTTCTTTATTTGCTGTATTATTTTTTCTATTCTCGTGTTATACGATTCAGCTCTGTATAGACATTAGTAAAAAAGGGACTTCTTAGAGAATATATAAATATTGCTAAAAATACATTTACCAGGATCGTTTTCTTTTCTTTCTAAATAGAAAAATTATGGTTAATTAAAAAAAAAAAAAGAAAATAGAATAGCAACGATTTCAAGTTAACTGACCTAACCAACGCCATACAGGTCTTAAGTTGTAGTCATATAATAATGTATGTCTTCTATAAAATAACAATTCAATTTTATTAATAAAATATACATGAAAAAACTTACTTTCAATATGTATTACAATACCAGGTCATAATAAATACATGTAATAGTATATACACACAGATAAATTTTTAACATGCTTTGTACAGTTTATTTACATTTGTTTTTTACAATTACGATTACTGATTTTTATATTAAAAAAAATATAAAACTGTTTTTTTCAAATAACAACTTCTATCAACATTTTATACAAACGGATTTTATGATTTGGAAAAGAAGGTAGACAGAAAGTCTACCCTCCTTATAACATATACTTTCATACTTAACGACAAATATTATTTCCGGCAGTGTTGGACTTAAAATACAACTTAGTACTAAAATAAAACTGAATATATACTTTACATATATATTATACACAATAAATTTTAAATGTTTGAACACATTTTTGACAGTGCTAATTTTCTTACTTTAGACATAAACACATTTAAAATTTGATATCTATTTTGTCCTATAATAAAGCAGTATAGAAAAATGAAACCACTTTTTGCAGTAAGAATAATACAAATTTCAAATGAAGAGATAGCAATATATTTTGCAAATATCTCTCATTGAAATTAATGGTAAAATTTTAATTTTTTTTTTTATAATAAAACTTTTCAAAAATAATAGTAAAGTACAGTAAATTAAATTCCAACTTGTATTTTTTAAAACGTACCCTGAAATAACCTAAAGCGAACACCACGGTGTCTTGTTTTACATAGTATTCATGGAAATATTAACACCAAAAAAAAAAAAAAAACGAAAGTAAACAAATAACAACACCATGTAATTACTTTTAATTATTTTTCAATAGTGTTTGAGGAATCGACCTAACGATTAGGAATATGTAGTTCCCTAAACAATTACTTATCTTTTTAAATGAAAAGGAAAAATTATTATAACCTTTTTTATACTAGTATTTATTAATATATAGATTGACGTATAATGCTTAAACTTTAACAATATTGCAAGTAGAGAAACTTTTTTTAAAAAAATAAAAAATTTAACCCTATTTTATTTATTAAACTTTGAAAATGAAGAAAATAGTTAGTGATGACTAAATAATTATATGTAGCAATAGACTAGTACAGTTAGAGTCCACGTCTGTTAGAACTGCAAAAGTTAATTTAACCTAGCCGAGCTCCCTCTATATAGATATTCTAAAGCCCTTCAAGTTAGAAAAATGAAACTGTTATTAAGAATGTAACTAACTTGTACCATTGAAATAAATAACTAAAACTTCCCTGAACAAAAAAAATTGAGACATTGATAATTTCAGATACATAAGCACTAATAAATACATGCTTTATTGTAATATGAAAGTCTATGAAGTTATGGAGCAGAATAAATGCTCAATAACTGATTAAGAACCATTCATAAATTACAACACAAAAATTAAAAAAAAAAAAACTTAAATCAAGAAAAGAACTGATTAACTGACTGGTTACATTTACTATATACAATGCTTTTTTATTTATTAGTATTCAATTTCATTTTCTAAATATGACTTTAATATTAAATTTTTAATTTTTGGAAAAAAGATTTTTTTTCAGAAACGAAGGAGTTTTATACAATCTTAAGTATTATACATTTCTCAAGAATTTTTATTTAAATATTATTAGTATTGTTCAAAGTGATACTTCATAAAAGTAAAATAAAACATCTACTGATAAGTGGCTAAATTAAGATGGCTGGAAAACAGGGTCTAACAAAACAGTAGCATCATACTCCCACCAACCTACCTTTGAATATACGAGTAGGTTAAAATAGAGATTTTCAATCTCCATAGAAACTTACGAAGTAATTAGATATAACTAATAATCACTTTCTAAACTTCTGGAATCAAAAAAATAGATATATTTTTAAAGGCAGGAATCACAAAACTAAACAATGAAGATGATAAACCGGATCCCACTCATGACTGTAAGACTATTTTAATGTTATTCTTCATCTGTTGTGAATTATTGTAGGTCTAAAAGTAATAAAAACAAAGTTGTAAGATTAATTCACGGCTTAAAAGACAAATTTTGGTACTGAAATTAATATTAACAAATAAATATTTCCTGAAAATAGGTAATGCATAAACGACTTTCTTAGTAATTGATAAGGGTCAAATAAGCATATCAGTATTCATTAATTCACAGTTCTGATGCTTCCAATGAACCTATAAAATTCGCTTATAATATGTGAAGTTCTATCCAACGTAAAATCTAACTCAATTACACAAAAACTCAATAGAAACATGTTTCAAAATTTTATGAAGTAATAGTTCCAAGAAACATTTTATTAAATGTACAATATATGATAAGTTGATATCTTGAAAAAAAAAGTGCTCAAGAGAATAAAGCTAATCAATCAAAAATTAGTCGCATGACGAATTATCAAAATGAGAACTGAATTTTGATTAATAGAAGTGTCAAATCAGTTCCTTGACACAATAAATACTATATATATATATTAATATAAACCCATTAATTTAACATTTCTGATGGAAAAATGTCTATAAATGATTTTTCTATAAAAATTGATTGCTGTAAATTAAGAAATAGTTATAGATTTTTATTAAGTTTAATGTTTAAATGAAATAATTTTCATTGATTTTAAAAAAATAATTTAATGATCATATATTTAAAATACATATTCATTTAAATTCAAACGGAAAAGGACATTGCAATCGCTCATCCAAAAAGCAGAAAAACATACTTGTGAAAAATTACTAATAGAAAAATCGTATTAGAATGATAACTATATTCAATAAGAAAACCTGTTTCCATCCTAATTAAGAGATGTATGTATGTATGTTATCTGTCAGATTTTTCTCTTTCGGGTGACTTTATAGAAGTTTAATGAATAAATTTCAATTTGGAAGAATATATTCTAAAACTTAAACATGAATGACAATAATCTATAAAAAAATAATTTCAATGCTCCAAGATATTGCCGACCTAGTAGTCATTTTCTACTATAATTGAATAACAAGAATTAACATTTACCTGCAAATAATAATTACTGGATATTTATATCAGATTGTTTACTTTTTGAATTAACGTCCACTTAATATCTCATGACAGTAAAACCTAAGTTATGACACTTAGGGTAAACTATTAAATTAATTAAATGAACTGCCAGATTCAGTAGAAATTGTCTAAAAAAAAAATTAATAAATAAATCTTCAATATAGTTAACAAATCTTCAGTTAATAAATAAATTTACCTGTTAACAAATATTTCATATGGATATGGATATCATTCTTTAATAACATATTACTTTACTTTACTTAATCTTCAATGTAGTTCCCTACCTGTTAACAAATACTTCATATGGATATGGATATCATTCACTTACTTTAATATAAATCACTGAAATAATAATTTTATTTATAGAACAATAGCCAGTATGAACCTTGAACTGTCAATTAACGTATTTCATTACTTAATAATATATCCAAATAAAAAAAATGTTCATAATTGGAAAAAAATAAGATACTAGACAAAAAAAGTTACTTTGGTAATTTATCTCAAGGGAGAATTGATTAAAATATGATTCATGGATACTTTCTTTACAACTTTTATATCCACATAATGACACATCAAAATTTCATTGTGTCTTCAAATTTGATTAAAGCTCCTAAATGAACGATAAAAAACATCAAAAACTATAAGTATTGTTATAGCATAAAATAAAACAAAGTGTAACAACAAAATAATTGGAATTTTAAACAGATGGGATTAGTCGTCGTGTCAAGGTGAAGTTTGATTTGATGAACAAACAAAATTTGGTATTAGAGTTATTTAAATCTCTGTAGTTCATTAACATTAAAACTAATAATAAAAGAATTCTTAAAAGGCGTAAACGGTCAAAGTTGAATAACGATATAATAATAAAACTCACAATCAAAAACAATAACTGATTTGTGGAGCAAATATACAATAAAATAAAGCTATTAGGCCACTATTAAATACTTAAGGAAAATTATGGGTAAATGTTTAAAACAGTAGCAAGATTTCCAGTGAGATTTAAATGGTTTTCTCAGAGCGACACATAAATTAAACTACAAAAATTACGGAAATGTATACATTTATACATTACTAAAAAAGAACGCGAAAATCATTGAATCTATAACCCCCATCACAGAAAATGAAGTTTATCATAACCAACGTCGTAATAAGTAAAAACAAGGAATCTGCCATCCACAGAATCTGAAAAAACTGCGCGTAAAATTTACGAAAACTTAAGACAAGTATTATAAATTACCTCATTAGACCAACTGACAGATTCAATGAGAAATTCGTTAAAATGTAAAATCGATACACTTGAAAATGCATAAAATCATATTCTGAAAGAACAACAATTATCCGGTATAAAAACCCAAGTTATACTTTTGTATATATAATCGAAGAAAAGAAACACACCAAACAGAAAAACAAAGAATCACTTCAAATTTGAACATCTGTCATCGTCCGAAATGGATGTTCATAGGCTGAACAACAAACCAAGCTGACCCCTGCATTCATGAGCGCTGAGCTACAAGCATGAGAAAGAAAACAAGGAAGGAAAATCAAATAAATTAAATAACTGACTAATAAATTATGAAGTAAATAAAATAAAATACGAGTATAAAATATAGACAAGAAAAAATAATTACAAAAAGGAAAAAGGATTAATATAAATAACTAAGACAGTAATACATACATTCCGTAATTACGAGATAACAGGTTGTTCGAAAAGATATACTGTAGGTATTACTGTTGAAGATGGAATAAAGTGAAAAATAGTTAAAGTGAAATAAGGAGAGGGATTTATAAAGGAAGTCTAACAGCTACAACGCCTACACTGTTCATTCACTTCAGGTGTATTAGCAACTTTCGAGAAATATGGGAAAAAATACTTCTGAATTTTGAAGTTTCCGTACCGTATACACGAAGAAGTCCTAAAAATAGGAGAATTAGAAGAGAATATAGGAAAGAACTGTTTAATGACAGTCCCAAGCTAAATAAATAAAATTTCAAAAACCTAACGATTGTAGAATAGAAGAAAATAAATATACTGATCAGGAATCGGTCAATTTCCAGGTTCAAACTAAACTTTCAAAGCTAATGTTTCTGTATAATTTATCTTTTGAAACATTTTTCATATAACTACAACACAAAATAATATATAAAATATAGATTCATATACAGCAACCATAAATCATATAGCAACCAACAATTATACGCATACATTTTGATACCAAGAAGTGATATTGTTAAATTAAATAGTAGTTATTCAGGTATTTTAAGCTAGGTTTTTGTTCTCTACATCTGTAATGCTATATTGTCTTAGTAAAAGTTGTATTTTTTTTTTAATTTTCAGAATTCCATACTTCAATATATTTTCTCCTTTCCAGTCGAAGTTATTTATATCTCCAAATACTGCATGTTGTAACATTGCGTATTTTGATATCTGTACAACTATGTTGATTGTTATATGATTTCTTATAACAACTTTAAATATTAGAAATAAAATTATATTTCGTTTTAATGCGGGCGTATAAAAAAATATTTTAAACCTAAATGTCGACTTTGAAAGTCTGATTTAAAGCTGAAAAATTGACAGATTCCCGATAAACATATATATCTGAACATATGTACCCAAAAAAAATATATTAATAGTAAATGAAATAAATGAAAAGTATGCTGAGGCCTTTCGAGGTAGCTTGTTGTCAAAAAAACTCTTTTTTCCTTATATCCTTTATTATTAAAACAATTTCTCTAAAAACGGAGTCACGTGTTATTTATTACGAATTTTTTTTTATATATATACAGCATAAGGGTTTTTATAGTAATCTTGTGGTTAGAGAAGTATCGTGAATATACACGCAGAACTCCCCATATTTAAAAAAAGAAATCCCAATCACTAATTAAACCAGGCATTATGTATAAATTTCATTTAAACAAATTAGTACCTACAAATAAAACTCCTGAACTATTATGCGTGTTATAAGACGAAAAAAAGGAAATTTCAGTTTCTTACTAACTATAAGCTATTGACAATTAATTAAGAAATTAAAACTTCCTCTTTAATATTTATGATATAGAGTCCCTTAAATTAAATAATGTTACTAAAACGAAATGGATATTATGCGTTTTAATAATTCATAAGATACTAAAAAATAATAAAGTTTTTAAGATGTAAGAATCACAGAATAAAAAGCTCAAATTTTTGACAAAAACAACTAAAGCATAGCTTCTATGTGTATAGAATTTGTGTATATAAACTAACATATATATGTAACATGTTCTATGTACATGCATGCACATGTTACATAACTATGTTATAGAATTTTATTGCACTAACAGTAAAGAACATCACAAGAGAGCTTCATCATCTCATTTGTTGACAATTAAGCAATTTTATTAATTTAACATCTCACAATTTGTTAAAACAAAGGAGTTTTTTTTTTCAATTTAATGTGAAATCCGATGTAAATAATTCTATTGAAATTAAGGTAATGTTTTCCTTAACTTATGAAGTCGAGAGCGTATTTTGTATTAAGGCATGGTATTGTCAGTATCATTTCAGGATAAAACAGATTATTGTATCATAATTCTATTCTCTACAGACCACAACTTGAAATGAAACGTGTTACTCCATAAATTTAGCATTAATAACAAATAGTAATTGTTTTCTTCATTAACACCTGCTTGGTCAATGGCACTTGTTCCACATGTGAGTCCTCATGGAAACCTGAAACAAATTCGTTTAATTTTATTAAACATTCCAAATTTTAAACAAATCAACATCAAGAAACTTAGCCGACATTTATGAGGTACCAATTTATTTCCATTTTGCAATTTACATTTGCATAAAATAACATAAATTTCTTACATGACATGCTAACTGAAATAAACTTCTTTGTCAGAAAAATATTTGGAGTTTTTCATTTAACAATGAAATAATTTGTTACAAAACGAATTTAGGAAATCATGACATAATTAGAAGATAATTTATATTTGAGTCTCAAATAGAAAATAATAGCCAAGGGCAACTTTTCTGCTCAATAAAATCAAATTTTTATAAACCAACGGAAAAGTCAAATAGAAACACAAAAATTTTTTTTCAGCAAGCATGTCATAAAAGACAATCAAGCTCAATTTTTATAACAAAACAAAACCAAGTGGTGTATGTACTGGATATGTAAAAACTAATAGCAATTTTCCACTACTATCCTTCAATTATTAATTGAAATATAAAAACGTCTTTTTACTTCAAGAAAAGGGGACTTTAAAACCCAATGAAACCTCTGACAATGACCATCACTTATTGATAATATACTGTTTATCATTTCACGTGAGACATGCACACGAAATAAAATTCGATGTCCCACAAAAAACAATTACCTCTTTTCAAGAACTTTGAAAAAAAACTTCTTTATAAAAAAGTAAAATCACTAATATAATGTAAGGAATAAAATGTAATTAATATCAGGGAAAAGTGGTAAAACTCCTTATTATGTTATATATGCGAATATATGGCCGTGTAACCGTATGTATAAATATATAACAGTCGAAGTTTGATTACAAAGTCCTGATCACTTCTCTACAATACGGGCATACTCGTATTTCATGTGAATTGTCAAAACGTACCTAAGCGCTATTTAGAAGACATTTTTGGTCAATTTATTTTAGATACGCTATTCATATATTAGAAATACATATTTACCTTTAATTTATTGTTTTATTTTTGCTCTTAAGGTTAGTTATAACTTTATTTTTATTATTACAGAAATACATTATCTTTTTTCAATGAAATACCGTCTTATGTGATAACCCTTAAATTAAATCACGTCTTACATAACCAACCTAAATTGAATCGGGTATAGCATAATTACCATTAAATTAAATCACGTCGCGCATAATCACTTTTAAATTAATTCACGTCTTGAATAATCACCCTTAAATTAAATCGCGTTTTGCAAAATCACCCTGAAATTAAATCTCTTCTAACATAATCACCTTTAAATTAAATCGTGTCTTGACTACACGTATGAGGAGCTTCTTCTTATTTAACAAGTATTAAGAACAAAGATAACAATCTTTTTTTCTCGAAAAGAAAAGAAAATGATATCAGTGTTTTATCTCTAGTCGACCTAAAAGTAAGTATTTGTGAAGCAAACTATACGCACAGGTTTACATATAAGAGAAACATGATTCACTTTATCAAATGGCTCTCACTTCGCCCCTTTATTGGTTCACAGAACATTTACAGTTTTTTCGACATTGCAAATAAAGCATAAATAAATAATAAACTGATGGAATAATGATTTATTTTCTTCTGTTTACATTTATGTATATAGGATATAACATATTGGTTTTATGACCATAACTTATAGTTATATTTTTACTTATGAAATATAACGTATGCAATTAATGTAGCACGGAACGCCTAATCGTTTTCTAGTTAAAACGATTCCGAACACCTCGGAATATGCAGTTGTCCTGCAGTGTCAGCTAGGCTTCATTCCATCTAAAGGGTTGTAACCTCTATACCCGGTTGAAAGCTTGCAACAAAGGTTTCAGTTCAGTGTCTTGCAGTGAGTTTCCTGAATAAGTTATTTGTAACTAGTAGGCGATATACCGAAGCCAGATTTGTCCAATACAAAAAGTGTCACTTTCGGAGAGACGATCTTACAGGTGAACGGTAAAATGTGAATTTGTACGTTAATACTGTATATTGGGTCTTAAATTCGCATAACAAAGTAATGTCGCAGTTGTGAATTAAGTCTTAAAATCAAGGCTAGTGGTTTGCAATGAGAATCAATTTTCGTCCTTAAATATACTGGATGAATTCTTTAGATGCAAAAATATTCAGTTGTCCTCTTTGTAACTGAACAGGAAGCATAAGCTATATATAGGTCAGTTTTTCGGTCGAGAAATCTACGGAATAGAATGGTCCCAAGGTCAATTGGAGACACATCCGTTGCTAAAACCAAAAGTAGGTAAATACAGTCAGTGAACCAAATCAATTTGATTTCCGGCAGTTTAGTGCTTCTCCTTCTTTTATTTATCACATATCCATGATCTCTGCTGCCTGTATTTATAGAATTTACTGCGATCATACTGAGATAATTCCACAAACCTTTTCCCAAACAAATAATTCGTAATACAAACTATCTGCTAAGATCTCGTACTATGTGACAACATCCGAAGACCATAAGAAGATCTACAATTCACGAGGTATGACTGACAGATTATATAATGAGAAGATTGCTGGCTGCTATTTCTCAGTTCAGGGATCGTCTTTCTCTAGAGCAGGTTGCTACCCTTACAACTGATACTGTTCTGTGATGATTATCAAGAGTTGGGTCTCATAAACAGATTCATAAGAAACAGGGTCTGAATCATTAAGAACAGCAGGTTCTGAACCTCCAGTCAAAAAGTTCCTATACAACTGTCAGGGCTGCATCTGGAACAATGAGTCCTGGTATTACAGAATATTGTTTTCTTGCAGAACACCTCGTATAAGCCTTTTATGTTCTTCCTCAATACCAGACGATATTCTGTTAATGAATGTACCCCGTCAATTTAGCTTGGGTTACCTGTGTGGCATATTGCAGGTAATCAGTTGATAAATGAGTGATCTTAATTGCATCATAATAAAGAGCTGGTAACAGCCCATTGGAAACGCTGATATTTTGCACTATCATACCCCTCACCTATGTCATAAGCTTAAGTATAATATCACCATTACTTTTTTACATTTTGGGGATATTGGACGCCCATTCATTAAAGTCTCAGGCCATAGTTAGTTAAATTCTTAGATAAGTTCGACTATAAACCCTCAGCCATTAACAAATTGAAAGATTTGATATGTAACTATACTTTAAGGTACCGCAGAAAGTATTACAAATCCATTTTAATGGATTTTAATTTTTAACATGTCTGCTACACGAGTCTAGTTTTGAAGGTATTCTTTCGTACTTTGAAAAACTAGGAAAAAATTTGTAGATTTGTAAATCTATAGAATAAATGTGTGAATAGGACATTACCTTATATATTATAATCACTTCCTAAATTCTGTCAAATTTGAAAAAAATAAAATTTCACTCCATGGTGTGTATTTGTAAGTAAAAAAAAATACATTAATAGTACATAAAATTATTATACTAATCTGTCGACGTTCAATCCAATGCAGAAATAATTATAGATCCCGATTTTAGTTGTAAAACTCTTTACAATAAGGGCTGAATATTAAATTATTAAAATAATCAATATGCTATAAAATTTACCACTGAGTAAAGGTAATCACTTGATAAAGTAAACTGCTAATAATAATACATTATTATTCAATAATATTGTTAATACTTTTGATGATCACCTACAATAGTTACAGTAAAGAAAAAAAGTTTTCATGTTAAAAATAATGTGTTTTTAAAATTAAAATATTTTTTAGAATTACATTTAAACTCAAAGAAACAGTACATCATGCACTTTGTTGCAGGAAATTAAGAAATGGGTGGAGATAATAAAGTATGTGAGGTACATGGCGTTAAAGAAAGAAGTGGGGTAGTTGGAGGAGCGGTAGCAACCGGTGGAAAAGGAGGAGGAGGCGGAGGAGGCAATAATTGTGACGACTGCGCCAAATGGCAGAAGTACTTTATTTACGCGTTGCCCCTGCTAGTGGCGGTGCCCTTTTTGATAGGGAGATATCGATGCGCTGCAGCAAATCGAAGACCTATGCCATCCTCACCATGCTGCCCTCCACCCCCGCCATGCTGCCCTCCCCCGCCAGTGACTCAAGCAAGTGGGACCCCGCCACCACCGCCTCCTCCACCTTGCTGTGTCTGCTGCCCTGCTCCACAAAAGGCGAAGAAAACTAAGAAGCAACAGTGCCCACCACCTCCCACCTGCCCTCCCCCATGTTGCTCCCCATCAAACGACAATGAGCGGCAGACGTCCAACAAATCGTCAAAGGGTGACAAATGCTAAACGAAAATAAAGCCCAAGCATGAACCCCCAAATACTCTAAATAATAATTAACTAAACTAATGTACAATCACAATAATAAGCTCAGTAAAATTGAAATAAGATATGAAAAAATACAAATATATATATAATAAATTATATGATTAAACCACAATATGAAATGGGAAAAAAAAGACTAAGATCTTTCAACAGTAACAAGCGGTCTTCGTCAGAGTCAAAAACCCAACTTTCATATTGTGGATTGATCATTAATTGTTGTTTCACGTGTTTGTGTGAAATCTTGTATCTATAATATATTTTATATGTATATATATATATATAAACTAGAATTTTCAAAAGACACACAGAAAAGTAATCACTGAACTCACTACTATATTTCGATGTCATCGTCGTCAGGAATAGATGTGAATCGCTCCAAAGGCTAATAACAACTGGCTTTATATATATATATATATATATATATATATATATATATATATATATATACATACAAGCTTAAAATAAACTGTGACACATAGACAGAAACATAACAAAGACTCACTTTTCAATATTTCGACCGTAATGGCGGTCGTCCACAGGAGAAGTGAATTGACGGAGGGACGACAGTCAACTAAAGAAATCACTGGGTGAGAGTTAAAGCAGAGCTGTCGCAAAGGAGAAAAATAAAAAAGGAACTAAGGAGTAGAGCTCAAAGAAAAAAAATTGTTTTTAAAAAGGAGAATAAAGGTGAAGAAAACAAATAATAAAGGAAATTTACACAAAATTATTTAAAAAAAATAAACAAACAAAATAAAATAAAAAAAAATATAAAAATAAAAAATTAACGGTTTAAATTCAAGCCAGGTTTTGAGCGTGCCCCTAGGAGCCAAATGTGGGCTTCCTCAGAAGCTTTTAAAGTAACTTGTCTGTTACCACTGGGGACTTATTTGAGAACATGGACTGTGAAACAATCATTGAAGATGAGGTGGTGGGAATTAGCGTGAGTGGCGACAGGGAGACTGCTGCATTTACCAACTGAAAACCTGTGATTATTCATCCGAAGGTTCAGCATCGTCGATGCTAAACAACGTAAAAAACATCAAAGTGGGTGCATTTCAAGATGTAAACACAGTCAGTGGAGATACAGGAGGAGGGACCGTGAATAGGGTAAGAATTAAGATTAAATTGAGAAGTAAATGAAGACCCAGAATCAACAATGGGACAGGTAAGACAGCTCCGACGTCCACAACGTTGTAGGCCACCGCAGCTTTGTGGATTCTGAATAAGTTTGCCGGCCCGGTCCACTTATATATAAAATTATTAGAAAAAAATCATATATATAAAAAATAAAATTAAATTATAAAATAATAAGGTAAACAAATAAAAAAATAACCGAGATGGTACTCACCTACAGCTTATCTTGAACTTAAAAAAACAACCCTCTCCCCTCCACAACTCTCTTCACTTTGCTTATATAAACGTAAAATTCTTCCAAGAAGTTATATGTCCTGAACATGAATGGTAACATTTGAAATATGTAAACTATAGCAGATATGCCATACTGTATATAGTATATACAATATATTCTTGCTACACAACAAGGGTGTTGTTTAGGAAAATTGAGAACCTTGTTAAAAAACAGGTATCTCCTAAGTTAGGCGTTATTTCCTATATATATAGATAATCATTCCTCCATGATTTTTGGAGGTCTGATTTCCCTCAACCTGGAGGTCGCTGAGGATGCTGATCAAGGTGACGTCAGATCCGTATTGGGACGGAATAATGAATCAGCACGGCTGGAATTGGGCCGCAAGCGGGACGCCAAATAGGTTTGAGGGGTACAAGCCCACGCCGACCTTACCTACGCTACCAATCAGATATTTGGGCCAGTCGCCAAACAAGGCGCCTTGTGCTTCCCTGTCTCGTAGAGTTATTTGCATTTGCCTGTGTGCCCCAGTGACATGTAAGTGAAAAGCAAAGTCGCTGCACTGACTACCGCAACAATGGCACATTCTTTAGTCCTATCACAACGCCTCTAAACACTCACAGTGATCTCTCATAACTCCTCTCAATGGGAACTCCATCCCCCTGTATCACAGTCTAAATCAAACATAAATCAAAAGGCCGACTTCATTATGAACCACACGTACACAATATACACCAGGTACTAATATGCAAACTGTAAAATGAAAATTATTCATTACTGCTTGTAATTCTATTGGGAACTTAGGTACAAAGTGGTACACACGCTTCTTTAGCGACCTCAAAACACATGACTCCATGTAATTACAAAATCAATTAGCTGAATTAAAAAATCTAGGTAACAATATACATAATCATGCAAGAAAAATTAAACGAAGGAATAAAAATGTCAGTATTCATTGTTATTAAATTAATATAACTTTCTAGAATTGAAAAAAATTCTCCCTTGAAAGTAGGTTGATCTGCATTTGCTGTTATAGTTTAAAATTTAACCCTTTTACATATCATATTAACTCATTAATATATCTTATAATTAATTGCTTTTATCAACATTAAAATAGCAATCCTTTTTGACTCGATTCTGATAAAAAATTCAATGAAACAAATCCAACAAGTACAGCAGATTAATGCTGTAATCAATAAGTTAAATACTCAACTTATTCCAAGTTGAGTTTTCAGTTTTCATAGGGAAATTTTGCCATTTGCCATATTTTTTTTTATTGCTACTAATGTTACAATAATTCTTTTGACAAAATTCCAATCTATCTATATAATTAGTCGTTTAGCGTAAAAAAAAACATTTTCCGAGATCACAAAATATGCCCCAAACCTTCCATCCATGTAATTACAAAAATAAAATGTATCAGCTCAACCACTCAAAAGATGCTGTTTTTGGGTATAATTTGATTATGATCCGTAAAACGGTGTGAACTGTGTGTATCTTGTTCACAAGCTTTCAGAATCAATCATACATTATTTGTTTACTTTTTATTGCAAACTGAACTTTCCTGTAATTAAAAAAAAATCGTTCAATACTGCTCTTGGATCCATACATTTGGCCAAAAAAGTGACTTTTCTATGTTGTAACATCGCCTAAAAATAATAGGGTACATCTGAACTATAGGACTCATTTTGTGTAAAATACAAATCTGCAATATCAATTCGTGTGGTCTATAGCATACTCCCAAACTTTGGACACACACTGAACTATAAAAAATCTGAACTATAGGACTCATTTTGTGTAAAATACAAATCTGCAATATCAATTGGTGTGGTCGATAGCATACTCCCAAACTTTGGACACACACACACACCTACTCACCCAGAGATATCATCGAAAAAAAGTCGGAAATGGACTTCCGGAATCCAAAATACGTAAATCTGTCAAAATATCGATATCAATTGTTGTTATCTGATATCGAATCAATTTTGTTATATGATTACTATCTGAAAAATAAATATATAATAACCAAGAAACTAATAACTTGCCAAAAATTTTGTTTGTAAATTAAATGATTGTTTAACATCTACTTTTGTCTAAACGCAATTTAAAAATAAGACCAATAACTAAATTGGCAACATAATTTTATTAAATAATCTAGAGGTTTATTAATCTTCTACTTTTAATGCCAAAATCTTGAGAAAAATAAATCTACAATATTTGACACATATTTCATTAGGAATTAGAAAACAATAAAATGTATGAATTCTTTCAATGAGCATTTACACGCACACACAAATAAAGCAGTCCCTCGATGAAATATGCGACCTCAATAACATTTTCTTATTACACTTAATAGTACTGAGTTCCACAACTAAGAATACGCTGTACTAAATCATTTAAAAGGTGGTTACATTATTTTCTCCTCATTGATATTTCTTCAATGTTCATTACTTTACCTGTTGACAAAGTTGTTAACACAGGTTATACTTCTAATGTAGTGCAATCTGTTATTATGTGGTATTTACTCATTGTAGGGTAAAAATCTAATGAAATGGTCTCCACATATAAAACTTTTAATGATATAAACAACGCGTTTCGAACACGTAGTGTTCTTCTTCAGGCATTAACTAAAAAAATACAATGACGCCAGAGAGTTATCTATAGATAACTATCTATCTATAGATCTATCTATAGATAACTCTCTGGTGTCATTGTATTTTTTTAGTTAATGCCTGAAGAAGAACACTACGTGTTCGAAACGCGTTGTTTATATCATTAAAAGTTTTATATGTGGAGACCATTTCATTAGATTTTTACCCTACACAGGTTATACTATATATATTTTTTGGACTAAATTTGAGAAAACCCCTTACTCAAGTGTAGTATTATATTTTTGTCAATTCTAAAAACTTGTTGATTTTTGTGCTGTTTTATATTCACCAAGCCAAGTTATGAGCATTTTATAAATGGTTAATACAGTTAATAAATATAAATGGTTAACCGTTTAAAAAAAAAAAGACTTCCATTTCATTAGGGTCTTTTTTGTATCCTTTTTTCATCCATATGTAATAAAAAAAAAAATTAATATCATTAAAACAACCATATTTGTTTGAGACCCACATTAGAATTAGTACGAATGAATCATCAACAAGATACATAAAAGATATCTCAAACCATTCTGAAAAAAACTTATGAAAGAAAATCAATAAATAAAATGAATGAATAAACTATTCAACATCTCAAAAAAATAACAAAAAAAGTAAGAAAAATTGAACTTACATCTACTTGCTTATGAGCAAATATTATGAATTTCCACGAGCTAAAGATGTGAGTTCTACATCCTTTAATAAATGACTTTTACTGCTCTTCAGTTTCTTCTCAGGAACTGGTTCCACTGGCTCTTCACAAGTAACGTCAGTAGAACGTTTGCTTCTCATCATTAATAGTTTCTTATTTTTTTCTTCTAGATGCTTTATTTCTTTTTCTAGATTTTTCTTTGTTCTCATTAATTCAGTATTTCTTTCAACCTCTCCTCTCGACTCATGCAATATATCTGTATCTTTTTCAAAACCAAGCTCTAAAAATCGTTCCTCTAATAGTTTCAAACTGTCAGCAGTCAAATTCTTTACCTGTCCTTCAATTTTATTTTTAAATGCTATAAGACGTTGTTTTTTTGATGTTTCTTCTTCAATACTGGCTGCTAAATACTTCTTATAACGCTTCTTATTCATATCTACAATACAGTGAATGAATTGTTTTCGATAAGATGACAACAGATTTTCTATATCCTCGTATGTTTCTTGTGGAAGAATTTCACTGTATTCATCATCACTATATTCTTCGATCAATTGGAAATCAATACATCCACGACCAGGCAATTTCTTGGACATATTTATTGCAGCTGTACTTAAAACAGTTTCATTGTGCAACATATCCAAACCAGTCAATATGGGTTTTTTCTTCTTCGTTTTCTTTTTCGACTTTGGAGCCAACTGCATCTGCAAAGTAGCAGACTTCTGGGTTTTCCTTTTTCTGAGAATTCTTTTCCTCTTGCTACTAGGTTGACTATATTCATCACTATTAACTAAAGAAGACCTTTTAGATTTCTTACAACTAACTCTTTCCGATAATGGAATGTCGCTTTCCTCTGAGGGAAAAACTTCTTCTTCCTGCACATTACCATTAACTTTTTTACAATCATCATCGCTCCACACTTCATCAGGATATCCATTACTGGAACTTTTAGACGGATCCTTCATTCTCTGAAAATACCTTTCCAGTTTTGTCCTGTCTATAACATGCAAATAATATGACACCGGCTTTCCGGTCCAAGAAACAGACTCGTGATTAGGATGCATTTCTGTTACATGCATAATAGTACCAATATCTGATAAGTTCCTATCACTAATTCTAAAATTAAGAGGGCAAAATGCTTTGGATGAAATAATTCTTGCACCATCTTTAACATCAGCGAAACACTCTTTCAGCATATGATCAACTTTAGGTCCAAAGGCAAAATTGTTAACAAATATTATGGTCGCAGTATTTATTATATCCTTAAATTCTGCATCAAGAAAATTACCTCGAATAATCTGAAATTCTCCATATTCTTTTCCGAACCACTTCATCCATTTTTTGAAATTAATAATCATTCTCTCTGCATAAGCACAAGGAACATCAGCCTTTTCAATCCCAATACTAACTTTACACATTGTAGCAGCAGCCATTTGCAGAACCACTTGACCAACTCCAGAGCCAAGGTCTATGAAGATATCACTTTGTTTAACACCTATTTCATCTATCATCTGTGTAATGAAATCATACGACGTTTCACCATATACTTCTGGAGAAAAAGGTTCGTACTGGTTCAATTTTTCTGGCTCAGGTATTGACTGATAATATACCTGGTGAATTATGTGTTTCAATAACTCCTGGGGGGCTCTCTTACACAATTTTTGCCAAAAGGAAGTTCCCTTGTACAGCGACACTAAACTTGAAACGGCCCGATTAAATTTATCACACAGTACTTTCATGCTGTCATAACTGTCACAATTAAAGTCTGTTAATATATTATTTTCTAAAGGAAGTTTTAAAAATGGAAAGTCACAAGCAGCCCACTTCATGGTTTCAACAATGGCGGTAGCAGTTTCTTTATTACCTCGTGCACAGTCACTTGAACCAGGCCATGAATACACTATTGGTTCAGCACCAAATGGACTAAAAATTTTTAACTCCATTTTCCAAAGTATTCGAAACACCGACAAGGTACAGTAGATGACCAGTAGTCACTCACACCGACAGCAAAAGGAATTGTTCTATATTTTAACTTGTAATTCATAGGGGAATAATCGGAAAATAATATTTTAGATATAAATGGGGCATACTTTTGGAAAATAACGTAAAGGAATAACACTTGAAACGTGCCATAAAGAAGAAATCAAGCCAACCAACCATTGATGATACCAATGAAAGTGGAATTTCACCACAAAAATATGTAATGAAACAGCCACATAATATGTACAAAGGTGTGAAATAAAATGGTAGGAAACAAAAATTTAGAGATAATTCGTAACCTCACGGAGAAAACCGCTCCGAAACCTCCGTGTTTACATGTGTGGTTCATTGGAGATTTGCGCGCGCGACGAACAGCTAGAGTGAACTCTGGTGAATTTTTATGGAAATAATTCCTCTTCAACACTTTTATAGTTACTTTTTTTCTTAAAAGATAAGGGTTATTATAATACTGCTTGCAGGATGTATCAAATTACTCTTCTGTTATAGAGAGCGCCGAAAAGCATGTCCATATACAGGCGATATTTTATGGTATATATACTTCTATAAAACTTTTTCGATATGGTTATACTGAAAGAGTCTGATTCAAATTTTGGCGCCTATATTGGAAGGATGCAGCTGCTGAAGTCCCAGTTTTATGGTCGTCCATGAAGCTATTTGAAAGCTTGTGTGGCACGAGCGTTGTTTGGGATAGTAATATTTGTTTAGTGGTAGTTTAAATGTCGTGCTATGTATGGTAATACTGAATTATTGTGTATTGTGACCCTCTACCTACAAAGTGGAGCACTCTAGCTTGGAAATGCGGTGACGTTCTGTTTGTTAGGCTCTTTGGTTTCAAGCTGGTAAAACAAAAGATCCAACCTCTCTGATTATGTCAGCTTGTTTTTAGTTCAACAGGATAATTTGACAATGATATAATTTCTTTATTACTAAAGGATCTTTTCAACTCAACTGTTTGAAATGGTAAATATTTTATTTCATTCCTTTATAGCATTATGGTAATTAATTTTTTTAATGAAATTTTGTATATGAATTTATCAGATAAGTAGTTTGTTTGATGTCAAGTTTGATGCACTTTTACTGATAAGGCTACGTAATATACATGTGATAGGATTTGCATGTTGTCCTTATTGTTTGAACTTTAATCATTGTTCCTTACGTAAATAATCTTCATATCAGTAATGAATTTCATTAATGGTATCCTCTTTTATTCTCGAGAATTTTGGTGGCTTCAAATAGCCTTTAAACAAGTGATTATTTTTAAGATTTTGTGTTATTATAATGACATAACAGGAGGTTTTACTCTATTGGTTGTGGATTGTTACACATTTTGTTTGACTTGTAAGTGTTTCTGAGAGTTATACCACTTTGATGTACAGATGTCTGTATAACCGTAACGTACAATAAGCCCGATATAATTTGACTTGCACATTTGTGACATGTATATCTTTATCTTTTCTTTTCTCATTTTTAAAGTGTATGAGAGGTATGTTTGCTGGAGCTAACTAAAATTTTACATTTTGCGCTATTTGATATCGTGCTCAAGGGCTCTTGTGTTTATGAAAACCAATGATTATGTGAAGAAATGAAGGAGATGAAAATGAAACTGTAATTACAATAATATGTTTTAAATTTTGAGGGGTTTTTTTTTAATTTTTTCTAACCTCCTTGAAGTAAACCATTTTGCCCTAACCACATACCAAATTAAAAGTTTATGCACGAACTATTGCGGAACACCGTTCAATGAATATTGAGTATTTGCTTCTATTAAGTTTCTTATAACCACTAGGAATTAAAGAGTGAAACTTCAATTATGTTTCAGTTAATTGTAATTGTGTAGTGCATATATCTATATCGTGCTCTAAAACATGATTACCTCAGTTTCTTATAAAATCAGTTTCATGCATGCGGAATCAGTTTCATTAGTAATAATAAGTTAATTGGTTTGGCATTAGAAAATGGCGGCAAGAAAATAACTAAATCGTTTGAAGCAGTTCTTATTTTTCGTGTATTATCCCTCACAGTTAGTAAAAAAATATTGAAATTGTAGGTGTTTTATGGCACAGTGAATGACTCATTTTTATTTATGAATTAAATACTCAAGCGTGATAATAATTTTAATGGAAATTTCTGAGGTGCTAGATCAGATATTTATGCATTCATTTTTGTGTATATTCTATTGTGAGGACAGTGTTTGCTGATTTTTAATAACAACTCATACGGAATTAGTGATTGGATCTGTCAGGATTTTTTTGATAATGTGTTTTCTACTGAGAATATTACTCTGGCTAATGTAGTATTATAATAACAATAATTTTGTTTGCTTTTTTTTTTTAATTTACATAATACAAGGAGGTTTAGGTGGTCTATGAATATTTTTCTAAAAATTTTGACTTTTTCCTTTATCTATTCAATATTAGTAAATTTTGAGATGTTTGGTGTCGTTTTTAATTTATTTTTGTTATAACTTCTATATGAACCAATTTTTGCAAAATAAGTAGTTTCAAATCCAATCCTGGTGAAATCCTTATTGTTTGAATACATTATAAATATAAAAAATCAAAGCGATAAAATTGAAGTCGCTATTAATTTGAACTTTTAAAAGCCTTTGATGTGTAGGTTACTTTTATTTGCTTAGATTAAGGAAGTACATTAACAATTAACCTTAGTAGAGTAATAAAATCGAAAGTATACTGTATTCTTTGATACAATGAACCAACATTTTTTCTTGAATTAATTCAGGAGTCAATGTTGTAAAATCGAAAGTTTCTTGTGTAGACGGAACTCCAGCAACAGGAATGTTCAAATATTATGAGCAATTATCGTACTAAAAGCAAATAATGAATTACATTTCTATTGATCTTGTTGATCTTTTGCTTTTAGGTTTAAACCGACTATAGGTCTACTGAACTTATCATTTTACGATTCCAGAGACAGAACTAGGTGTGTTCTGTGCTTGTTTATAGATCTTCCATATTGTCTAATTCTAGGATTTGTTAAAGTTATATTCATTGGTTATAAGTTTCTTTGCATTAGAAACGCTGTTTTAACTTGTCATGAAAAGTTAATCGGGTTTTTAAAGTAAAATGTTACAATAGCAGAACTGTTCGTTAAATAAATTAATATTTATATTTTTACAGATGTCAAAAGTACCCTGTGCAATAAAAGTGGATAATGATGATGTAAGCGTTCCTACTACTCCGGACATTCATGTTATTAAGTGTGGTTAGTTATTTTTGTGTTAAAGTTCAATATACATACTTAGTCATTAATACTGTTTTGCATTAAATCAGTTGGCTTCAAAGTTTAGAGAAACAATTTTCGTGGAACATATTATAATTGTGTTACTACTCTCTCATTAGGTTCAGCTTGTAAGGAGAGTGAGCTGCCTCCTTTTGCTTTGTTGGACCATGGCTATGGAAGGACTCCCCAGACGGGTTACCGACTCAAACAGCCAATAAATCTCACGAGAACCCAGGTACTTCGCAGTTTAACACATGTAAAAGTTTTCTATTTTTTTACACATTAATTTTAAGTTAGGTTGATTTAAATTTCAAGCACCAGTACTAATAAGTTCATAAATACTTGTTCACATTTTTTTTTCTCCAATTATAGGACTTAAATATTATTTAAGTAAAATATAATCTTATTCACAATTGTTCCTATGAAATATATGAGTTTTTGGTAATCAGCAAATGGAAATTTGTCTAACGGTAGTTTTGTTTAAATTTGAATAAGCTTCAAATTCCTGTAATCAAAAAAATTTGTTTGATTGGTTTCATACAGTTATGAAAACAGAGTAATTATGTATTAAAACAGATCTCCTCCGCTTTGATTGTCTAATACATAAAATTTATTAATTTTTGCTCATTTGTTTGAAGTGGTAATTGAAATTCAATTTGGAAATGTATAGCCGTAAGAGTGTGCCAAATTCTTCCGTCGAATGTTATTCAGAGTGTTTAATATTTATTATGTAACATTTTGATCATAATAAACCTGCAAAGGTAATTATTGACACAACATAATAGATGTTATGTGCCGTGTCGGTAATTCAGTTACAACAAAGCAGACTTAGGAATTAAATAAAACCAACTTCAGTGGCAATAATACAACAATTCACCAGCTAAACCAGAACAGTCCCGACTAATTGCATGGACTGAACATGTCATAATTGTTCATTTATAGAAGAGTTTTCCGAAACATCTCTATCTATTATGTCATGACACATCCCCAATTATCCTGAGTCTCACCGGTGCACCAGAATATCCACATATAGCTTTCGAGATTCTCCCTTGAACTAAAGTTTCTAAAGACCATATTCCTGGGGGGTAGGAATCTGTTTTGTCTTCTGTTTTTGGAGCTTTAAGATCTCCATCCATACATCACTCTATGTTTTGCCGGTAGAAGTTGAGGTTCGTGAATCACCAGGCTCAGAGTCTTCTTTTGGTATATTCCAGAGTCTTCTTGTGGCACCAGATTGTTCCTTTGGAATATGGACGCACATTTATTGTCCGTATACTGATTTACATGGTTACCATTGCAGGTACCCATCTGGGTTCTCTCTCTTTTTTGCCTTGGATCAAAGTAGTGAGCGTAAAACGGGAGTCTCTAACATTGTAAGATGGATCCACCCACAGGCAGTGTTGCCAACTGCTATTAGCAAGTTGGGGATAAAACAGTACAGAAAAGGTGCTAAAAAAGAGCTAAAATGATTTCGAATATGCTGAAAAACGGACCAAAAAAAATTATTGGGGAATCGGCATCTTTAATTATATAAATGGAAAGTACATATAAATATACCGATAAAACCTTAATGCAGTGAACCAAAAATTTCTTCAGATTCCCCGCCCAATGCTGCAACTAAATTTACTTCTGCAGTAGCTTCTTCAGACTTCAGCAGTAGGTTCATACATTTCATTCGTTCCAATGTGTTTGATTACATCCACAAGCATGTCGAAGTTATGACAACATTTATTTTAGCGTTTCAAACCATTTCGTATTACTAGAATGTTATTTATAGTGGAAACTTTCATCTTGTTTCGAAGTTTGTTTTTTATGATGCTTACTTGACTAAATGCTCTCAACATCAGCATTAGAATGCTGGAGACATAAAATCATTACAGCAAATTTGCAAAGATCTTCGAAGGGGTTTTCTTCAGATGCATCTCTGTAGTTGGAAACTTCGGCCCAAAACTTGATTGTAGTCTTTTCTTCTACATTTATTGTCTTCCACGGCACTGTATGTAATTGCTTCCACTGGAAATATTGTTAGATGTAGTTCATATAATGTTCACCTGAGCATATAGAAGTTCGTCGGACACATAATATTTGTTTCAATGAATGTTTTAATCAATATTAAAATGAAAGCAAAATAAATATTGGCCTTTCAATCATATGCCTTTTCTGTAAATGTCTATATTGCAATTGCATATATGCAAAAATACAAAATAAAGTTATGTTTGTCAGTTTTATAGTTAAAATTCTAAGTTTTAATTTTAAGGTGAAAACATTTATAAGGAATTTTGAAAAATAATTAAATTTTTTCATTCCAGGGTATGAGAATGTCTTTCTGTGAAGAATGTTTTGAAATTAAACTAAACGTGAGATTATGAACGTTATATTTCAAGAAATTGACCGAAACTCAATTTTATTTTATGCATTAAATTTTAGAAAAAAAATTACTTAGTTATTTAGTGATATAATTTTTGTTGCTACAAGAACTCATTATTGAATGGTTCAATTACTATGAATATATTCTCTTAAGAACTTCATTTGTTGATACATTACTGTAGTTGTATTTATTAAGTTGCACGCATTCAAATATATATTGTTTATAAATATTGCTTAGGTTAAAAGAAGACTGAACCTAGAGTCAACAGGAGAAGATGATAGTATAGGTTTTAAAACTCCAAAATCTAGGAAAAAGAACAACTCAGTGAAATCTCCTCCTTCTAGAGGTATGTTATGTATCAACATTGTTCTTCGTTCTTCATAAATACATTCCTAATCTGTAATATAAATTAATATTTCATTCCGTAATATTTGTTCTCTTCTAAAAAGAAAATATTTATAATATTTGAGTTGAAAACTAAAATTTGATTTAACGTTATCCTTTTGTCAGGCATCATCAATTATTGTTATTTGTTGTTCGACTTTATTTTAATAGGAATTACTTATTCCAGGACAGGCAAAGACACCTACTAGGTATGATACCTCCTTAGGTTTGTTAACCAAAAAATTTGTTAATTTACTACAGATGTCGAATAGAGGCATAGTGGATCTTAACTATGCTTCAAGACACCTAGAAGTCCAGAAAAGACGGATATATGACATAACGAATGTTTTAGAAGGTATTGGAATACTCGAAAAACGGTCGAAAAACAACATCCAATGGAGGTAAGTGAAGCTAAATTCTTCCTTTATATAATTACATAAAGCCTTAATATAATTGCTATGGTAATGTTTTCCCCTTAAAATAAAAACATTTATAAAGTTTTTGTGAGCGAAATATTTGTTTGAAATTGCGTTCACAACTAAAAGTTAAACAATTTATGTATGTTCAACAGCATCGATTTGATTTTACGTGCTTAAGAAATATTTCTGCTTAATTCTTGTTCAATTAATTTATGATCATAATAATAACAACAACCATTTATTGTCTTAACAACCTTACACTGTTATGTTATTTATATTATACAGATTGTTAATGCAAATCGGCTTTTGCCGTGGTACTTGGAGACGAGTGAGTTCCGTATTTCGATATGTAGTAAGCTACATTTATATACAATGATATAGACAAGCCTTGAATATTAACAGGCATAATGTTATACAATTAATATGCCATTCTAAAGTTTGTTACCCGAATTTTAGTTTACATTTTTATTTATTTTTTTTTTTCAATATATTATTATATCCTCAGTTATCTTATTTTTATTATAACAAGTTTTGACTTTACTTCTAAAGTAGTCATTCCAGACCTATGGTATTTTTTGCCTACAAAGGAAATTATTAAAAAGCGTGCATAGCCTCTTGGCCAATATATTCCCTCCTGCCTTTAAATATTCATTTATCATCCCATCCGGTCCAGCGGCCTTCCCTCTCTTCAGCATATTTATTGCATAAATCGTCTCATCCATTTGTATTTTAAGATTACCTATATCTTCAACTTTACTTATTTCTGCCATTTTCCTCTGGTGTACTATATAAATCTCTATTAAATCTGTTTTTTTTTTCTGTTTTTATATTTCCTAATCCGTCCTTTAAACTCAATATAGTTGTTTTGACGATTCCTTGACTTCTCATACACTTTTTTAAACTCACTCCTTTGTCAATAGTTACTTCAATTTTTTGTATATATTTCTTGTTCGTCCAATCTGTTAGTTTTTTTCCTGATTAGTCTTGATTTTCCCATAATTCTATAAGATTATTCCCTTTCGTCTTTAACCTCCTTCTTTTTTCTATTAATATTTTAATAACATTTGGGTAAACCTTTGCTTGAGGTTTTTTCTCAGAAGTCATCTCTCTTGCTTTCTTCAAACATAACACTATCTCTCTATTTTCTTCATTTAGTTTTCCTTTTGAAGAAGCCATGTCTAACTTTTTATTTTTATTCAGCAATGACTCTACTGCCATTACATACTCCTCCATTTCTCTCTTTAACTTTGTTTCCACTTAGAACTTTTTACTGTATTTTAAACTACACCTTTTTTTCCGGTATTGTCTTTACGTCAATAAAACCTTGCTTTTTGTTAGAGATTACATAATCAATTTCATCAAGCGTTTTGTTATCTGGGCTTCTCCATGTCCATGCACATAAAGGTCTATGATCACTTCCTAAATTTACTGATGATATTATCTTCACGTCAATAAAACCTTGCTTTTCCAACGACCAACGAATATAACCGCGCACTATAGTGCACGTCGTAAAGCAGTTCCAGACCAGAGGCCTTCTACTGCTTGATTACTGTGCTACTATAACTTGGAATGTCAGTAATTCATGTCGGATATTAAGTCAGTCTGTACAGTAATGATGTCGTATTCTCGGTCATGTGGTCTTGTTAGTCATAGCTTTCAATGTTTTTAGTCATGAGCTGGAAAGGTAGTCAGATAGTCACTGGATGAAGTAATTATTCAGTGAGGTTGAGGAAGGTTGGCGACAGGATTTAGAGTTTGTACAAGGAGGTTTTGATGAGTAGATAGTTTGTTGTCTTCATTGGTAGTAAGTCGGGTGATGTAGCTATCTATGGATTCCATTTTCAAATCATGGTGAATATCAACATTACGGGCGTACCAAGGAGCCCTGGCTATAAGGCGGGCACACTTATTTTGAACAATGTGGATACACGCCTTGTTCGTTGGTGCAGCTCTAAACCAGACGGAGCATCCATGAGTCATCGCTGAACGAAGAACCCCCTTATAGACAAGGTCCTTGACCGAATCGGGAGAATTCCTTGATTTGAAAAGAGAATATAGAGTACACATCAAGTAAATTCCAAGCTTGAATTTCTTATGGAGGTGTTGCTTGAATGTTAATCTAGAGTCTAAAATAAGACCCAGATATTTTACATGAGTTTGGTAGGGAATGATCTGGTTACCAATGAAGACAGGGGGAGGACGGGGAGGGACACCCTTGCAGAATCGAACATGGGAACTCTTTGTTGGGATCACCGCTAGTTTCCACTTTGTGAACCAATGCAAAGCCCCATCAAGGAAACATTACAATTTCCTGGTGGCATAGCTCACATTAGCACATCTATAAGCTACAGCGGGGTCATCCGCAAAGAGTCCGAGAAACGTCTCAATCTGATTAGGTGAATTGGGAGTTATTATAGCAGGAGCCTTGGGGAAGTCAAGTGTATATAGGCAATATTGGATTGGACCAAGAACACTGCCCTGGGGAACACCTCTATGAATTTGCCCAGTTGGAGAATGTGTCATTAATAGAAACAAAAAAGTTTCGTCCAGAGAGGAAAAACCCAATAATCTCCACAAACCATTCAGACGAACCAAAACAGTCTAGTTTGTGCAATAGACTCCTATGCCAGACCGAGTCGAAAGATCGCTCCGGATCCAGAAACACTGCCACTGTCTTATAAGGGAGGAATGGCCTCGCCAGTGTCGTTCCTTGCTTGATGAACTGGACCAATCTTCGAAGCTGTAAAGTGGTCCCATGTTCACTTCGGAACCCAACTGTTCCGGTGGAATGGCAAATAGGACTTTATTTTCGAAAGGATCAGCCTCTCAAAGACTTTACCCAGACAAGGTAACAAACTAATAGGTCTATAGTCCTGCGGAGAATGACCTGATTTGTGTGGCTTATGTAATAAAATAACTTTTGCCAACTTCCACGCAGCTGGGAAGTAGCGCAGCCGTAGACAAGTGTTATAAAGAGCAGTCAAGGCTGCTAAAACTTTAGGGAGAAGTTTAGAAAGTAATTTATTGCCAATGGCATCATAACTGGGAGAGGATTTTGATTTAAGGGATGAAATGATCTATTGTATTTCGGCGGGAGAAAAGAATATTGAAATAGGAGGATGAGTGGTAGTTATAAGGGTGGTTACAAAGGGAATGGGAGAGGGAGGGTGAGGTCTGTATAGGTTTAGGAGGTAGTGGTAGAAGGTTGAGGCCTTCTGGGTGTCGTCTATGAGAGCCTGGTTATTCTCCCTCAGGAGGTGAGACACCTGGAATATACTTGGCCCTTTCTTCAGGTGCCTGATGATACGCCACGCAATAACATGGGACGGGTCTTCTTCAGAGCTAGGAAGATTGGCCCAATGTCTACTATTGTGGGACCTGATAAGAGAACGAATCTCCCATTGTGCTTTATTCAACATTTTGCGAATTCCTTGATCTTGTGACCTGAAACAACTTCCTCAGTCTGTTCTTTTCCTTAATTTTCTGTAAGATATAGGGAGGGTGAGGATTGAGATAGGAGCAGGAGGGTTTATTGACGGATGATTTTTGTAGTGATGATAATAGGTGTTCTGTAAAGCATTTGAGAAAATTGTCAATATCTAAAGGAGTGGAAAGGTTTTTCGGAAATGGAAGGTTCTGAGAAACAAGGGATTGAAACGATTTCCAATTAGTTTTAAATTTACTTAAGTTAGGTCGGGGTAGTTTATTTTAAATTTGTGTAGACAGAACAGAACTGGTAGGTGAGTTGAATCAAGGCAGTTTAAGGCCTCAGAAGTCACAACATGATTGACATTACAAGAAAGAGAAACGTCCAGAATACAGAATATCAGGTCGGCCGGCAGCAGGCCGAGGGATATGTGTGGGTGTTGAACCAGCATGAATCAGAACATTGGAGTTCAGGATAAGGTCAAGTAGAATGCAGCCTGAATGACGGTCAGTGCAACAGCCCCAAGCAGTGTTTTTGGCATTCAGGTCTCCCCCAACGATAGAAGGAATACCTGAATGTAGTAGCTGGCGGAGGAGATTGACGTTTAAGGGAGTATGGGGAGGGGGATACTGGAGGAAAATTACACTTGTTCTCATCCAATGCATTCTGCACATTCTGATAAAAGATTCGATCTCTTCATCGCTGTGCTGGATAGTAGGAGCATATATTTGAATAATTTAACCTTCGTATATTTATAGTCATTGTTAGTATAATTCTGCAGACCCTACTGGAATAACTTTTAAATCCCTGCACCTCACTTGACCACCTTGTATTAATTATAAATTCTGTCCTTCCATTGTTTTGTTCTTCTGTGTAATAAAATAGATTTTTATCATTCAAGATTAGGTATTCTTTTTCATTTCTCCTGACTTCAGCTAGTCCTAAGATATCCCAGTGAGTACTCTCCAATTCTAACAGGATCTTCTTTAATTTGCTATCACTTTTTAAGGTTCTACATTTATAGGTAATAATGTTAAGTTTTAATTGCTATATAATTTGTTTCACTCTGTTTGCACTTGTACACTGATTGTCTTCTTTCTTTTTTTTCATCCTTTGTGATAACTTGGGAAAGTGGATTGCCCGATTTAATCTTCTCAATAAAGTTTCTCGTTCCAAAATGTAATATGCTGGAGAGTCTATGAGACGCACCAGTCCCATCTCCATCAACAAGACCTTTCCCAAAATCCCATCTGAATTTTATTTTATTTACTATGAAACAGTTTCCTTTTATAACGATTGGAATCTGTGCATTACTTTTTTTTATTTCCCTTCGTACAACTAACAATTTACCTCTTTTCATTCGTGAATTATTATAACAGAGACATCTTTCGATGAAGTTTTTAGTTCCTTGCAGATTCTTGACTTCCTCTAATATTTTGTTCATTGAGTTGTCATCAGCTGGATATCTAATAGTAATCTTATTGACATCCTTCTGTGTCCGAATGAATGTCGCATTTTGTAAATTAATTTCGCTTATATTTACTTGCATTGTGTTGCTTAAAAAATCTCTCATCCATTGTTGACAATTTGTATTTGTTTCAATATTTCTTATTCCCTTGAATACAATGTTTCTCCTTTTACTTTGGTTTTCTAGAAAATCTATTCTCTCCTCATATTTTAGGTTATGAGATTTAATATTTACCATCTCTTTCTTCAGTTCTTTATTTTCATTGTCCAATTTCTCGAGTTGACTTTGAAGATTTTTAATATCCTCTTTTGTGGCGTAACCTTTGGAGTCTAGAAGTTCGCTCATAGCATATGTAATCTCTTCTTAAATTGCTCCATCTGGTTTCTATTCATCACAGTTGAGTAGGAGATTTGTTTTTTATTTGATGAAGTACTTTCTGGTGAACTTCTGGTTCTTTTTGCTGTTTTAGGTGGCTGGGTTTTAACTGAAGATTCGAAATATGTGTCCCCAGGTTTTTCTTCATCTGACAATGTTGTTTCAATTGCTCTATTACACTATATGAGACTGGAATATCTAGTTTCAATAGACTAGGTGCTCTACTCAGTTATATTTATAGGCTACTTGCGCGAGTCTGTTGTTTTAATTGGACAGAGACATCTGATATTCGCTCACTGTAATTTGACTTGGGGTCTCGTATTTATCACGTCTGACTCGTGCCCCCTCACCTCACAGCTGTAACTTGTACCCTTCAGTTACTAAGTAGTAAGAAGTTATCTTACTACTTCAGGTAGGTGCCACTTGACGGCGCCACTTTATACCAATCTTCATAAAAACTTAAGCCACAATTACTAAGAATTTATTATACTGTCTGATCTGAAATTTCGTTAATACACACTATAGTTACTATTCACCTCATATTCCAATTTTCAGGCGGTTTTTCCCATGTAAACTACTGAAATCTTAAAACAGCACGGAGTCAATGTGCACTCTACGCCATCACGGAACTCTGTATTATTATATATCCCAAAAATGAAAATCAATAATTCGTGATAAATATTTCAAAAATAAATTATCAAAATAAAGATAAAAGTAAATTGTTCTGAGGCTTTCAGTGAGAAAAAAAAACTTCGAACTGTTGTTCTTAAAAACATTTTCACGAAAGGCCTCAACATGTTTTTTTAATTTTTCCTTTTTGCAATTTTACTTGGCTATTACTAGCGAATATGAATCATCGATTTGTGATTAGTGTGAATGAAGGTGACTTGAGTCTCTTGTTATTAACCATGAAGAACCAGTATTTTAAGGGAGTATTACATCCTACTAGTAAGATATATATACAAAGACAGACATATTTTCAGTTACTGGCTTTTAATATTAAAAATAGAAAAATGTATTTAATTGGTTTAAACCCATTTAATAGATGAGTGTGTCTAACCATCAAGGAAGTTGTACGGATTTTTTTGTATGTTTTATTCGAATTTTATATATTTCAAAATAAATAAACACTTTGATATTATGTTTTTAAATGTTAACAATATTTCAGAGGTGGAAACTTGGCCGGTTCTCAAAGCAATGTTCAGAGGGATATTGAAAACTTAGAAAAAGAAGAAAAGCATTTAGATCAGCTTATAAAGAAAGTTGGTAAGTTGTTTGTATCAGTTACGTTTCTAGATTTTGATATAATAAATAATGACAACAAATTGGTAAAGATTGTATTGACCAGGTTTTGGAACAAGTGAAGAAAATTCCTGCTCCAGTTTCAACTGCTGTTAAAGTTGTCTTTGTTGGCTAAAACATTAAAAAAGATTACACTAGTTTAACTTGCTATCCCGTTAAATAAACAGATATTCACGAAACGATTGCAAACAAGTGGTTCCAAGTATGTAAATTTTCTTCACTTCGGTTCCAAAATCTTGAAGTTATAAATATATTTGAAATTGGAAAAAGAAATCGGTTCCTTTTGAACAAGTTAATTGTAACGAAGTCTCGAACAGATACTTGTTCCAAGGTTTTGGTTTCTATTTGGTTTTTTTTTTTTTTGAGTGTAATTTATGGTTGATTCATGTACGGAGATACTCGTATTTATGTATAATTGTAAGCCATATATTTTAATTGTCATTAATTCAATAAAAGAAAGGGATTCTGTTATTTTTCGGAATGCATTTAACAACTTCAATTTGTATTTCAGAGAGTGACTTCAAATCATTGAGCAAAGATGAACAGTATTCGTATATTTGTTATCAAGACCTGAGAAGTATCAAATCGTTTACGTCTAGAACTGTAATGGTGATCAAAGCACCTCCCTTCACAGAACTTATGATACCTTGTCCAACATCTCCAACTCATGTAAGTAATTATTGTACGGTTTATGTAGGTTTTGAGTGAGATATGCATTTATTTAAAAACAATAAGTTAAACTAACACCTAAACTTTTTCTTTCAATAGTGGCATATGCTTTAGATATGTTGAAAGAGAATAAAATAAACCTCAGTTCACATGATTTCCCTTATAATAGTGCTTCACTTCCTCAATCAGTTTGCTATATCTCCCTTAGCAGTTGAGATTAGTGGAAAAGTCTCTGTAGGTTTTTGGAAAACTACAGCATGTTGATTCTCTTGTGTGAATAAGTGTTTGTCATTCCGATGAATAAGTTTGTGTGGGACTCGCAGCACACAATATGACATGTTTATCATACACCAGTTTGGTTTTTTTTTTCTTTAGTGTAGAATGTTTAATACTGGGACTATCAACTTGTACATCAGAATAATTACTTTTCTGTCTAGGAAAATAAGCGTGAACATTTCTCCTGGTTTTCAAAAAACTCATACAGAACTGATTAATAAATCTGAACTAGGAGAGATAATGGTTAGAAGATCATGAACTTATTAATAAAGGAAAATACTATTTGTAATTATAATAAATTGAAGGGATGGTACAGGAAAAGTTGTTAAGAAATAAACATAAAATTTCAAGCACAATCAGAGTATAAAGTTATTTACAAATTGATCTGTTATGATTAGCCTAGTCACATAAAATAAAAGGTTAACCACCTTTAATCTTCCAAACTCTGACACCTCACAAGGGAAGACGATGAGCTAAACCTTCAACACGGCTCCATTCACGTCCGGATGACTAATATACAGTTGGAGCAAGTCGACGAATAGCCTAGTGACATAACAAAAACACGAAGAAAGGTTCTGAGAATGAGAAAAGTTATACATTAATCAGATCTAAAAGTAAATTTAAACTAAATATTGTTATTATTATTATTATTTTATTATTATTATTATTTGTGCATGTATAAGTATTCAGGTTGTGCAAAAACTAAAGAAATTTGAACAACTTCAGGAATATTGATTCAAATTAAAATTATGCTCAAATGTGTGAATTTTTTTTAGTGGTCTTGGATATTGTTATTTCTAATAAATCGCTTTTATTTGAATTTATAAGTGCACTTTGTGCTATTATATATTTGTTCATTTTACTATATATATTTTATACAATTAGTAGCATGTTTCCTTTTCTGTTTTTGTAGAATGAAATCATTCTTAAATCTGCTAACGGTGAAATAGAGGTATTTCTCTGTCCTGATACGAAATCCTTAAAGGATGATAGAGCACTAATGGGTCCAGAAGCATCTACAGGTATTTCAGGAGCTTCATCCAGCACACCAATTAAGCAGGATTTTCTGAGTGTAAGAATTTATCTCAAAATGAAATTATGTTCGTCTTCGTTGTTTAAGATAATCTCCATTATCTGTGATTTTTAACTATTTATAGAGAAATAACTACTTTTTAGAGCCGTAAAATATTTATAGACGTTCATTTAATTAGTTTATAAATATTCAGTTGAAATTATTTGTTGAGTTGTTTCCCTCGAAGAATGGATTGTTTAAATGAAATTTTACCTCTTTTTTTCAAACTACATTTTTTGGGTATTTTTCAAAAATTAATTAAAAATGGAGGGGTTCATTCATTGAAGGTATCCATGCTTTAGTTTTTATTGAATATATATGTTAATATACGTGTACATTTTGATTAGGGATGTGTAGTATTTACTCTATGTGTTTTATTTAAAATTCATATGGCTTATATTGTTTGAAGTACTTTTTATGGGAAGAGTTTTTTCTACGTATGGATAAAAATTGCTTTGCGAGAACATGTTTATGAATATTAATCCCGGTTATACTCTATAGTTTTTGAAACTTTTAGAATCTAATTCACAATAATTGTAATATTATTTTTACCTACCACAGAGGATGTTGGTAGAGTTGTGGAATATGTAAACCCACAAGTGAAGATTTAATTCTTCACCTAACTGGTTTTTAAAATTGTCCAAAAGTAAAACTTTGTTGATTCAATTAACAGACGCATTACATCCAACCGACTTTTTGACCAGGGGTTTATGGGTTCACCTAAATAACTGAACATGGTGGAGTTAGTTCAGCATCATCCATGTCAAATTGTAGGTAATGCTAACAATTATTAGAGAGCTCTTAATAAAGCAAGAATATAACGTTAACAAAAATGAAGGAATCGAAATTGAAAGAAAAGGGCTACTCTGCCTATTTCTGCTGGGTTTTCCCATCACAAACCTTTCTACAGAGTATTGTACGAAATTGCATGCCTGATGGTTTAGTCCACCATCGTGAAAGATAGCACAATAACGAATTTTGTATATTTTATAAAATCTTACAACCTAGACAAAAGATTTAAAGAAGCGTGAGGATGACTTCTGAAGAGGTAACCAGAATTTTTGAATACGGTTTCAGTAATTTGTTGAGTTGAAGCTCTCTTCATGCTATTAAGAAACTGTTTTGGAGTGCTGGTGAAATTCGATATGTAATCACCGTTCTGAACAGACAATTTACATCAAAAACTTCCTTTAAAACTTGCAGCTTTGTTATCTTGTATCTACTGTATCTCCAAAGTGTTGTGGAATGGAATTGGCTCTGAATACATATCGTACTACTAATCTTAGTAGTGGTATGAAACGAAGATTAAGGACGTATAAAACATTTACTAAATAAATGTTGTGTATGATGTAATTCTACTTCTGCTGATGTATATTTAATTTTATTTCATTTATTATATTCCCTCTGATTTGTAGTTCTATGAAGGATATTTGTAACCGTAGCATTGGTCGGAAATTTTTATTTCAACCTGGAAAACTAACGGATTCCTGATATTTTTGGGTTTTATATATTATATTGTGTATGAATACACAATTTTAGGCAGAATCTTAAAAATTTCCTAGTTTGTTTTTATTTTGGAGTACATGACTAGAATCTTCGATATTATTGATGGGATAGCATCATCCAAACAGAATATTTCAATTTCTTTTAAGAAACAAGCTACATGATTTATAGATATACTCGTAGATCATATGAACACGATTATAATTGTGTAAAATTTCCTCTGCTTGATTACTAAGTAAAGTCGAAGACGTTTGTAGAATATGAGAAAATACCGGAAACTTAATCAAGAAACTACCTTCTGTAAAAGAGCTTGAAAGTCCCTCTATAATTTCTTCTCCACTGTTAATCATTTCCAAATGACATTTAGCACAACCAGTATAACAACACTAACAGTAACGTGTTTACGGTTTCTGTTACTAAAGTAGCATAGAGAAAGCAATCATGCACTTTGTATCTTTCCGAGCAATAATTTTTTAAGTTCTTAGATATTAAAACAAAGAAGAGAAACAAACTTAGAGAGAATAATGCCATAGAAGCACTTAGAATCTTGTAAGTTTTTAACCCAGAAAACCGACCGATTCATAGTAATTTATTTTTTTCTATATTAATGTATATAGCAAATAGCGGCAAAAAGGTACAAAATATTTCAACATTAGTCGTCTTCAAGGGACAAAAACAAATCTGCTTTGATGTATATTTACCGGTCAACTTGGGACTCTGGATAAGAATCCTTGTTCCCATTTCTGCATTTCTTTTTTTTGTTTATTCATTGTTATGTGTATTTCTTTTTTCGCATACCGTATATTTATCAGTAATCAGTCAGAATTCGAATTTCAAACCAAAAACAATGAATTATTGCATTAGAAGCTCAAAATGAATACATTAGACATGTTATGTATAATGTAATTCTACATTTGCTGATGTATATTTAATTTTATTTGATTTATTATATTCCCTCTGATTTGTAGTTCTATATTTGTAACCGTAGCATTGGTTGGAAATTTTAATTTGAACCTGGAAAATTAACGGAGTCCTGATATTTTTTATATGAAATATAAAAATATCTCAGCAGTTTGAATAGAACTAAACTAATAAAATATTCGGGACTTAGTCCCCTGGTCAAATCTTGAACGTTTAGGTTATGTATATAGTTGTTTAGGGAAAATCTTATTTTATTTTTCTAATTACGAAATGATTGGTGAATGTATGTATACAACTTTCATAATTGAAATCCCCCAAGACAGTTTAGAACCCCTGTTTTAGATCACTGGCGAACTCACGGACGTTTGGATAAGGATGAAGATACATAGGTGAACAAAGAAGGAAAAAAATAAAAAGGAATAAATGAGTAAAAATAAAATAAATTTGGTTTATAAATAATGAGAAATTGAGTGAGAGAGAGAAGAGAAATTGATTGATCAGGAACAAAAACTGCTTATTTAGCAGTCGGTGATTGCAAAAAGAAAGAGAGTAAATATCGACCCAAGAAATATAAATACATACACTGTATGTACAACAGCAAGAAATAGGGTTGTTCCACTCCACACAGTTCGTTATGGAAGTTGACCAATTTCAAAAACTAATAGAGCAGAGAAGAAAATTTACGAAGTTAAATTGTGTGGCGTTTGTTCTCACACAAGACATTGTTTTGGTAATAGTAAAGAACAAAAATACTGTATATTGTTAGTTCGAAAATTACGAAATTACTAGCTTTTTTAATTTATAAATTCAAATAATTATAGGTTTACTTGTGATGCATTGGAAAATATTTCATTCTTAAGGTCATTTTCATAATTAAAAATACAAAAATCTGGAGTGGCCTACTCTCAACTTTACTATAAGTAAACTTAATATCGAACTTCTTGGGTATATTATATATAATGTCGCGTGTAAGCATAATGGAAACGTCTAAATGGGAGATGTTTGTTAGTCCTTCATTCCTGAGGTTGAACAGATAGTGATTGATCGACTTATCAATATATAAGCTTATTTTGATATATTACACCATTGATGAAAATAATCTCATTAGTATAACTACAGGAGTGTAACATTTTTGAAAAGCCAAAGTGAAAATTTCCTGATACGAATTAATCTCCTACAAGAGAACATGGTTTTTTTCCGAACAGCCAGTGTTGCATAGTTTATCTGACCTTCTACATTGAATACGTAAGACGAATTTTCCCATTTAAAACTTGAAAGTATTTCTATCTTGTCTGAAAAATGTTAGAAACATCTGAAACAAAATGCCATTTTAAGATAATTTTTAATTTAAGTATTTTTAAAAAAATCACATTTCTTTCCCTTTATCAAAATTCGTAAAAATATAATTTACTGTGGTCCACTGTTATCTTTTCCCTGCGTACTGTACTCTGTTATAAAGTTACTGTAAATGTATACTGAGAAAAATTTGTAATGTAATTTGTAATTGGCTAATTTGGCATACTCAAATCAAATTTAAAGCCGGCTTTTCAGTATACTTTAAAACTATTATAGGTGGAAGACTGAAATTTTTGAAAATAATAGATATGTACTATTAGACTAGAATAGTAAAAAACAGGATATTTGTCAACAACATTTTAGGAAAGTAGCCTGAAATTTTTTTAAATAATTGATTTTTACTATTAGACTATAATAGTAAAAAACAGGATATTGGTTAACAACATCTTGGGAAATAGTCCATTCCACACACTTCAATATTACCCAAGGTTAATATGATTAAAAAATGAACAAAATTACATCTGGAATTAAGTTCTGTTCAGGGGTATCTAATCATATAGATTGATTAGAGCGTTTTGGTTGACAAAACTATCATACCATGGAAAGTATCAGAAATTATAAATTTGATTAACGTTGATATTTTACATGTAAGAATTTCATTCTTTTACATCTCTTATTAAGTTCTTAAATTATTTAAAAGCTTTTCATTAAACCTCTAAACATCAATTCTATTTCAGTGGATTCACTTAAAAAATGTATAATGTAAACGATAAATAAATAAATGAAAGTAAATATGTAAAGATAACATAAATTAGTAAATAAGTGAAAAAAGTACAAGTATTGCAAGTAAACCATTAGTCCAGGATCAATGTTCAGTTTTATAGATTTATTGGTCTTTGCCGTAATTTGAAATTTCATCAATATTTTTTTTATAAATTGCTAATTTCCTATTCAATTTTTTTTTCAAACTGATATAGTTTTTTAATGAGCTATACTTCTTGAGTATATAATATATAATGTTCCATTTAGGTATAATATAAATAATAAAAGCGAAAAAGTAGATTTCGTGTTACGAAATAATCTCTTACAGGAGAACATGACTTTTGTTATTGTAGCCAGTGGATGTCTTACATACTTTACCTGATCACTTTCTACATTGAATATTTAAGACAAATTTCCCCATTTAAAACAAAAAAATGCTCCTATTTTTTCTGACTAACATCAGAAAAATCGAAGGAAATATATTGTTTTAAGATCATTTTTAATTTAAGGTGTAGGATAATTACATTTATTTTTTTTCAATGAATGTTTTCCATTTTGAATTGTTTTATATTTTGGTACATTATAGAATTATTATACTGTGAATTTTATGGCGTCCTAGTATTTAATAAAATTACTTTCTATCCCTTTGTCAAAAATCATATTTACCAATTTACTCTGAGCAAGTGTTATCTTTTTTGGTGTTGTAATAACGGTGTTGTAAACGCAGTTTTGGTGAAAGTAATTTTGAAAAAAATTATCGCAACTCATCCTCCACTTAATGTTCTATTTTTAGGTATAGTTTCATTTTGATACGTCAAGTGGTATGGCTTGTATCGCTCTCAGAAGCTTTCAATTTTATTGAAAAAAAATATTTCCCCTTGTTATAAAAATCTGAATTTATTTTTTGTTTATTGCATTTGTAACCTCAAAGATGTTGCCAAAATTTCAAAACTCTAGGATTAGCAGTTTAAGGGGGGAAAATGTTTAAAAACAGGTTTTTAACAAAAAAAAAGTGACTCGCGTCATGCATTCCTCGCAAACAGTAGGCATCATCTACACCAGTGTTTCCCAAACTTTTTCGAGTGACCGCCCCCTTGGGTCCATAAACCTATAACTCAACACCCTTGAATAATATTCAGATTCCTAGACTAAATAACCAAATGAGTAACATTTTAATAATTAAATTAAAATAATTACTAATTGGATATTTATTTAGAATCCAATAGATGTATTGTTTCATTGCATATTTATGCAAAAGAATACACAATAAAAGAAACTTAGGTGAGAATATACTTTTAACATAAAAATGAATTATCAAACAAATAATTTTAAGAAACTGTTTCCTAGAAGTTTACATGTCGTGTTTTCACTTAAATTTAGAAATTATATTGCATGAACATATTCAATTTATGGAAAAAGAATCTCCTTTTTTGCCTTACCGCCCCCCGATATCAAAGCACCGCCCACTTTGGGAAACACTGATCTACACTATGAGGCCTCTTTTGGTGTAAAATATCAACTTGATCATTAAAGACCGTAGTGTGGTAACAAACTTTGCTAACAGACTCACCCACCCTCCCTAACACACACAGACATCGAAAAACATCATAAAACGACTTCTGGGACCCCAAAACATGTAATTCGGTCAAAATCTCGAGATCGATTTTTTTCACCATCACTATACTTTACTTATAGTAAAGTAAAAATAAAAATAATCTGTACTATCGTTAAAATAGTCAATACAAATTCCATGAGATTTGCTCCTTTCTGTTTGTATTTTTTCCGCACCACCAGTGTCACAGTTCGTCGACGCATACGCTATAGTTGCTGTGAGTCAAGGATAGAGGTATGATGTCATTTTGATGTGGTACGCTTTTTCGTAGTGTTTGGTTAGAGCGGCTGTTTGCTTGGGAATCCTGCCACTTGGGAAAAAACATCTGTAATTGATTTTTCTAATGTGATGAATACTAAACCAGTTGACATTCATCGACAGATTTGTGTGATTTAGGGAGAGAAAATGCGATGAGTGATTCGGTTGTAAAGGAGTGGTTCTGACAGTTTAATGTAGGACATGATAAAGTGAACGCTGAGCTGCGAAGTTCGGGCTCATCTTTAGTTAATGATGAATTAGCTCATGCTGTTGAAGAACTCGTAAATGAAACCGTATTTGCCATAAATATGGGAAACCACTCGTAGGTTTACCATATTTGATCGTTCTATGTAACTTCTTCATGAAATTATCTCTAAAAAAATGATTTATAGAAAAGTGTGTGCTCGTTGGGTTCAAAAATTCTTACAGAGTAAACGAAGTCACACTCTCAAGGCATTAGACTTGACTTTTTGATATGTTACCACAAAGGTGATGATTTTCTTAACATGATAGCGATGGGAGAAAAACTTGGGTGGTCATGAAATCCCTGAATATAAACTACAATCTATTGAATGAAGGCACTGGTGAGGACTGAAGATAAGCACATCTTGTCATCTTGAAAAATCCTATGCACAGTCTCTTTGGTATAGACGCGGCATTTTACCGGTTGATATTTTATCGTGGGGTGAAAGGACCAATGCAAATGTTTACTCTGATCTGTTTCACACAAGTCAAAATAAGGACTGAGAAATGGTACTAACGATATTCCTTTGATTCACGACAATGCTGTCGTGAATTTGTTGATGACAAATTCGTTATTTTGTTCTTATGAGACGGAACTTTTTTTGTGGATGTGCAACTGCCTATTATTAGGTTCAACTGCCTGAAATGCGATTTGAAATAAATGTCTAATTTCTTACCTGATTTATTAGTTTAAATCTTACCGTATAGTTTAAACCTACTCTAATAGTATTTCTGTTCATATAGATACCTAAGGCATTATCTTTGAAGACTGACGACGAGAAGGATATGGACTTAGATTATGAAGATGAAACTTCCAGTCTATTGCGACGAGGTCGAAAACGTCTGATGCCTGGTAACAATAGTGGTATATGTATTAATACAAGAGGTCTTCTTTGTCACTCTAGTGACGATTTCGATCATCACCAACTACAGACTGAGGACCAGCATAGCTCTGGTAACTTTGTTCTTCATAGATAACGTCACTAGGCTTGAGCTTGCTACTAGACGTCATTAGTGGTTTGTACTGAGTAGAGGGTTGAATTGCATGCTTGCCAGTTATTCTAGCTGCTTCATTCGCCTGTTGCATCAAGTTTCGTTATTAAATATACACTCATATTTATGACCCTAATGGTATTTCTAATGCACCATTAAGTTTTGAAAATATAACATGCATGAATGGATATTGATAAATTTATGAATGACTAAACATGATTATCATTTGTCTACATGTATAGCCTCTCGTCGTCATTTCTTAAATGAATGCTAATATGTAAAGCATTTTTTATTTACAAAATGAGAATGTTGCTGAAGAAATCATTACTATTTTTTAATATAACAGTTTTACATTTACTGCCAATCGCAGGTCTCTTCAAAACTGAACAACAAATACGTGTCCAGGGGCAACTTTATATTAATTCTGACAAATAATTTTATTCTAATGAACTTTACATGGTGAGTGATTTCAGCAGATATAACCATACATTCCTATTACACCTACTCTCACACCTCTGAAGGAGTAAGCAGGCACAAAATATTTAAAGTAACTTTTATAAAGAGAGTCTTCAGAATCCTTACTGTAGCTGAAGGAATTAAAAGCCTAAGTTGTGTGCCCACTCCCATTAAGAGTACTTTTAATTTCTTCCCTGAGAGGGCTGGAGCAGCAGGCAATCCAAATATAAATCCTCCTTCATCTGTTCCAATACCCCTTACTTCATAGTTTATAGCAGGGATGAAGGGTAACCTTTTTTTTTAATTTTGGGCCGAATTGTTATTTTTTGTTGAGTCATTTCGAAGTACCATCAAGACTACGATAACCTTATCTATGAATAATAATTACTGAACGAAAATTCAATTTATTTGTATTAACACTTAAATACCTATCACGTATTACACATTTAACATAAATTTATTTAGATTTAACTTCATGGTTGGAAAATAATGTGGAAACATGGGAGTCATATGATTAAATATCTGGATCTTATTAGACACTGTTATGGGACGCTATATTATAAAAGAATAAAAAAGTTTGGTTTTTCGAATGTTGTGGGAACAAGTAAAAAAGAAGCATAGAGGAATGCTTTCTCTGTTCGAAATAAATCATTTAGTTTTAAATCAAACGCCTAAGTTCTAGGAGTACTATAATCACCTGGCTCCTCTTTTACCTATTAAACATAGTAGAAGGTTCTCCTGCGAGTTAGGGTATCTTTTAAATAAGTTATGAAACTATAATATTAGGCAATATGAAATCCTTTTTTTTCCTTACTTTATTACCTTTCTTTTATATTTTCCGTTTTATTAATTCCTTGTTTACTGATTGTTTGAGTTTTAATGAAAAAAAAATAGACATTGTAATTGCATTTAAAGTTAACTGATTTATTGGAATAATAATTTTCTCTCACTCTTTCCACCTATCGCATATAAATGAATAAAAGATTTACTCTAGTAAATTTTGAATTGTTTAATATTTTTTTTACTTTTATTTAAAAAAAATCCTGCTTTTTATGTTGACTTCATAAAAAAAAACAGTTCATCGTTTTGTGAAATGCGCAGTATGATGGCAGCGTCTCCTGTCGGCAAGTTTGTATGATCATATCGTTGCTGGGTATGAGCGAAACTTTGCAAATTAAAACTTGATCAATTAGTTATTGCTCCATATGCCATTGTAAATCAAATATATGTTCTAGAATCATTGCATACAATCCCCACTGTAACCCAAGTGGGAAGTAATAATCAAAAGCTGAAATCACATTTTTTTTTCTGAATCATGCAACATCGACCTCAACTGGATTTAAAATTTGTCATTTCCCTCTTGGATAAGACTATCTTAAGTTGTTAACCTATGCAACAAAAATTCTCACGATACGTATGTTTTCATCACTTGTTATAAATATGACTTATTAAATGGTTCATTATAAATTATGAAATATAAAAAATAATTATTCTAATTGATATGGTTAACTGACCTGTAAATTGTCTTGTTTTATTTTCGTTATCATAAACTGTCTTAGTCACGAAATATTAATCCGTCTGTCTTAAAACGTTTCACAAATTCAAAGTTTTTATTAATCTCTTATATCTGGATAGATTCATTTAACATCTATAGTTAAAACATGCCAGTTTTACAATGGAAAAGAGTTAATATTTAAATTTTCAGTTGTAATTATTTCGCTTTATATTTATAGAAATTAAAGTTTATTATTTTTGTAAAATCCTTTGCGAAGGTTGTTGAGCGTAGTACTCACGTCAATGAATTTTGAATGGAATAAATGTATAAGCTAAGTGAAAGTGGTAATGTTCCTTGGTGAAAACAAATATAATGTGTAACAAAAAATATTCTATGCCTAGGTCCATGGCCTACCTTGATCGTGGTCAAAGAAAAAGAAATTTAACCCTTAATAATTTCAATTACAGGTTATTAAAAACCTGCCAGTTACTTTGTAATAAGTATTTGTGTGGATGTTAACAAATTAAAAATCACACAAACACCTTAGGTTCGTGGACAAACGAACCTAAAATATTTGTTTTGAATCCAAAATTTACTTTTTCTGTTTACCGAAGTTAACTAGAATTAAAAAAAAAAATCATGGACATCCAATTTTTACAAATACATTGTGATCAGACCCGTTTGTATAGACAGCCTCTGGGAAAAATGAACATTGTCAATATCTAGAAAAACAACACTGGCTTCCATAACCCTTAAAAACTGATCAAACCTATCCTTCTATTTGTTCCTTTCAGTTTTTGTAGTCATCAAAAAAGCATATAAAAGAAAGAATACACTTTGCTACTGCTGGCCAGTTGGAGTTATTTATCACTTCGGTTTTGTCTTCAAGGTATTTTAAGTGTTTCTTCCCTCTGAAACTATGCGTCTTTTATATATTGCTTTGCGTAATGGCAACTCTCGGATGGTAAAAGAAAAGCTATCCAGGTCATCCTGTATTTAACCGAAATGTGTTTGCGTGAGTTTCCTCAAGACTAATGGAGACTGTTTATTTGATGATAGGGTTGAAATGTCCACCAGGATGGCATTAAGATAGGTATGAAGTTTATAGATATATGAAACTTCTATATATCTATAGAAAATATACATATATTGTTAAAAGTATCGAAAGCCCTCGATGTTGCGGGCGTTTCTTCTATCTTGTGGTTAGAGCTTTCACATCAGTTGTCCAGTGGACATCAATTCATACGAGCTTTCGACCATAATTACGTTGGTCATCGTCGGGTAAAATCTTCTTCTGGAAGGATGCTTATATAAACTTCCTTAGTGGATGTGATTTTTGATTGGTCCAATAAACTTGCCTTATTGGTCAATCAGAGTACAGGTTTTAGTTTTCGTTCTTATTCCATTTCATTTTAGGCTCTACGTTCTTGTTTGTTGGAATAGCGAACATTTCTTTCACCTGAAGATTAATTGAGGAGTTTCTTTCTTTAATGTTTAAAGCTTCTAAAATATGCAGTTTATCAACATTTTCCTCTCATTGGATAATACTAGTACCTTGCACAAGCATTTCTCTGGTTAAGATTTGCTGCCGATTTACACAAATATATATACATATAGCAAAAGACGAGCCAATCCCTGTTACGTATTACTTTGGGCACTTCTTATTGGTTGTGGGTGTTTTTTCGTTGAACACGTTTCTCCTTAGCACACTCCGTCTGCTCGGCCGCCTCAGCCTTCACTCCGGGAGAGGGCTCGCAGTCCCTACTTAATTTTCCAATAGAGTTGGATGAAGGTCTTGGCGTCCTGGCTTGGAAGTGTACCTCGTCGAACTCGGTGTTTACTATGGGCTTAGTGGATTTCATTAGATACTGGTTGTTGGTGTTTTCTGTAGATTCTATTGTTGTGGGTGTATGTAGACCTTTTCCTCGCACGCTTGGCCGCATCCGCCGTCCTTCCTGGAGAGGGCTCGCAGTCCCTACTTTAATTTCACAGAGGGCAGGAATGGCATAGGCGTCCTCACGCAGAAGAGTTCCTCGTAAGAATCTGGTCCGGGCTATGGGCATTATGAGTTGAAGTTGAAGTTGAGTGTGTGTGGCGTTTGTCATTAGACCCCTTTACTGCAGTGTTTTCTTGAAGAATGCGTGGCGCCTTCCTCGTGTCGTTGCGACCGGTTTCGACCGTTCCTCGGTCATTCTCAAGCCACACACACTCAACTTCAACTTCAACTCATAATGCCCATAGCCCGGACCAGATTCATCTAGCTTGTGTTGCTCTGAAAACTGGTTCTTATAATAAACTTTATGAACTATAGCTTGCCTATCTTCATTGATTCGCTTTACACTTCTTACCTGAAGGTATTGCTTCAATATGCGATCAAAATTTTCATTTGAATAGCCATTATTGACGAACGCTTGCTTCGTTCTGTTAATGTCCCTGTTGAATATTTCCCAATTAGATGCGATCTTGTAAGTTCTATGTATTAAGGCTTTAATTGCTCCATCTTTGTAGCGCTGAGGGCATTCGCTACGGACATTTAGGTAGGAGGTAGTATTGGATTTTTTCTTAAATACTGAGGTTTGAATTTCGTCATTTAATACGTTAATACTGACGTCAAGAAAGTTAATTTTGTTTTCTATTGCTTTTTCTATAGTGAATTTTAGGCAAGATTCTTCCTCAAATGCTTTTTTCAGCGCGTCCATTTGGTTTGTATTCCTTGCTATGACAAAACAGTCGTCAACATATCTGCAGTATATGGTAGGTTTGATATCAGCTCTCTTGTTCAATACATTATTTTCCAGGTGACACATATAATAGTTGGCAAAGGCCAAATACCAAAATAATAAAAAAAGAGAGTAACCACCAGAGACTGAAAATTTTAGAGGCTATATTAATTCAAAAATTCAAGCCACTCCTTAATATTCAGGTGGAAAATAGTAGCCGTATTTTGAAGCTGTTTAGTTCGCATCAAGGGCAGCCAGCAACCCTTGCAGGTAGCGACGCAGGCCGGGAGGCCACTCACCCCACAGATTAACGCCCAACTATACTTAAACTTTATGGAAAAAACCCCCCCTTCTACCTTCTCTGTGTATATAATAAACCAGGTTTTCACATTAGATCTTATTCACGTCCTGATGATGAATGTTGATCATTCGAAACATGTCGACCATAGGAGATGTACTTTATTGTGTAGTACACAATTTTGACGAAATAACGAGAGTGTTATTTAGAAAAAAAAATTTGAGAAACTTGTTAAGAAACAGGTATCAGCTAAATTTGGTGTCATTTTCAATAATGTATATATATATATATATATATATATATATATACAATTAAATCGTATCTGATTTAATTGAGCCGTGTAAATCAGATACAACAGCCTGTTACCGCCAAGTTGGGAAGGGGCAGGCATTATTGAATGGACGTATTGAAGGAAAGGCGTTTTAAATTTGATAATGAAAATCGCTGTGTCAAAGAAAATCCCATTTTTAGTCGTTCACATCTGTTTAGAGGTTGTTGAACAAAAGTGGTGAAATGGTCGTAGTGAATGTTAAAGGGCTGGAGTAATTGGGAAACACATTATTGGTACGTCACGTATCTTCCAATTCAATGTCAACTGTGATATTTAACTCAATTGAATAGATCATAATATTCTGGGACTGCTTAGTATAAAGCATAATGGAGCTCTTGTGTGTAATTCTAATGCAGTTTGTGATTTGTTAAGAGGGCAATTCCCTGTGGAATTGTTTGATGAACATAGGATTTAATAATCAAGCATGACGATGCTGTTCACACGTTGAAAGACCAACCGTTCGAAAACGGGAAAGTGTCTTGTTCAAAAACACCAGAAACCTTTTAAGAAGGATACAACATTTAAGAAGGTTTATTACTTAATGGTGTATGAAACTTAATAATAAATGTAGGGTTCCTAATTATTGGTGTTTGTCATATTTTTAAGTTTGTTGCCTCTTGTAATTCAACGGAACAAATTACAAGGATGATTGAGTTCTTGTTTAAAGACTTGTGTAGTAGTGTTTGTTATAGAGTTTGACCATTTTCAACCGGCTGTGTCAGTGGACTGCAAATATACGCAAAAAATTAATGATATATGGTGCCTTTGGTAATAAATTTTCATACAGAAACTAACATTTTAGGTTCAATAAATTTCTTAATAATTGCATGTATATATTATTTGTTAAAAAAATTGGTAGATGGTTGAGACACTTAAGTTCAAATGATTGAAGTCCCCAATTCTTTAAAGAAAGGCAAAAATACAATTAGTATTATGAAGATAGGACAGATTTGTAAAATACAGTGTTTTTCTCGAAATAACTATATTCTGTACTCTTGGTTCATTTGCTTTCTTTCAGCCTGTAAAATTAATTATGTTGTTCTAATATTTTTATTTTTAATATTTAGTTGTATATTGAATTAGGTTTGTTTATTTATTAGCAAGATCTCTTTCTAGTGAGTACATGCATGTACATGCACTATTATCAATATTATTATGAGTAATAGTATGTTATTATCATAATTGAAGTAATCTTTGATTAATTTACTTAGATAAAACCGTTTTCTTAAAACTTACTTAAATAATTTGAGCAAGACGTCTTGCTAAGGGATCTGATGAACAGATTTTTCCACATCCTACGACGAAAAAAAAAATAATTTGAGCATTTTCAATAAAAAGTCTAAAATTAGTATTAGCTAACACCGTTTCGAGGCCAATAGCGAGAGAGCTGACACAATGGCAAGGTTAGGGTCAGAGACCGACCAGCTCGAACTTCCATAGATCCACAGTTCGCAGTCAACGTGAACGACTTGCTGCGTTCCTGGGTCCAAGGTCCTGGGAGAGGGCTGAGGTTACCCGATTCCGCTGTCTGCAGGTCCGCGCCCACCTTCACCGCATTGGACAAGCTGTGAATTGCATTTGTACTCTCTGATTGTCAGGCAATGTGGTGGATGGAGACCACCTTCATATTTTCCCTGGTCTTGCAAGTCTGTCTATGAGCGCAACGTCTAGCTAATGGGAAGTTCTATGTTGAACAACATAGATAGACGTTGGCTAATTACAGTATAGTACGTTCCTAAATGTCGATGGAAGTTGATTCACTGGTTCGTCAAAATCCAAGAAAACATTCAAATACTGGAGGTTGAGTACTTGTACTGCTTCTAACTGAATTTAATTAACAAATTACATATGAATTTGTGAAAATATGATAGTTTCTATAGCTGTGCATTTAATTTGTTTTTATGATAATAGAAATGCTTGGAAATTATAGGTAGCCTCCACAGAAAGAATGCTATATTATCAAAACAACACATTTCGGACAGGTAGTGTTTTTCAAGTTTATCTGACAATACAAATCATAACATTAGAACAACTTATTAAACAAATTAAAGTTAAAATACAAGTACTTGTAAGATAGTAGGAATGGGAGTAACATTTTCAACTTGAATGAGTTTATTGTAAGAGTAGATCGGATCATGTTACAATTGATAGAACTGAACAGTCAAAATAGTTTTAAGATTACAATTAAAACGGAAAGTTATGATAGAACCTTTTATTATTGCTTTAGTTTTAATTAACTTCAACTATTCATGTAATTCTAAAATCTTCACAAAAAAGGTCTGTTTTTCTTTCAATTTTAGTAATCTTTAAGTATGTTAATGGTCTAGTCCTGTGAATTACAAACATGATATGTTCTCCCTCCTCCCTCTTTCTTCCTTATGACGAAGTTGTTAAAAATTAATTCTTTACATCCCTATTTCATTCTCATGATCATGCTGCAAAACAGGAGATTGTTTCTTTGACTAATCGTATTTCAATTGGTACTTTTTATTTAACAAGTTATTCAGATGTTAGGACTTATAGATAAAGCTGAAGAAAAACATTTGTTCTATATGTTCGTAACGAATCAATGGTTATGTGGAGACTTCGTCTAGTATTTCCAAATTTGATGGTTTTGTAATTGAGCAACAGTTGGTCAATGAAAAACTTGATAATATCCATCATATTGAAACAATATTTTGTAGAACAGTTTATGTGTTAGAAAGAGAGGAGTAACTCTCTCGTTAAAAAAAAAGAAAAACAACTTTTATCCACCTGGCCCATGTGGTACTAGCACCTTGTAAGGTCTACAGCCTTGGAATACTGGTAAAGTCCGTCAGTGATATCAGGAGGGGAAAGAATACCTAGAAATGTCTTGACGGTCCTACGAGCAGAAGGACCCACCACTGCTTTAGGCTCAAGGAAAAAATTTGTTCATTGGCTTCTCTGTTCATTATGTAATGAATAAAATTGATTAAATGAAATATGTAATATGTATAAAATGAATGTAATGTATGTAATAAACGTAATATGTATATTGATCTAGCTCCTCGACCACTGATTTTTCAAGTTCACAGAAGAGGTTCTTGAGGATTTCGGTCATAAAAATTCAACTCATTATATGCCGACGTTTCGCCAAAAGTTGTTTGCCATTTTCAAGGCTAAAAAAAAAATTATTAACGACATAAGTAGAGCAAGACAAATACATCCACGGAATACCAACCAACAGAAAACAAAAAAAAAACAAACAAAAATTCAGTAACAAGAAAACCACAAAAGGATCATAAAATACCCAGCGTATTTATTCATTATTTAAATAAAACTTTGTTGTTTAAACCTAATTAATTATTAAGACAACAAAACCCAAATTTTCAAACAGATAAGCACAATATTACAAAAATAATTCTGGGAGGATTCCACTATACAGAGCATTCAAGCAAAAACAAACAGAGAGTAACAAACACAGTACGCCAGAAAATTACAAAACAATAAAAAAAAGTCAAAAAATAAAAGAAATTAATGGAAAACAAAAACCTACAAAAAATTATTACGTACCGTCCATGCTTTTATCTAGCAGCATCATGGAGTCCATACTTTTATCTACCAGCATGGACGGTTAAATAGTGTTTCCTCAAAAACAAGGTAATAACTTTTTGTAGGTTTCTGTTTTCCCTTAATTTCTTTTGTTCTTTTTACTTTTTTTTTTGTAATTATATTTGTAATATTGTACTTATCTGTTTGAAAAATTGGGTTTTGTTGTCTTCATAATTAATTAGGTTTAAACAACAAATTTTTGTTTTTAAATAATGAATAATAACACTGGGTATTTTATGATCCTTTTGTGGTTTTCTTGTTACTGAATTTTTGTTTGTTTTTTTGTTTTCTGTTGGTTGGTATTCCGTGGATGTATTTGTCTTGCTCTACTTATGTCGTTAATGAATTGTTTTTTTTAGCCTTGAAAATTCCAAACAACTTTTGGCGAAATGTCGGCATATAATCAGGAGTTGAATTTTTATTACCACAATCCTCAAGAACCCCTTCTGTGAACTTGTAATATGTATATGTAAATGTATGTATATTTTTTTCCCTCCAGAGTATTACCCCTACTCGGAGGGAGTTTATTACAATATTTTCACATGCTCCATTTTTAATAATAATGTGTATATGTATTTGTTTGGTGGAAAATTCATTGTCGCAATTTAAAGGATCTTGGAAAGTAGATTTCTTTACTCTAAATGTGTGAATGCTTGATCTGTGGATGACTTTAATAGAACTACTTTAAAAACTGTTTTCGTAGAAACCATTTCTTTCTTAGTATGTTGAATAGTATGTTTTAAGATCTAAACTTTACTTTTGTTTCAAGTAGTTTTAGGTAAGTCTGACTTTCTCATTCTGCGTTTCTTCATAGTGTAACAAATAGATTAAAACCTATTTCCTTGAAGCGGAGGTGTCGACTCGAGGATTGCTTAATTTCGTGTTCACTTTACGATAAATAAATATTACGATACTTAAGTTCTTTAGGTCTCATTTCATGTATTCTATACTAAGCGTTATTTTGTTACTTTTCTTTTTTTATTGCTTAATTAGATCACTTAAGTGTAAAAAGTAAGGCAAAATCATTTCAATATCAATGAAACCGGTTTTACAATATTTAAGTAAAATATTGTAATACAGATTGTAAGTAATGTATTAGTTTTCTTTCTTTTTTTCTTTTTGTCAATAGGTACTTCGTTCTGGAATTGATGGTATTCAGGTCCGGAAGCTTCGTTTGTGGTTTGTTTTGTTACCATATCACAGGCTTAGCTTCTTGATTTTGATACCTAAAAACATATACATCATTTTTTTTGTTAACTGAATTACTTTGTAAGCAATCACGAGATTAAAATACTTTTGTTTGACAATATTAAATTATGTAGTTTTAAATTAAGTATTTTTTGATAGTTGTATTAAAAGATTGAATATTGATGCATAATATAATTTTTCTGATGATACATGTCTTTCTTTAATTGAAATGTTGAAAGTTGTTATCGATATTGACCATTAGACTTGGTTTTTTAAATCTTTTTTATTTAATTATGCTGAAAAATATTAAAACTGTAGGTTAGATGAACAATTGTATAAATGTAGAGGACTCATATATGCAGTTTTTGTATTGGTTGGCTGGTTATGGGGCTTCCTGGTTGTGAAATGTATGTGAAACACTTCATATCACAGCCTCAGCCTCTGAACTATCTAATCTAGTCTTCTTATGTTAAATTGTCTACAGTACAAGGTGGATTAAAGTCAATTAAATAATTTATTATAAAGATTATATGAGCATTTACAGAATACAGTTTTTTATCAGTAGGTGGTATACGGGAAAAGTATGTATGTGTTAGTTTAAAAATAATGTCTGCATATTGACTTTCCTATTCATACCATTAACATCACTATAATTAATTGGTCTTTGATTGGATTTATATAGATTTACTAAATTGCATAATCATTCTGTGGTAAGATAACTACCTAAAGAGCTACGCTTCAAATAATATAAGTGATCTCAAATTATTCATTTTTGTGTTCACCCTGTTAAGTTTCCAGGCCATCAATTTTTAGAATCAGATTGACAGAAAGGTAAGGTAATTACTTTTCTTTTTTGGAATTATGTTTAATCTTGAAATGTTTTGATTATATTTATATAATATTTTGCATTTATCTTACTTTTTAATATTGTAATATATGTTCAATGTTCTTCTAAAGTGGTGCTCTTGGGGTCATTTTTGTATAAAAGGGTTTTTTGGTTTGTTATCCAGGAAAACGGAATTTAATAAATGAAAACAGTCCTATCCATAAAGTCAATTCAGTTCTAAGTACAATGGCTCGTAATCCAGACTAGTCTGTAATCTAATTAATCATTTATTCTCAGGTAACGAACATGTTAGTATTTCTGTTTTTAGTCCATTAATGTGGACTACTTTTCTTTGGCTCAGTGGTTTTAAAACAAAATTATTCATCCTCTAAGATAAAATAAAACTCCATTATTAGTTCCATTTTCTTATCAGATCTAGGCATAAACTAATATTACTCTGGAATATTCGCGTTTATTGTTTTAATATATATATTTGTCATGATTATTAACAGGTGTAATAATGGCCATGAATAAAACTAAACTTGCCCTTAGCAAAAACAATATCAATTTATTTAACTGAGTCAACGTCATACTACTTTTTTAGACAGCTGTTTTATTTGAAGAGTGTACTACTATTTTCCAGTTTTAATTATGCCTTTATCTGTAATTATTTTCTACTGATTCTACAAAAATTTTATTGATTTCCCCCTTAGCTTAAATTAACTAAAGATATGCAATTTTCCTTATATATTTGGTTGACGAAACTTATTTATTCTTTAAAAGGAATAATTAGAAGGAATAAATGTCATTTAGAGTTTCGGAATATGCCGAGTATAAAGTGTTCTAGTGTCGTAAGTGATATAAAATTAAAGTAGTTTATTTACTTATCGAGTATGAAATTATTTTTTTAGCCTTAACAAATTTATTTTTATATTGTTATATTAATGCCGAGTGATTATCTTAGACTGTGTAAGATAAGTGGATTGTTACTTACGCTGAGGATGGGAGGTTGAATGTTGTGGTGAGGCAGTTCGGTTTTCTGTAGCACCATGGCATTCAGCTTCCTCGCCCCTGCATCGTGCACCAATCAGCCTCGTCACCAAACTGAGGGATTAATAATTCCTACTCATCATCCTGGTCTAGTTACATAGGAAAACTACGGGTTGTTCAGAAACCAATGCACTTTTCTACATTACAAAATACTATAAATAGTTATGTTATTAATCGAAATACAACCAGTGTAATTAGAATTTGTTACCAATAAAATACTAATCAATTTATTCCAGTGGTAATAAGACTAAGTTTACGGAACAAGTAAACTTTAAAGTATTTATTCGCCATTTTGGTCATTGAAATTTTTTCTTTGATGTAGTTTGAAATTGTTGTAAAGTTGCCTTAGGTGGAACTATGTTTCGTGGACCAATCATTCAAGTACTGGAGCTGTGTTTTTTGTGACCTGTTGAGTGTAATATCGGTCGCCACTTTATGATTATTTTAATGAGCAGGACTTTAATGTAAAAATCATGATACACATATCAGTTTTATGTGTTTTTGGAATAAATAACCGTAATTATTAGTTAGTAGAATGTCCTTTTCTTTTACTCGGCCTTATCTTTCTAGAAATGCAGAGACCCAGTATCTATAGCACTATACGCAGAAGTAATTTTGAGTTCCGTGCTACTATTAAAACTCTGGGATTTATTTTAATGTTTTATCCTTCCCTCCACCACCAAATTGACTATTTTTTAATCTGGATTACTTATCTTTGTGCTCAGTCAATTCCACGAATCATTTAACCAGTAACTCCTTTAAGGGCGCTAGGGTTGTGTTAACTTTATGAAGTATTTTTAATTTAATGGACCTTTCTGGCTATGATCTCAGTGTTACTTTTTGTACATCTTTCAGTGATATAATTTTCAGTCTCTTCAGTTATTTGTTCTTTAGAGTTCGACATTTCAGTAATAAAAGAAATGAAAAGTTGTATGAACTTTCCTAAAATAATTTCACCTTACCTGAACACAGAGTAACGCATTATATATATAAACAATATATAATATCTAAAAACAATTCCACAAAAATGGAAACAACATTATGACACTGTGACAACGTTTTTAAACTTTTTGTTTTTTCCCAAACTTTGATTAAGGAACTCATTATCACGTCCGAAATTCACCGTACAGCATCAACTAAACTGAATCTCCTCACGTGTTACTTTCACTACTTTCTTCCCTGATAAATTAGGCGAGGTTATGAAAAAAAAAAAAAACTTTTCCCTATCCTTTCTTCTTCCCCATCCACATGTAATATCTTCTTCTAATAACATTTATCTCCTTCAAAAGGTAGGATTACTGTTTTTGGTTGTTCTAATCTCTGTAACCACTTTTGACATAGAACTTTGAAATAAACTTGTTCAGCAATGTGGGTGTCGTAAATGCCTAATCTGTCCTATTATTAATCGTGACCAACATTTCACTCCACTTATTATCAGTAACTTTAATCATGCTCTTAACTTTTTGTTAGCTTGTTTGTTGTTAGTGTTGCTGTTGGTGTTGTTAGCTTGTGCACATATAGTAATGGTTTTTATCGTTTGGATTGCTTTAAATGTGATTCATTCTACGTGGGTCTGACTACTGCATTACATAGCCGCTGTGATATCTACGAATAATCATAGGTCATCCGTTGATCAGCACAATAATTTGCCTGGTTTTTATCGTTTGGATTGCTTTAAATGTGATTCATTCTACGTGGGTCTGACTACTGCATTACATAGCCGCTGTGATATCTACGAATAATCATAGGTCATCCGTTGATCAGCACAATAATTTGCCTGGTTTTTATCGTTTGGATTGCTTTAAATGTGATTCATTCTACGTGGGTCTGACTACTGCATTACATAGCCGCTGTGATATCTACGAATAATCATAGGTCATCCGTTGATCAGCACAATAATTTGCCTGTTGCTTTTCATCCCACCCCAATAGTTTATTTTTATAACTACTTTCCAAAAGTATCTTTTAAAGATTTTTGAGGGAACTCTTGTTTGATTTGCTGTATGCTAGATATCCTCCTCGTCTTAACTAGATTGCATAATTTAGCTTAATTTTTCTTTTTTATTATTGGCTTTAAATATATTATTTTTAGTTTTCTTAAGTTTTTTTTTCATTATAACATTTTATAATATAATACATTATAATTATAAATAAATTACAAATTATAGTTATATATTATAAATTATAACAATTTTTTAAATTTAACACATTACTTTATTAATTTTAATTTTTTATTATTTTTTCCTCTTTACTTTGTTTTTTTACTCCTTGATTTTGCTATTGTATTTGACCCTTTATTTTTTTTCTTTCTTTTAAGATTATTATTTTTGGTTTCTCTCCATTCGCTTCACAATTGCAGCATTCGCTACACAGTACTGGTTACTCTGTAATGATGTATGTACCTTTTAACTTCACTGTAATGGACACTATGTAGGTATTGGTTTATGTTCCTTTTCACTTTACCCTTGTGTATTCTTCATTTTTCCTGAAGCTGCACAAATCGCCAAAATTTTTGATAATCGTGATGTTTTTGTCATTTTGTAATTCTCAAATTCAAGTTTTAATTATATAAGTATTTATGATAAAGGCGGTTTCACGAATAGTCGCAAAAAGAAGTTATTAATGTCTTGAAGATGAATGGTAATTATTTTAAACATAAAATTTTAGGAAATATACTTTACTGTGTACACCAAGTAACGAGAGTGTTATGAAGAAAAATTTAAAAGCTTATTGAGAAACAGATATGAGTTAGTTCATGTTATTTTCAATTACGGATATATTTAAGTAGATATGAAAGACGGGTGCTGTAGGAGTCGCTAAAATTCGGTTCAAAGTCATACTCCTGAACCTCCACCTTCATCAAACTCGAGACTACCTGAGGTTAGGTCAATTACCTGAGGATGTCTCATTGTTAGAGCTGGATCACCGCTTATGTGCAATTCAAGTTCACAGACCTTCCCTTCCAAACCAACCAAACTTTAGACTTGGGCCTAACCTGGGGATAGGTGAACTACTTGTGGATGACTCTGTTTTCATCCCTAGTTCCAGACGTACCTCTCGGATTCAGTCGATAGTTCCAGACATGCTGACTTGGTCAATCGACTCAACGAGAAAAAATATTTGGAGTTGGATGGCACTTAGTGTTTTCCGCAAATTTATTATTTTTGTATGATTTTAGATCCTTCCAAGGGTTCGGAAAAACCTAGTAGTGGGATATTGAGTTTGATGTCATTTTACTCAAAGTGGAAAAAAATTGGGCTTGGATGTCACTTCGTGCTTTCCGAAAATTCATTGTTTTTCGAAATCTCTTACGGTTTACGAGATATAGACTTTTTTTAAACCTTAAAGGTATATTATCAATAATGGGCGTATATAGTTGAATTCATATCTCAATACCTGATCGTGGATGTGAAGAAAAAGTAATGTTTATTGATTTTTGAGTATTATTTGTTCATCTCATGTTAATTTTAGCCCCTTTCGTAGGTTTAGAAGGGTCAAGAATGAGGACTTTGGGTTACTTTGATATTCTGAATATCTGAATATCATTTTATTCAGCGTTGAAAAACGTTTGGACTTGGAAGGCACTTCTTACTTTCCGAAAATTCATTATTTTTTTGGGATTATGTGGCGTCACCCATGCATGTGCTAACCGCTCCCAAGAATGCTTCACTTAAATATGTAGCGTCACTCATCCAAGTGCTAACTGCGCCAAATGATATTTCACTTTGATAATGTGGTGCACCTATCCAAGTGCTAACCTTGTCCACTTGGATCCTTTACTTTGAATATTTGGTGTCACGTATCTAAATTCTAACCGTGCCCAAAGATGCTTCAATTTGAATATGAGAATGTCACCCATTGAATATATGTTCAATGACCAAAGTGAAGCATCGGGACGGGCCTGACTAGAGGTTAACTTACAGACTGTTAGAGATATCGAAAAAAATAATAAATATGCTGAAAACATTAAGTGCCATCCGACTCCAATTACATTTTCTCATTGAGTCGATTGACCAAGTCAGCATGTCTGGAACTACAGACTAGATCCGAGAGGTATGGCTGGAACTAGGGATATACACAGAGTCATCCACAAGTAATTGACCTATCCCCAGGTTAGGTGCTAGTCTAAAGTTTGGTTGGTTTGGGAGAGGAGGCCTGTGAACTTGAATTGCACATAAGCGGTGGCCCAGCTCTAACAATGCGTCATCCTCAGGTAATATACAGTAACTTACTCGTGTACACATTAAAGTATATTTCATATAATTGACATGTTTGAAATTATTACCATTCAACTTCAGGACATTAATAACTTCTTGGGTAAATTTTCTCGTTTGTATAAGGAAAGTGAAGATAGCAGGTGTTATTTTTCTCAAATTCAAGATAACCTTATTGTTAATCGTTTGGGGTGAGTGGCCTCGCGGTTTGAGTGACTACCTGCGAAAGCTGCTTGGTCTTGATATAATTGAAATAACTTCAAAATGTTGTACTATTTTTCAATCTGAATAATGTTTCCACTTAAACCACGGAAATAAAGAGGGTCTTCGCATATAGTCACCCAAACAGCGATGCCGCTCACCCCATAGGATTGACAAAACAGCTCATCTTGAATTTAAGAAAAACACCCCCAATATCTTCACTTAGCTTATATAAACTACAAAATTCACCTAAGAAGTTATGTCCTAAAGATGAATGATAATTATTTGAAACATGTCGACTTTAGGAAATATACTTTTACTGTGGAGACCAAGTATCAAGCGGTGTCTCAAGGAACCTTGCTTAGAAACAGGTATCAACTAAGTTTGGTCTTATTTTCAATAATGTGTGTCTTAAGGAAGGACTGCTATTAAAATTTACAAATATGTATATTTGTTGCGTTGAATTAAATCAAATCATTAACAAGAAGTAATATGATAGGTTAAATATGTTTAAGCAATTTTTATTTTCAAAGTAGTCTTCTTTTGCTTTCTACATTTGTTGATAATGTGATTCGAAAATGTTTGGATATGCTCTTATGCTCACTCTTTGGAAATTGTTTCATCTTTTTTCTGTATAATTATTTCATTTAGTTAATTGAACTATTGCACTAAGCTTCTTTATTCACTTGCTTTCCTCTTTCTTCTCATAAATTTCAATAAAAATATGTAGTTTATATTGCATAAATAAAACACCAAACGAACTTCTCAATGAAGAACAGTTTCTAGTTTTCGTGCACTTTTTGTGATTCCTATCACAAAAAATTATGGTTTTTGACATAATTTGATTTACATTTTAATACAAATAAAATTGTATCTTCATAAAAATGAAGATACAATTTTAAAAACCTGCAATTTCTCGAGAAAGTACTGTAGAATTATCTACTTCAGTTTAACCCATAATTCATCAGCTCCAGTGGAATCGTTTGGAATTAATAATTACTTAGATTGTGAAACCAACCTTGCACTGTGCATGCATTGGAACCTATTTTTCACAAATTTTATTTGTATTCTGTATCCGTTGTTTTTTACTCCACGGCCAACCACTGGTTATAAATAAATAGGATATTTTTCTTTTGCTTCCTCGATTTTAATGCATGACTATATAACATTAAAAATGCGTTGGAGGAAGAGTACTATGAATGTCTGAACAACCCTACAAAATGTCAATTGTAGTCTACCTCTGTAAAGTAGAAAGATCTTTTTTTCTTCAGTGGATGTATTTAATGATTAATAATTGTATTATATATTTTATAACACTTTGTTGGTCCTATATTTAATGATGTTCATTGAATTTATGTATTCATTCTGTACTGGGTTAGTATGATATAAATTGACTGAATATTAGGAGCAACAAATCTATTCCTGTAATTGAACATTGTGTTGTACTTTTATACTTTCATTTTTACATTGAATGTAAAAGTTGATAACTTGTATAATTTTATTTGACGAAATTTGAACATTTTATATTGTTCAACTAATAAAGTTTTTCTTAACCTGTGTATAATGTACAGGGTAATGTCTCATTGAATGAACATAATTCTTTCCCGGGTCTTAATTCTAACGCGATATATTTTTTCTCTTATGCCGGATTTAGAGAAATACTCAAAGAATTGTAAAATATAACTAGTTTTTAAATAATATAAATCTCTAATTTAACAAAGAAGATACTAATTTCAGTGGAAAGTTACTGAGTGGTATTAGGTTATATCTGCTCATCAAAATGATTGATTTTGCTCAATCAATAAGTGTTATATACCAGGACCCCCGTCGTTGTTTTCGTATGTAATATCATTATGTGAAATGACGTTTAATCGAGAGTTGATAACATTTATCATGCATGTTTACATTTTAAATTTTTATCTTATATGCATGTACTGTGCATCTCCCTTTGTAACATTTTGTTACTTGCATGTGGTTTTGAAATGGTTAAATATAATTAGGTAGTTGAATGAAGTTGTATTGTATTTTAAAAATGTTTTCTCTTGAAATGAATTCTATGTATTTATTATATTCTCTTTTTGATTATCATATTATTAATACCTATTTAGTAATTTGCCAGATAATTAATCAAATATATTATATTGAAGGTTAAATGTTCGAATTAAGATAGAACTTCTCAACTAATATTTTGTAACCGCAAACTATACTTTAATTGATGTTAGTCCTTGACTACACGGTTACATCTTGCGTCTTTCAGATATAGGAGAGATACTATTCTGAACTATATCTGTTATATAATGATTGTTATCATTATATCCTATATATATGAGATATATATGTATGTATAGTATCATCAAGAAAACAACTCAAAAGGATAACAAACGTTTCAAGGCAAACTATAGGTAAACAGTAAATAGAATACACACATTTACAGTCTATATTTTTCGGCTTAACCGTCATCAGGAGAGAATAGATAGGGACGCCAAGTGCACTCCAACCGTTGTTTTGACAGTCCACTTGGCGTCCCTATCTCTCTTCTCTTCTGATGACGTTTAAACCAAAAAATAGAGACTGTATGTTTTCTATTTACTGTTTTGTCTCTGAAAAGTGTCAAATAATAGTAGTTTAAGTGTTTAAAAATAGTAGTTAAGTGAAATTAAAATAGGTCCACAATTTAAAGTAGAACAAATGGTAAATTTACAAGTTATGAATTGGAAAAAGAAAGGTGTTATTTGCTTTGGAGGTAGAATAGTTTGTGTTAAAAGCATTGAATTGTTATAATAGCTGTGGGGAAAATTTTTTTTGCTTGTAATAACATTGAAATACTGCTGCAGTTCGAATTATTTTCAGTGGGACCGTTGTAAAGTAATATCTGTTAATTTCTTCAAACAACGTACAAGCTTAGAGTACCAAATCGACATTCTCTTAGAGATTTGGTAAAGGGCCTTACCAAAATATCTAATTTTAGTAGTTTTTTCTTTAATTAGTGGTTTGCTTTAATTTATTACTTATCAGATTTGGTTACTCTTTATATGAAATTAAAGTACTCATATCAGTTTCTTATTTCCCTAGACCATTCCTAACGTATTAATGTCTTAGATTTTATTATTGAGATTTGGTAATTAACTATCTTAGAAATAAACAGAAACACAACACTGTAAGATTCATGATGCATTTTCATACGTTAAATAGTGAAAATTATAATCAGTCAAGATTATCTTAAAACCAAGTTCAAAAAACTATTTTTGACATTAATTTAATGATTTTCTGAAGAACTGTTGTAGAAGTATGCGATGAATAGTAAGAAAAAGATTTTTTTCTTTTTGATTGGATGATTTTTATCTAATTTTAACATTTTGTATTTAATATCAAAACAAAGCAGTGAATTTGTGGTGTATGGGCATAACTATTGTGGTAAGAACGGTCGTTGAAGTTATAGTTTCGTTGTTTTAACAATATCTTTTAAGTTTTTTTTTGGGTGGTTGGTTCAAATTGAGTTATTTTTTTGTTTAGTTTATATAGGCAATAGTTAAAATATATTGTTGTTTTATAATATTGATATTGAGTTAATTGTTTAGAACAAGATGCCAACTTGTGTGATGATGACCTTCCTCCGTTCCTGAGTCTCGAACCACCTATGTCTGAAAATGAGTACCTCTACAGTTTAGATGCAGATGAAGGGCTTGCTGATCTCTTTGACTTCGACCTTTGATTTTGTACCTTGACAATAGCTATTTATTTAAACAATAAAAACTTCATATACATATAAGTAAATGTTAATGATACACATAAGGAAAAGCATAACTTCCATTGTCATAAGGTTCCTTGTGTAAATGATCAAAATCATTTCTTTTTTTTTTTTTTGTTTATCATTAATGTATTATCATTGGTTTGTGAAAGTTTTTATATGTATATGTAGATATAAAATAGCAAAGTGCCTACTTTGTTTTTATTTATTATAGTGATATGATTTATTTAAATAGTAAGATGTGGTTAATCGTGATCAGTTTTCACTAACTAAGCAGCAAATATATTATTTGCGGATCGGCAGTAGTTAGTATATAATATTACAAGAAAATAATCTATCTCCTGCAAGGAAAAGATGTTCAACATCTAATTTTATTTAAAATATCTTCTTTGGTTCTTGTCATCATGAGGCATACGAGGTTAAACTGTTTTCATACTTTAAGAATATGCACTAGAAAAATACGAAGAACTCATTATAACTTTTCATGTGCATTATGATTCAGTTAATTTTTCACATCTGCTTGAGATACGGCATCGAAAATTAATGTTTGGTTGGTGATGTGACCCATACTAATACTCAGTATTCCTAAAAGTCATATAACTCGGTGGAATAAAAAAATTTCTAATTTGACCTTCCTCCTTTGGACATCTTCAGTTTTGTTCTTTATCAATTTTTATGCTTTTCAATTTCAATATTTAATTGCTTGTTGCTTGCTCGGTTTGGGATACCGAGTTGAAATTGGAAATCACTATCGTTAAATCCAGACTTGTAATTCGAACCGATTATCTAACACATAGTCGAGTTATATTTTTTTTTATTGGAAACTTATTTATTAGTTTTATTTAGTGTTTTTAAAAATCTATTTTTGCGAGTTGTGAACCATAGCTATACTATTTTGACAATGAGAATACTGATATCAAAATAAGTTATCCGGAATGGATTTAAGTTCATAACTTCAAAAGAAAAAAAACTTTTATTTTCCATTTTAGTCATTTACTCGTGATTATCACTTGAGTTGTGTACTGGTATACTTTAATGCTATAATATCTCTGAATTCATATCAAATCAAAGAACTGTTGTAGAATCAAAATAACTGCTACGCTAAGGTTCATTTTGAATTGAGTAACTCCTTTGATGAATGTCCTTCATGATGGTCATATGGCTTCAGAATATAATTATTACCTCACTATTTGGTTACCTTGTTATAATTCTTTTCGTAATAATTTCTGTGTATTGTTAATTGGTTTTTGTTATTTTGTTTTCTTACCTTTGTAATCCGTTTCAAACATATCTCTTACATCTAGCTGTTACTTTTATATTTTTCATTGTGGAAATAATTATCCTTTATGTAGATATATACAATTTATGTCTGTCTTTGTAAATATCTCGTAAGAATTTTTGTCTGATGTAAAAAAAATAAAGCATTTACTAAAGTTACTTTTAATTTTCCTTGTTAAGAAAATGTTGAATCAACCAGTGTTTTCTTCTGTCTCTTATATAACTTGAATCATTTTTCAACAATTTCAGTTGCTTCAAAATCACAGCAAAAAACTTGTTTAAAAGTTACAAATTAATTGGTTGTTCAGTGATCTGATTTGGAGGCAGCTATCACTGATTATAAACGGGAGGAAGATATCCGGAAAGGTGTTTGATAATTTATGACACTAAAACTTTATTAAATATAAACAAATTTGTATGCACTCGAAAATGTAAGATCGATTGATCTTACAGAAGCGAGTAAAAGTAATTTAATACTCTGAAAAAAGTTAGGTGCATATTCTAAACCTACTTTAACTTACAGAGCTAAATTATTTGGTTACATACAATCCAATTAAAATTGTATGTAACCTTACAACCATCGGAACAACAAGGTTAATGCGATATAAATTTAACTTAAAATAATGTTTACTCTTGCACTCATTTATGTGCAAGGAGTAAACATTAATTTTTTTATTCTTATAACGTATTACAGTTATAATGAAGATAAAAGAAACATTAATGAAACTTTATTGACAAAAATTATTTCATTGTTCTTTGTAATTTGTTTGTTCTAAATTAAGTTTATTTACTTTTTTTGGTGTCCTTAGCAAAAAAAAATAAGCTTAGTTTGGTGATAGTGTTAGCTAATATCAATTTGCCCATACACTAAGGGTATTGACATATGGTGGGTCGCTCCATCATGTAATAAAATTTCCTTTTAAATTGATTTTTTTTTTTTGCTTGGTTGAGACTGTTAATTCTAGTTCATAGATGTTTGCACTGGCCAATATGTTGTAAGTGTTACCAATTACTTAGCCACACATACTAATAAAATATGTGTCAAGCATAATGGGGCTTCAAAATTGTCAAATACTCATAAGATATACTGTAATTACTCTTACCTCGGCAACAGTGACGGGTTCGAATCCGCAACACTTCGTTCTTTGTATACTGTTTTTATATTTTTGACATTCAATTGCGTTATTATAACATTGGTTTCAAAGCTTGGAAGTTCTACTTCCTAGACATGCTGCCATATATTTAATCACATTTTGCAAAAAAAGGAGAAGGTAACAAAAATTCCAATAGTAAAACGGAAAATACTTAAAATACATTTTATTTAATTGCCACTTAATATTTAAATGACTTAATTTTTTACACATCTAAAAACGGAATGTACATTTAAAATTCATTATAAAATATTAATGCACAACATCAAATGATGAGCATTATAAATTCACATATATTTTTCAACAGCTTTTATGTTTCAAAAAATTATGTATAACAAAAGAAATCACGCAAGGAGTCCAGCTTCAAGACAGATATTATTACTAGACCTGATAACTTATCTACAGAAAAAATATGCAGATCGAATTTATCACAGTAACTTCATATCAACAATATAATTTTACTAAATCAACTTCAAATATTAATGTAATTTTTTAAAAAAAATGGACAATTAACATGAAATAGAATTTATTTCGTTGATTTTATAATTTAAAAGAGAATTGTGACAATGTAACTGATTTTTCCAAAACACATATTGAAGTGTTTACTTTATACCAGTCACAAAAAAAATATTATCAGTTAATTCAATATATTTTCCTAATTTGAATTCAAAGAGAATACCATGAAGAAAGTAAATTTTTGCAGTGTTTGTTCTAAACATCAGAAATGTCCAAATTTCACTTTTCATTCATACTAGAAATATATATGTACATGTATGCTGAAATAAAGGCAAGTTTCCCTCTTTTCAGTATTTTAGCAAAACAATGATATTGAAGTAATTTAGTTGATTTACATCACGGATTTTATTTCTTTTAATGATCATCAATTAAATAATTTTTACTAACTTTTGAACACATTTATGTGCAAGGAGTAAACAATACTGATGAATATGTTGAAGTGAACAGAAAAATAAATAAGAAGTTAATGAAATAATAATATCATTATCTACAACTTGTTCTCATTTAAAAAAATACAATTATTCATTGCTTTCTTTTCCAATTGTATTTTTTTTTATGCACATGAAGTCAATATTAATTCTTAACAACATTAGGTTAAATTTCAGTGAATAAATTTAAATAAATAACACGTTTTATTCTACATTTTCAATAACTTACTTTTTAGAATAGAAATGAATAATCATAAACTAACGCACCAAAACCTGTGTGTAGTTCGTTCACCTTCATTGAATTACCAACGGTAAATATTAAAACCTCAAGAAGTTAGTTTTCATAGACTGTATGTAACGTAACCTTCCAACCATCCGAACCAGCAAGGTTAAGGCAATATAAATTCGGCTTACGCAGTAAGTGTTAAGGAAGAAGGTAACAAAATATAGTGTCTAACTGTGTCCATAGTGTAACTAATATCTGTGTTAAGATATTAGTAGTGTTTAATATCTTAAACACTATAGATATTAACTGTATATTACTTTCTGATAAAAAAATTAAAACATTTTTAAATTAGCAGATGTTGAAAATAATGATGATAATGAAATAAATTTCTATTTATTTTATATACATTTCACCAACTGCACAAAAAAGAACTGTGGTACCACTAGAAAAACAGTGAGTAATGGACAGTCCAGACTATTACAATGACACATAATTACTTTGATTACAATTATACAGTTGGTAAAATGATGACAGAAAAAAAAGTTTTAAAAAAATATACTGTCTTCTGTTAAAAAAATTAAAATTCTCGACGTAAATATTCCAAAAGGGTAAAAGTTCTACCGTCAAGAAATATTTACAACGACACACCAGAATAATTTTCTTTGGAAAACAATAAGGATAATTTAACTGTTCAAAATAAATAATCATGTATTTGGATTTAATATTTTGGTGTGTTTCGGTAATTTTCAACTCAAAACAAATTTAAAATTGTTTTCAACGGAACCTAAATTTCCGGTTAAGTTCAAGCTATTCTACCCAAACTTAAAACTGTATTCCTATTGAATTTTATGAAACAGTTTTTTCTTATAAAAAATTAAGCAAAACACTGTTTCACTCTCGCATTTCAGGGAATTACTTTACAACAAACATACACAATTATTCATGACAAATTCTATTCGTAAACCTACCAAATCACAAATTCATCAGAAAAAATATTCAAAAGAGTTAAAATTTAACAGTTTTTAAATAAACTAAATAATCTACGTTCAACAACAACAAATTAAAGCGTCACTTGTTTTGATTAGTTGTAGGATACATAATCAAATCTCAAAAACATTTAATTACAAAAATTACTTAAGTAGAAAGTACAGGAATTTAATAGTTACCATACAAAAAAATTCTCTATCAACTGCAATACACACATATGGCAATAAAATTCTCTAAATATATCACAACCATTAAATTTATTTATAATAAAATGTCCTTCATAAATTTTAGATCACAAGAAATTCATCTTCTGCCTAATAAAATAGGCTTTAATTGACTTATCAATGAAGAAAGATGTGATCAGCTTTGGTAGCACATGCTAAAACTGAGTTAAAAACATCACAACTAAATGCAGACTAACCCATTGAAAAATTACTACATTAAAATACAGTTATTCAGAAATTGTTTTTCAGTGAACATTTGGTATCATTATTTACTAAAATGCTACCAATAACAAAAACCAATCCAGTTTTCCCCAGACGAGGAGGATATTTTTGAGTAACAATAGTATCTTTAAAAACTTTTTTAAATTAACTTATTTGTCTATTTCCTGTCAAAGAAGTTCATATTTACTATTTCACTGAAAACATAAAAAAAACTATGCGATGCAAATACACTATAGATATCATCTATAACAATAAAATTGAGTTTTACAAAAATTTGAAAAAAAAAACTGTATATGTTCTAGAAAAAAGTAAGTATTAAGTTTGATGAATTTCTGAATATTCACAAAGTGCTTGCAACTAAAATAAGAAGGATGAACAAATAAATATAACTAACTGTACAGAAGAATATTTCCAGGTTATGGCTGTGCTTGAATCCCTTAATGAAATCAAGAGAAAAGCTTAAATGACCCATGATAAAAAATTCAATTATTATATTGAAGTCGTTTAGAAGAACAACTGCATAGGACCGACATAGATGGCTAAACAAGTCAGTTGAGCGAACTCTCGTAGGATTCAATTTTTCAGAAACTAAAACAGGCTTAAGTTGACACCACTACTATTTCCTCTAGTAAGGAGGTTAATTTTCATGGAACTGAAAATCCCCTTACAAGTAAATCTTGTTTTATAATATATTTGAACAGTAATAATGAAACAATGATGTTGTTCAGGAAGTTAGTTTTATCAATGATAGTTAGTAGCACCACATACAACGTACGAAGTTCGACGTTTCAAACAATCGTATAATTTCCACTAAAGTTTGTGGTACTAATTTAATTTTATAATTTGGATTTCCTTTTATAACTTCAGTAAAATTTACTATCATTTACAATTCAGACAATTATGAATTAATAAGTTAATCAAATCCATACATAAACTAGTGAGTACGATCACAAGTCTGCGATTGATAAAAGGTTCTTCCAGGAGTTGGTAATAAATTGGTCATAATCAAAGCGACAGCTGGATCGAAGTGTAGGGTGAAAGGTTGATTCACAATGTTATGCAAAAAATATCATACCACAGATCTATGACCCTCCATAGTGACGGTATATCATATTCGTTCTTTCACCATTATAGCATATTATAGTGGTAGGAGAATGAATGTGTTATCTCAAATTAAAGAAATTAACACAAATAATCATGGGAGGTTAACAAGAATTAAGGGATAATTAGAACAAGAAGTACAATAACCTTATTTTCGTCTAGGCATGGATTGTGTGTTCATAGTACGATTGTGTGTTGCCGCTGGTCCCCACATTACGAGTTTGAATCTATTATCAATGACCATAGGGTGGTCATATTGGAGATAGAAAACCTGAGCACGCCGTCCCTTGTAGAGGACTTAAATCCACCCATACTGAGCCCTTAAATCAGGTAATTATTAAAGATCGTCACCTTAAAAAACTTGATTATGCCACAATGTAGGATTTCATTGTACCAACCCGGTTATATGGAATCACAAATGACCTTCCAATATAACACTATATAACTTACATTTTATCTCACGTAACTTAGTTGAAGTATTTTCTACTTGCAACTATGTAAATATTGTTTGTTCACAATTATATGAATGCAAAACATAATCAAATCATCCCAAAAACGAAAACCCTAATATTAATGAATATCATATCAAAATTGTTCTATCTCTAATTCACGGTTAATAAGTTCAATAACTGTAATAGCTAATTGATTATGAAAATGAAGTAACTTAAAATAGAAGTGAACTGTTTATACATAATCTTTGATAGTGAAATTAAAGTCGTTAAAAGAATTTTATAAATGTTAGATGCGGATTTTTATTGTGAAAAGTAAATTTATTCTACCTAAGTTGTAAAAATAAAATAAATCATTCAAAACGAATGAGCAAGGGAATTTTTTTCCCTCCAATATGAATGGCACTATTCTGAAAAGATTCGGCGAACAGTCAGATCATTAATTAAATGTATTAAAGCTATAATTTTATGAACTAAATAATGACAATAATATCTAAATCTATTTCATGAACAAAAAATTTAAAGCAAACTAAACCTTAGTCCTAAGAAAGAGTTCCAAATCTGTTAGAACAGAGATCAAATTATCAAAATAATATTCAATATATGTCTCTACTTTTGCAAACGTTACAAAATTAATGCAGCCATAACCTACAAAGAAAAATGTTGTTTATGCAGAAGCCAATAAAATAATTTATTTATAGTTGATTAACATCTATGCTACATTTAACTATTATAAAATAAAATATACTGCTTACTTACAATAATGAACTGGTTATATAAGAACACAAACCACATAATTATAAATGTACCTTGTATAACCATACATAACACCCTTTAGACGTTTGTATAATAAAAAATACATCAAAATAAGACACCTTATTAATATCCTTTCATCTAATTACTTCACTGAATGTAACTCAAATGGTAATACATGCAGAAACAAATGTTGCTGGTTTTAAGTACTACATACATCAGGGAATCTGATCCTATTTGTTTTTACACCCTCACACCTGAACTTTACAATAGTAAAGTCCTGCATAGGACCGACATGGATTTAGTGAGTTGTTAATTGAAGTTAATTTGAAGTCACACCTTCAAAAAAAACTTTTCTAAAGGAACTAACACTAAATCTGAACGATAAAATTAATAATTTCAATTGATTTTCATAAACTGACACTTCAATCATCAAGTAAGCTAATCAATCTTTTCTGAAATTCTTATCCTAGTTGAGTTCGGTAATTAGTGAATGGTACCTCTTTTCAAATAACTTACACATTTATAATAAAATGTAACTATAGAATTAGTAAATTTAGCTTTACAAATTTCTTGAAACGGAAATATTTTCATAAAATTAATCAGGTAGAGTAGGGTGTAAAATATAGATTGTTAAATTATCACTCAGAACACTGTTTTAAATTGCCAATAAGTTTAACAAAAATTATGTTTTGAATGAGCTCATAAAATGCAAAAACAAAAATAAATTATTTTTTTGTAAATGATTTTATATACAAGATGGTTAATTTTTAGCTTTATCATTCAGCCGCTGACTTTTTTACAACGATAATTATTCTCTAATATAATTTACACCATTCAAAGGAGGAGGTTTGTGGGAGTATTTATATAACCTTTATTTCTAAACTATCTGAGGAGTGGAGAGTACATTTCCTTTTTCTGACTTATATGAGTTTTTAACATTTAAATCATTGTTAAATATCTTAAGTAAAATTAACACATACTAATTTGAATTAATAAAAATATAAGCAAAGCAACAGTAATATATATCAGGATTTCATATACCTGGGTGTATATAAAGGAAATTATACATATCTTACGTGTGCACATTTCATAGTAGGTTCGCTTGTCTCACGGCCTTTTGGTCTTTAGTCAAATATGATGATTCTTAACCAATTTTCTTGTTATTTAAAAAAAATTCTGAGTATACTTTACAATTAATGAGCATATTTAAACTAATTCATTATAAATTCACGATCACTGATATTTTAAAAATTTAAACATTTCGTATATATATATATATATATATATATATATATACTAACTTCCATTATTAAACTATTTAGCACATTATATTCCATTTCCTACCACGTAATGTCATTTTAATTTCGAGTAAATGATTTGAAAGGCCATATTTTAAAAGTATTTTTATTACTTCACCCTTCAAATTTCTTACTGAAACAAAGATTTTCATTTAATTGGATTTCTAGAGAGTGAGATATACAACACTAGATTAATACATAAACTGATAACAAGACTGATAATTAAAGTAATTACTTACGCAATGCGTTAATAATGTGACTGATGTACACTGGGACTATTCTTAAAATAATGTTAGGGAAATTATACCTCAACGAAAAAATACTTAATCAAGTTTTTATAACATAGAAAGTATATGAAGCTATAAGTAGGTAAATTTAATGATGCCCATTGAAATAAGGCATTTAAATTATTGTTTTATTACACATCTAAAAAACAGAATTCATGCACGAAAGTCCATCCCAGGTTTAATTTGACCAACATTTTATTGCACATCATACGTACAGTGATTGTTAAAATAAAATTGAAAAGTAGATTTTTTGGAAAATAATATCAGTACATCTAATGGTTAGAAAAAAAAAACTTGAAAAACAATAGTATTGAATCATTCAAAGAATATATAAAAAAGGTCCAAATATGCAACTGACTACCAGAGTGGGTAGGTAATTTATACATGGGACTTTGGATCGGTGACAGAGACTAGAGTAGGTTTAACTCTGGACTAAGAAGGTTGGGAAGATGAGGACGACGAAGCTATGCATCATCTGTTCGGTGGACATGAGCTTAAGGCTGAAAACGAACTGTTACCAGACTGGAGACTAGACATGGAACCCCTAAAATAAAATAATTAATACTATGAAATGCATTGAAAAAAAATTGGAAAAATTATAAACTAGTAATTAATGAAAAAGATATGTTTAAGGAAACACTCGCCCAACAATCCGTTTCATAATTAAAAGCCTTTCGAAGAACATTGAAATAGTACAACGCCCCTGAACTTTTAAACTCGCCTAACTCGTACTGTGTCCCTGCAAGATCCCTGTCAAAGCCATATATCAAACTGATATGAAGCGGCGAATACACTTCATCATGAACAAATATGAACTCCATCTACAGCAATTTAAATCCCAATCGAAATACCAGCATCTAATTCACCAAAAAGCTTTATACAAGGATACGGGATAATGACTGCATCAATGTTTATTTTTTATCCAAAATTGAATTGGTGTAATTCAATAATTTTATTAACTTACGCCACCTACTAAAAATATATAACAGCAAAATTGACATTTAAAACCGGGAATCAAGTTCTTATATATTTCAGTTAAATTGATGACGTCACAACCCCCATGTGTCACAAATAAAAAAAACACAAGAAAAAAATAGAAACTTACTTATAATCGGATGATTTAAGTATTTCGTAGAAGTAGATGACCTTGGCTGGATTACTGGAATGATGGTGTGTTGGTGAGACATGATGAGCCCATTGTAGAGTGTATTCACCACAGGACGAAGTGACATGAGAACCCTGAATGGACTCCCCGTCTTGACATATTACAGTCGACTCAACTTTAATGCCTCCCTCTTTCCAACCATTCTCCTCTGCAAATGTTACATTAATAATAATTATTAACATATTAACAACATGTGTAAACATACTCAAACAAATTTTATATATTTTTCTGTAATCAGTACACACAGTAAACAAACCTTTGAATTGGCAGTGTACAACACTAAATGCAACCGCTTGCTTCATGACATCGAAGTCCCATGTAATAACACTCCCTGCTTCATCAATACGAATTGATACTTCATACATCTGAAATGCATTACAGTTTTTATTAAAATCCATAACGATGGACTTAACAACTCCCATTTATATCAAGAAGTAATTATTAATAAGATATCCTAATAAGATAAACAATAGAAAATAACTTGAAAATATTTTGAGTCAAATGCAGAAAAGTAAATAAATTACATAATTTTTCATACTAACAAGAAATTATTCATCAGTGTTTCAAAATTTTTTATTAAAAACGACATAAATTTAACAAATTATGTAAATATATTATATATATATATATATATATATATATATATATATATATATATATATGTCACTGGTTTTCAATATTTACATCAATAAAAAAATTCCCAAGCTAACTAACCCAACTTTGTCAGAAAGATGTTTTCTATTGAATTACAATTCCATATATATATAGCAGTGCTGAAGTACGTTTAGAATTTTAAATTCACAGAGTGATTACTTTAGTTTAAGAAAGATATTGGTGTGAAACAGTTAGCTGAGGCCTACTGCGTAAGAAAATAATCGAACTTGTTCTTTATTTAGTGTAATTTATAAAATTTTGATTTCTCTCTTTGAAGTGATGAAATACCACTTAGTTAAAACAAAATAAATTCATAAACTGGAGCTTCAATTAAAAATTGTTCATGACTACAGTAGTAAGCCGAGATCTTGGGTAATTATGACATTGTCTCATAAAAAAAAAGAAATAAATATAGCTCCAGTATGAATCGACATCATTAGCTGAACTGTATTTGCCAGTTTATTTTAGTACATTGCATCACCCCATATCTATCCTGTTACTACAGCATATCAATACTTATTAAAACGAAATAAACACTACAGCTTCCTTTTTTTTATTAGAGAACCGTTAAATGAGGCATGACAAATCAAAAAAACTATCAACACAAATAAGGATTAGTTAACTAGTACTTAAAATTGACTGAACGTAATTTTACCATTTATATCCAAATTCTAGTCCTATTCCCTATTCTGCTCGTGAATTACGGATTCTGAGAATTATTAGATAAATAATTTATTTTTCAGAGATAGGATAAAAAGAGAGTACAAGAGACATCATGAACAAGTAATTCGCTGAAATAAGGAATATCTTATTTCAGATATTCAAACGCATCCATACAATTACCAGATAAAAAAAAACTGGAGTGGCCTACACTCAACTTTACTGTAAGTTGATATATTATATAGTTTCGAACACGTAGTTGTTTATACAACTTGGAAGAACACTACGCGTTCGAAACGCGTTGTTTATACCAGTAAATTTTTATATGTGGAGACCATTTCATTAGCTTTTTACTCTACAATGAGTAAATACCACATAATAACTGATTGCACTACGTTAGATTCATTTAGTTCAATTATAATTCATAGAGGGATTTATTTTATTGAGTTGTATTGGGATTATGTTAAAAGCCCATGATATATGTATAATATATCATACTCCTTGGGTATATAATAAATAATGTTCCATTTAGGCATAATATAAATGTCTAAATGGGAGATGTTTATTAGTTTTTCATTCCTGGAGGCAGTACACATAGTGATTGATTCACTTATCAAAATATATGCTTATTTTTGTATATCAAACCCCTGATGCATATAATATCTACATTGAATATTTAAGACAAATTTTCCCATTTAAAACTTAAAAGTATTCCTATTTTGTCTGACAAATGTCAGGAACATCTAAGAAAAAATCTGGAGTGGCCTACACTCTACTTTACTATAAGTAACTCAATGTCAAATTTCTTGAGTATATAAAATATAACGTCTCATTTAAGCATAACGTAAACATCTAAATGGGATATAATTATTAGCCTGTCATTCCTGAGGTAGTACAGATAGTGATTGAAGGACATATCAATTTATAAGCATATTTTTGTACATCACAAATAATTTATTATTTGCAAATAATTTCATTAATATAACTACAGCAGTAATAACATTTTTGAAAAACCAAAGTGAACATTTCTTGAAACGAAATAGTATCCTACAAGAGAACATGGCTATTTTTCAAATAGCCAGTAGATTTCTTACATCGTTTACTTGACATCCTTCTACATTGAATATTAATATAAAATTTTCAAATTTGAAACAGTAAAATACTCATTTTTTCTCTGAAAAACTTCTTAAACAGCGAAGAAAATGTTGTTTTAAGGTGATTTGTTAATTAAAGATGTACGATAATTACAGTTATTAATCTCTAAACGAAAGATTTATATTTTGAATTATCTTTTACATTTTTGGTTTTTAACCGAATTATTATACTGGGAATTTTATGGCTTCTTAGTATTTAATAAGATCATTTTCCTTCCCCTTTGTCAAATAACATATATACGAATTTTTTTTTAATGAGTGTTATCATTTACCTGCACAATATTATTCCTCTTACATCTCTTATAAGTCAATAATATATTTTCATTTTTCCATTAGAAACATCAATTTTATATCAGTGGATTCGCTCAAAAAATTTCTAAGTCAATGTAAACAATGTAAAAAAATACAAAAAATTCGACAAGTATAGCAGGTGATCTCTTAGTCTAGAATAAACAAACAGTTTTTATATCGTTATTGCTCTTTCCCGTAATTGAAACTTCATGAATTTTTTTTTATGAATTGCTAATTTTTTGTTCCATTTTTGGTCAAATTTTCATTTTTTTTTAACGAGCCGTTTAGCGTCAAAAAATCATTTTCTGAAAACACAAATCGTACTGTAACGCCCCTTTAGCGAAAGTAATTTCAAAAAAAAATATCTCAACTCATTCGCCATATATTGTTCTATTTGTAGGCATAGTTTCATTCTTGTCGTCAAACAGTATGGCTTGTATCGCTCTCACAAGGTTTGAGATTGAATTATAAGTCAAAATTTGTACATTTTATTGAAAAAAAAATATTTCCTGTTGATATAAAATTTTGAATATATTTTTCGTTTGTTGCATTTGAAACCTCAAAGATAATGTCAAAATCTCAAAACTCTAGGGTTATTAGTTTAGGAGAAATAAATGTTTTAAAAAAAACGGTTTTTGGCAAAAAAAGTGACTTTCCCATCATGCATAATTCTTCCCAAACAATAGGGATCTTCGTCTAAATGGGGCCCATTTTTGTGTAAAATATCAACTTGATCCATCAAAGATTCTGGACCGTAGCGTGGTAACAAGCAATGCTAACACACGCACCCACCCACGCACCCACCCACCCACCCACCCACCCACCCACACACACACAGACATCATCGTAAAAACTTCATAAAACGACTTCTGGGACCTCAAAACATGTAATTCCGTCAAAATCTCGAGATCGAATTTTTTCACGATCACTATACTTTACTTATAGTAAAGTAAAAATGTCGTTTTAAGATAATTCTTAATTTAAGATGTCGGATAATTTCATTTATTTTTCTTCAAAGATGTTTTCAATTTTGAATGATGTTTTATATTGTTGCCCTTTTATAGAATTACTATACTGGGAGTTTCATGAGTTCCTAGAATTTAACCAAAACCCCTTTTTTTTCATTTGTCAAAAATCATATATACCACTTCACTCTGAGTGTGTTATTTTTTTCCTGCCTATTGTACTCTGATATATACTTGTTATCTACTACCAGACTAGAATAGTGAAAATTCTGAATACTTGTCAACAAACATAACTTCTCTTTCTTTAAGAAAGAGACTATTCCTTACACTTCAATTTTAACCTATGATACTATAATTCACAAACCAAAATAATTTACAACTGATATTAAGTTTTGTTCAAGAGTACAAAACTAATACTCTTATATATTATATAGATTGATTATAGCATTTTGTGGGACAAATCCATCATACCAATGAAAGCAACAAACATTTATGTTTATTGGGAGTGAATTTCTACATGAAAAATATTATTCCTCCTATATCTCATATAAGTCAATGAGTTACTTAAATTTCTCCATTACAAACATCAATTTTATTTCAGTGGATTCACTCAAAAAATTTCTAAGTCAGTGTAAACAATGTAAAAAGACATCAAACATTCTACAAGTATAGCAGGTGATCCTTTAGTCTAGGATAAACAAATAGTTTTAATTTTTTTTTTATAAATTGCTGATTTTTTGTTCCATTTTTGGTCAAATTTTCATGATTTTTTAATGAGCCGTTTAGCTTCAAAAAACATTTTCTGAAAAGGTTACGGCCCCTTTGGTGAACGTAATTTTGAAAAAAATGATCTCAACTCATCCTCCACATAATGTTCCATTTTTAGGCATAGTTTCATTTTGATCCGTCAAACGGTATGGCTTGTATCGCTCTCACAAGCTTTGAGATTGAATTATAAGTCAAAATGTTTACATTTTATAAAAAAATCCCGTTGTTTTAAAAATCAGAATATATTTTTCGTTTATTCCATTTGTAACCTCAAAGATGATGCCAAAATTTCAAAACTCTAGAATTAGCAGTTCAGGAGAAAAAAATGTTTTCTGAATACAGGTTTTTGGCAAAAAAGTGACTTTCCCGTCATCCATAATTCTTCCCAAACAATAGGGATCATCTATACTATGGAACCCATTTTGTGTAAAAAATCAACTTGATCCATCAAATATTCTGGACCGTAGCGTGGTAACTAGCAATGCTAACATATTCACCCACCCACCCACTCACACACACAGACAATATGTTTGTGGCACAAACATATTAATATTATAATTAAAAAAAAACTTCATAACACGACTTTTGGGACTTCAAAACATATAATTCTGTCAAAATCTCGAGATCGATTTTTTCACGATCACTGTACTTTACTTATGATAAAGTAAAAATGCACGATGAGTTTAAAGAGCACTGTTTTTACATAATGCAGGATACTTACATGTCCTTTCGATATTGATATAGTTTGGTAAGTTGAATCTTCGGTGAGATGCTCCAATTCACTCTCAGTAAGGTATAGGCTTTTTGACACATGGCCTCCATCACCTACCTGACACTATATTAAAGAAAAATGAAAATCAATTACCTTTAAGTAAACAAAAATATATTTTAATAACTTTAATCATTTTTTATAACAACTATAAAATAATTTTATAGATAGCACTGAAATTAACAGTCAAATATTAAAAAAATATATTAGAATATCAATTAATTGAAGTTAATAAGATATAATTCCAAATATTATTAAACTCCGAAGTGTATTTAAAATAATTATTTTCATATTTTCCTTCCACAAGCTAGCACTACATGGACATAAATACCAACACATTTTATTTTGAAGTGTAACTTCCTTTTGTACGTAACAGTTTTATTACAACATCCAATAAATAAACACAGTCAACCTATTACTGTTAATTCAGGACGTTGAGGATAGCCAAAAGGTGAAACCAAGGTCTGTTATTTGTTTATACTTGTAGTGACAGCACAATTCAATAAAAAAAAAGTTGATCTTCTTCCGAAACAAAGAAAAGTATACATATGACAGACATTATAATTTGTACACATAACTATAATTTGTACTACCTAAAAACTATCAAATTCAATAAGGATATTATGTTAAATACTTTTACGAGAAATGTCTGAAATAAATCAGTTAAATTTACTAAGATATTTGTTTAAAAAATGAAACAACCAAGTTTAATCTGTCTAATGAAAATTGTACACACCAGGTTAAATTATATAAATAGTTTTTTTTTCAATGATATCAACGATCAACTGACCGCAAAATTTTACTCCACATAATTAAATGACACAAAGTGGCACAAACATATTAATATTTCAGGCAATTAAGTTCATAAAATTAAAATAAGTTTGAAAACAACCTAATTCAACATTCTAATTCATTTTCAATTCACTCACTAACCTTGCAAGGGCCCTCGAGGAAATCCGGTACAAACTCATGAGGTATGTAGTCAACCAAACCACCGGGCTCCTGATAATCATTTCCACCATAAAACAGGAATTTGCTCCTTGTCATTTCATCTGAAACAACAAATCATATAGTAAATAGAAACAAAATAAGGATACAAAGAATACTATGTCAACATTCATACTGAGGAACAGAATGCTGTAGTTCTAGTATTTTCAATATATTTTTCTAATTCATAAATCATTTCCTCAGATCATAATACAGAGTTAAATATTCAGAAACACAAAGTCTGTGAGTCAGAACATTCAGCCTGAGCCTCAAAAGAGATGAAAATAGTTATAAAGTAGTAGAGGAATATGTAAAAATAAAATCACAGACCTTTTCATTATAATGACAAAATCATACTGGTCATTCATTATCATTAAAGCAAACCGCAGTCTCGGCATTCACGATCTTCAATATTGAGAGATTCGACAATACAAACTAACTTCCAGCTAACAGAGTTCCACTGGAAAAGGAGCTGGCCAAGTGACATGTTGCCAAGGACACCTACGCGAGCGTAATTCAGTTGGATCTATTCTTCCCATCCAAAAATGTTAAAATTTCTGTTTTTAGAAATATGTTTTCGAAGGTGTTAAGAGTGTGCTCTCCTGAATTCCTTAATGAAGAGATGAACAACATTAGGTCAATTGCCCTACCATTAAAATACCCCTCCTCTTACATCGATTTAGCTTTGAAGGCTGCTAAAAAAACTTTTTCTAATACTTCAACAGAGCCGCGTTCAATGTCAAATTCTATAGTTTTGCCATATCATGATTCATTCCCTTCCAAGACTAGCCAAACAACTTGATTTTAATATAGTGTTTTCTAATCGTAATAACGTGGGCAATATGTTAATAAAAAACTCTCCCAGGGAATTGGAGTCCGGTGGTATTTATAAACTCCGTGCAAAAATTGCGATAAAATGTATATTGGTCAAACTGGTAAATCATTAAAGGCACGTGTAAAACAACACCAATACAACGTAAATAGACAGGAAAAAAGTAGTGCCTTATTTTTGCATATAAACAATGAAAATATCATATTGATTGGACAGGAGCTAAGTTTATTGTGTATGAAGCATCGATGTTGTTAAGAAATATTATTGAATCGTCAGTAATCAAATTTAATAGATCAAACTTGACACTTTCGTTACAGGAGTAATAGTCTCTTCTAAGAGGGTTGACAGCTAGCGGATAGTTTTTTACTATTTCTTACTGTACTCCTTTGATTTCCCAAACATCCCTTTCTGGACGTTAGTCCTTTCCTGCGCTTTCACCCTTTTAAAATACAACTATTCCCTCCCACTGTTCTCAACCCCTCACCAGTTGTTTTCTGTATCTGGTGTTTCCGTTGGGTTTTTGACTCTGACGAAGACCGCTTGTTACGGTTGAAAGATCTTAGTCTTGTTTTCCCATTTCATATTGTGGTTTGATCATTGATTGTTATTTCACGTGTTTATGCGAAATATTTTTATCATACTATAAGATCTTGAAAAAGTTAGATTAAACAATATAAATTAATAAAATATACTAGAATTACCTATGAAAGCAGATACAATAGTCCAAAGTATGGGAAACACTCTCGGAGCCCTGATTATGAGTACCCTGCCAAGAGTTTCTGGATAGTTCGCTTCCACAATTTCTATTATGTTTAATAACGCCTAAAAGAAAATAATCTACTTCAGAGGAAGACAACAATCAGAGAGCTACATTTCACCATCTAAGATACTAAAAATAGTTTTCAAATAAGTAATAAGAATATCTTATTTATTTATGATACATTTATTTCATAAATAATTAGTATAATAAAAACATGATCACGTTTATGAATCAATCTTACCCATAGCTCTCAATACATCCATCATTTATAAATGCAGAATGAACAAGAACACTTCAGTTCTGATGATGCACTCAAATTATACGAACCTTTACTCCTGGTCTCCAAAGGTGCCTCATATTGAGTCCATCTAGATCTACGAGCAGACACCACGTTGATATAGGTTTGCCATGGGACAAAGTCGCTTCCTCTGTTAACCTCAATCCTTCTTCACATATATGCATCGTCTGAAAAGAAGGTATTACATTATAGAAACTATTAATTTTAATTTCAATACTACTCGCAACTTTTTGACTGTAAAAATAACTTATTTAAGACTATAGTCTAGTCCAGATCTACTTTATTTATCACTTACCAATTTAAGGAGGCCATCTTGTCCAATGCTTTTGAGGAGACCTTTGACGTCCATTTGGCCCAATTTCAATAAGTATACAGGTCTGCCATCTGAAATCACAGGGACGGTATTAACTTAACTAAAATATTAAGTATGAAGTAACTAAAATATTAAACTTTAGATTTAATATTAAAATTAATTAATATTTTAAAATTAATATTAAAAAAAATGATCAATGCATACTTAAAAGATATTATCATTTACTGGAAAAATTAAATTGAAAAAAGTGAAACTAGATCTGGAGGACAAAGATCTCCAAAAAACATACTGACAAATTACCTTTATCACTATGGTGCCATCCTCCAGGAAAGTAGTCCTTTACAACCTGAGGCAAAGCATAGTCGTAAAGGACCTTATCAACATTGTGTGTTTTTCTCCACATTAGTGACTCTGACAGCATAGCTCTTGCTTTGTCCACATTGAAATCTCTAGCTCTAAGAAACCTTAGAAGTGTAGTATCGCTTGGCATCTGTTAAAAACATACAAAGTTACATATCAAAATAATTGCAATCATGATAACTTCAAAATCACTCGTGTATATTTTAAAACTCGTAGTTCCAACAATATCATACACAAAATGTATTTATTTCAAAATAACTGCGATAAATATTCTTCAAACTCAATTTAAGTAGTCTTACTTGGCTAAACAGTTTTGTAATATTAGTAACAGTTTTAATATATTAGTAACACAAAGGTTGTATATAAATAACATTATAGAGAGCATTACGAGTACGAGGGCGCATTCATAAGTCGGTGAGTTTTTGAATTTCCCGCGCAGTTTCTCCAAAAGCAAGTGCTGCCGTCATCTGTAATCTATTAGTGGACAACTATCTAATTATGAGCCAGTTACCACGTGCAGTCGGTGTTTGATAGTCATTCAAAGCAGACAATCTCGTGTATTTTTACGAAAATGGAAAAAAGTGAATTTCGGGTGCTGATTATGCATTACATTTTACGTAAAAAATCCATCACTGAAACTAAGGAAAGACTTGATAAATACTACAGGGACTGGGCACCATCAATTTCAATGGTTAAGAAGTGGTTTACAGAGTTCCGTTGTGATCGTACCAGCACTAGTGACGCCGAACGTTCAGGCCGACCAAAAGAAGTGATCACGCCGGAAATTGTCGATAAAATCCATGAAATGATATTAGATGATCGGAGAACGAAAGTGCGAGAGTTGGCTCATGCTGTAGTCATCTCAACTGAACGGGTACATCATATTTTACACGAATATTTGGACATAAAAAAACTCTCCGCGAGATGAGTGCCGTGATTGCTCACACTTGACCATAAGCGCAACGTGTGACCACTTCAGAAGAGTGTTTAGCGATGTTCAGCCGTAATCCGGACGAATTTTTGCGCCGTTTTGTTACTGTGGATGAAACATGGATCCATCAAAACACGCCAGAGACCACGGAACAATCGAAACAGTGGGTTGCTGTGGGCAAACGTGGACCAAAGAAAGCCAAACAGATTCTGTCAACCAACAAGGTCATGGACACAGTTTTTTGGGATGCACATGGTGTCATTCACATCGATTACCTCGAGAAAGGTATAACGATCACCGGCGAATATTATTCTAAACTTTTGAACAGATTCGACGTTGATTTGAAGGAAAAACGGCCGCATTGGCAAAGAAGAAAGTGCTGTTCCATCAAGACAACACGTGTGCACACTTGTCTAGTCACGATGGCCAAAATTCACGAACTGGGATACGAACTGCTACCCCATCCAGCATTTTCTCCTGATTTACCCCCCTACGACTATTTTCTGTTTCCGAACCCAAAAAAATGGCTGGGCGGTAAGAGATTTGAGTCGAATGAACAAGTCATAACTAAGCTTTGAAAATTGTACATACTTTGTGTTTGTTGTGATATACCATGAATTGATTCGTTCCAAGTCTTAACTTCTCTTATCACTTAATAAATTATATTATGCGTGATTTATTTCTCTTTCTTTAATATGAACGTATGCTAGATTTACTTTATTTTTAATGGATACTGAATTTGTTTTCTACTTCTTCCATATCTTTTCTTTTACCTTTTTACATGAGTTCTTCAATATTCTAAATAAGTAGTCATTCCATGATTGGTCTGTTCCTTTATTACAGCTTTCCAAACTGCTTTACATTTGAATATTTTAAACTTTTGTTTTTTAAGTCTTAGTTCTTTTTTTGGTAGGTCCACAGAGTTTTGAATAATGTTAGGCTGTCTTATGTATTAAGTAATTTTAAAACTAGAGTTTTTGTATTACACATCGTAACAATGTATATTCATAACATCACCTAAACGTCTGCTCAATGTTGTACATTTATTCAATAACTCCACTAAGCCAAATTTATTGTTTTTCCTTTCTACTGAGTAGTTCAAGTTCGCATTTACTGAATTATTGGACTTCACCGCGACATTCAAGTTTAATTTTTTAAATAGGTTAATTATGTTATTTGTCAAACAAATGCCAACCGGTCGGGCAAAGAAAAATATCTCTAAGAGGCAAGATTGGCTATGCGTTCCCCTAACGTCTATCACAAAATAATGTTACTATTTAATTTCTACTGGGATCTAATGAACTGCTGGATACTCCTTTAAGAGATTAGTAATGTTTTCCACAAATAAAATGCTTCCTTTTATGACAAAACAGAACCTTCAACATATCATATTCGACTTAATATAACATCATCATATGTGCTACATAAGCCTAAGTTTTCAGAGCTTAGCACTAAGCTGTTGGAGAAGAGGACAATGAATTAATAAATCTTAAAACTCACTATTTACACTTAAACATATAATTAATACAAGACAGTCATGTCACTGTATAAAGTTCATTTTCAGTAAACCATAAATATGCTTCCTGATTGAATAGAAACATCATCAATATATATCTATATACATCAGTCCCAGGATTCATTTCTAGTTCAAACTGAAAAGACTAATTCACTCGGGTAACATGTACGGAATATTTCACAATATAAGCAATGTCCATAAGTGTTCACATAAATATATGTATAAACAATAATAATAAAAGTAGACGTCTGGATGTGAACATATGACAATATATTTTGAGTTAGCATTTAAATGTATTGTTCAACTTTGCTAGATGCATGGTTTGTGTAAAGACTGGTAATTTACATTGTTGAAAAAGTCAAAAAACCACTGGATCGAAACAAATAAAAATAGTTACCATCTTTCATTATGGTATTATTCCACATTATTCCACAAAAGATAATACATTACCTTTCCTTTCTGTAAGCTTGCGACTGATTGCTTCAGCTGAACTAGTCTTGATTCCTGAATCGGAGCTAATTGACCAAGATACCTTTGGATATAATCAGTTTCCAGTTGATACTGACATTCTAAAACAACAATTCCTGATTAATGTTATAGATAATCTAACCTTGATGCTCGTCAGGAGTCTTTCTGTGATTCTTTGCGAAATATATGGTAAAATAAAGATCTTTTCTTTTTCAGTTAGGGCATTCACTTGTTATTGAGTAGGTAGGAAATTGTCTTCTTCCAATCACATCCATGAACATGCCAAAAATGAAGCTGGGAAAACCAGATTGCGGAGGGACTTACTACTTGCTTATTTACGAATTACTTACTTACTACATGGGGGACTACACAAGATGTCCTCACAACTGCCTACACTTCTTACCATTTGACCTGTGATAGAATACGACTGTGAAGTTACCAGTAAGCAGATAAACAAAACTTGATAAAGTTAGACTGAGTTCAAAATAATGACCTTAATTACACCAGAATGAACGAAATCCCCCACCACCATTACATCAATGAAAGCTGAAACTATAAAGCATAAATTCTTTGGAAACCAGAAGTTATACTCATAACTTTGTAGTGTACTCATTTTTTAATTTGAGGAACTACTATTTTATGAAAAAAGGTAAACAAAGACTTAAGTTCCTCAAAAAACTGCCATCACAAGTTATAATTTCAGAAATCCAAGAACCAACTTCAGGCTATACAAATTACATAAACTCCTGATTCCTGCATGATCAGTTAACACTACCTAACTTAACATTTTTCTCTGCTATCTCCCTAAGTCAAAGAGTTAGGAAGGAAACAGGGGAAAATGTTAAGTTAGTAGTTTATGTAATTTATATTACAAGTACATAACCTGAAGATGGCAAAATGACTGCTTGAAATATATAGCTAGTAAAGTTTTTTGAGGACTAAAGTCTTTATTTGCCTTTATATCTGAAGCACAAGTATACCTTCAAATACTGGGGAAGGTACAAACGACTCAAAACCCAGATCAACCTTCCACAACCTAGAAGATCTCATAGTAAAGTATGGCATACCAACAGTCCAACCTCGCCCTTCATAGAGTGCCAGGAGTTCAATAATCTGTTTCTCATAAAAACCTTTTCCTATTTGAGCACAGTATACCTAAATCCCAATCTCCGGAGACTGGGCTGCGAGAAGCTTATAAAAAAAATTCTCTTTACCTTCATAACAAATAGCTGCGCTTATACATAGACAGATCAGGAAACCAAGTTGCTGTCGAGTATGGAGCAGGTTCCTACTAAAATGGAAAAGTTTGAAGGTTCTATCACTGATGGTCCCAGCCGAAGCAACTTCAACACTGAATTAAAAGCCACAAAGAGTCTGCTGCTCTCTTCACAGAACATCTTCAGCACCAAAAAATCGTGTTCCTTTTTGATAACGCATCTTGTATTATCAGAAAATAGTTCCACTGAGTATCCTTAACAATAAAACAACAGAAAATACTAAACAACTTACTAAAAAAAAAGTTTTGAATTGTCTACCCAATGAATACGCAGCCATGCTGATATTACTGGAAATAAATGAGCTGACTACCTGACACAGACAAGATAAAAACTACTCCAACAAAGAGCCCTAACAACTAAAGATAGGCTCATTTAGGAATAGACGGTAATGTCAAAGAAAACTCAAACCCAAAAAGAACTTAATTTTTGAGAAAAATTATTAATGGACGAGCCTATACTACAATTTTTAAAACGGTAAAGTCAGTGCGGGTACTTCTATCTAATAACGAGGCACGACTATGTCCAAGTTTACTTCTATACAATAAAGCCGGCCGAGTCTGAGCAATGCTTTGCCACCAAGGCCGGATGAATGGTAACCACCTGCCGACTTACCCTTCGTTTGAACCTGAGGAGATGAACAGCTTTAAGTCAAGATCCAGACTACACTAGAGAGAGTGGCACCAAATGGCCTTTCTGTACAGGATGAACGTTGCTTTGCTAAAACTAAGCTAACATATAGGTAGATCAACTTCCCTGTTCTTAAAGATAGCCGATTAGACAGACGCGTTCAAATTAAAATCTCTATTAAGCAAAGGTGGTTATAACTTCAGAGTTATAACATTAAAAGTTAGCATCTCTTTATAGATGTTCGATACTAGAAAGATTACTTATATGTTAGTTACCTTTGCTACACACACGATATTACTGAAAAATTAATAAAACAGGTAAATGAAAATAAATCAAGAAATAATATTGTTTTAAACTGTTAAATTTCATGAGCTTCGAATACTCTTATGCACAGATGATTAGATCCCCCTTTACTGAAGAAATATATGTAATATTTTTTAACACATTATTTAAATTTAAAAATATAGACAAGTGTGTGTCACTGAAATTATGTTTGTTTTAATCTACTTCATTAGGCATTTAAATACATATGGCAAAGCCTTTAAAGCATAACATGAATTGAAACTTTACAACATACATTTTATGTAATCTATTCTTAAGTTTTTTTTATATCAAAGATCAAAAGACGTTAATTTAAAAAAGTTTACATAAATACAAAGAATTAATGTAAAAAAAAAATTAAAATTTATGTAAAACTCATAAAATCACCTAAGGAGCCCTGGTGCCCTGAATTTTTCCTTGGTTTTGAGCAAATGGTGACACCTTCCATTTTCACACTTAATTCTTCATCTTCATCTCCTTCATTTTGACTAAAAAAATTCAAATTTTTTTAAATATATATAAGGTCGTTAATACCTTTAGCATATTCATATAGCAATTTACTGTAAAAAAAAAATCACTTTCTTGGATCAAAATAACGAGCTAAGTATTAAAACAATAAAATGTTACAATGTGTTGAGTAGAATATAATGTAAAAAAAGTTCATTTATTACAAACAAACCTTGAGGTTAAAATGAGAAGTTATCGTCAAAGGTTCGTTTTTTTTATTATACATTAATTAAAATAGAATAAACCTTTGTCAGTCATTACATTTGCAGTTGCAATGTATTCGTGTTAATCTGATGGAAACATCTGACAAACAATGAATATTTATTTTCCTCCTATAAATGAAACAAACTACCAATATGAAGTTACATAACGTATGGTGAACTAACAATATACCAAATATGTTAAAAACAAATGTAGTTGGATTTAATTTCATTTCTTGCAAAATTCAATTTACTTTATCTCTATTGAAAAATATATCTAGCAATTGCAGGAGTACTGTAAAGAAGATTATCTTACTCATGTTCTGGAGAGTTTGGATCTCTGACCCACATTTCCACATGAGTTATTCCTTCGTTCTTCAATTCAGCCATAAAGAATTCAATTATTTCCTTGCCTTTAGCAATATTTGCGGCATACTGTTTCATGGCCAACTTTTCTATGGTATGCTCAAAACCAAGAAATGAATGAATATCCACTTCAGCAGTCTGCTCAAAGCATGTCCAATCACTGTTTTCGGGATGAACCTAAAAGAAGATTCATTAAATATAAGTAACAAATCATATTAACTGATAACAGATAATACAAATATTCAACAAATAACTTCTCTTCAGAAATACATGAAGATAATTTATTGAAGAAATATTCCAAATATTTCAAGTAGATTTTGTAGTAATTTACAATAAATAGAAATTAGTACAAGATCATTCTCTACAATGAAACATGATACATATATCCTTATGTCATTGCTTCCCCAACTTACTCAATTTCGCCTCATCAGGGAACGCATTCCCTGTTCAAAATACATAATTAAAAAAAAAAAAAAATTCGCTGAGACTTAATACCAAAGCCATAAAAGAATGCAGCAAATAAAATCGTGAATAAACATCAAGTGTTAAAAATACCATTTATCCTCAAAAGAAAAACTAATTCTGACAATATCTTATGTAGAATTACCTATCATATAATAAACAATAACTTTCACATGTTAATACTTTCATTTCAAGGGTTAAATAATGAAGTATTTATCATTTTGGTAGTCTTAGTATAAATAATTGATTACATAATCCCTTAAAAACTATTAACACCACTGCATTTTCACTAATTTTAAAATTAATATAAGGTTTATAACTTGAGCCAATTCTCTTTTTAAAGAATACAATTTTGCATTCCATCGAGAAGCCCTAACCCCTAGTGACAACAAACTACTGACATTAAAAATCATGAAACCAGCTTTCAAAATTCTGGTACATCCAAGGTAAGTGCTTCCCATGGTTATGATTTGAATGGTGAGTTTACAAAACAAGAAATTGGTGGGAAGAAATTGGGGGGAAGGCTTTACATTTTGCTAAGATATAAAAACTTATTTCAATTAACGACTTTAGGTAAAGTGACCTTTACTTAAAAGTCATTTAAGTAAATCAAATAAAGTCACTTATTTTACCAATTCAATTATAATTAAATTTTCATATTAGATGATGCTTTTAGAATATATTCATTTAATACAAAAACTCAAAGAAAATTAGTAAGATTGATATAGCTTCTCGACCACTGATTTTTAAAGTTCAAAGATGGGTTTCTTGAGGGTTTTTGGTCTAAAAAAATTACAGTCCTGTTTGTTTATACGCCGACATTTTTGTCTTGAAAACGTTGTTTTTAGCCTTGCAAATGTCTACCAATTTTTTGACAAAACGTCGGCATATAAACAGGAGTGTAATTTCTTTAGACCAAAAATCCTCAAGAAACCCATCTTTGATCTTTGAAAGTTAGTAAGGTTTAAGTTTGTTTACTTTGAAACATTTACTCTTTCGAAACCACCAGCGTTGTATCCAACGTTTAAAACACATATTATCTTTATTTAAAACTGTTAATTTGAAATGTGTTATTATAAATGAATAGTGTTGTTACATTGATTATCATTTCCCATCGTCGTAAGGTTGTTATACATTATGCTTTAACAATATTAGAAACTTTACAGAGATATCAACTAAAGTAATTTAACAAAATTAATTATAACAAGTATTAAACTAAATTTATTTATTATTAACTATTAACTGTTATTTATTGTTTATTAACTTTATTTGTATTATACTTTAATATTTTCCATATTAACGAAAATTTTGAGATTTCGTTAAAAAAGGAACAAAGGAATTATAGTTGTAATACCTCCAATGATAATAGCGTATTTTTAGTTAACTGTAAATAAAATATAGTGACCATGAAAACAAGTCAATTTGGTGAATTTAAATAGTTTTAGGTGACATTAATGTTTGACATTTTTAGATGTCAGGTGAGTGGGGCGTATGATATCAAACATTTTACACTTCAAGTCTCTCCGTTCGCGAGATCTTAAGAATTTTTGTCCAATATGAGGGACATTGAATAATTAAAGAGGCAAGTTAATGTAGAAAACTGTATTTTTGTACACTTGTCCCAATAATTAACTAGTTGTTTATACCAGAACAAAGAAGTTTTGTTTTGTTTTTTTGAGACACCTTTCCACAAATTATTCTTTAAACAAAGACTTCTCCACATTGCTGCTGAACTGTTGTTCATATAATGCCCCCTTGTGAGTACGTCGTCCCTAGGAGAGGACGTTAAGCCATCGGTTTCGAGCCCGTACGATGTCAGGTACTCGTTAAAGATCTCTACTCGAAATGCACTCGAGTTAAGCAAAATTTAGTACTCCCAATGTTGAATTTGTAGAATCAACAATCAAACAAAAAACCGGTAGGGGAACGGTTTAAACAATAAAAAAAAATGCCCCCTTGAGTGGACTAAACAAGTCAAAATCCCAGGGAGTAAGCTGGACAAGAGGGAGGATGAGACAGTTACATCCCAACTAACTTTTCAATGGTTTCCTTTGCCAGCTGAGTGGTGTAAGGGTTGGCATTGTCGTATAGCACACATTGCGCCTTTCCTTTCAGATCAACAATGCTTTCCTCTCATTGTTAGCTTTATTTGGTTCAACATGTCTGGGTGGTACGTACTTTTACTCAGTGGCGTAGCAACTATTTTTGCCGCCCGGTGGTCAAAGATTTGCCCGTTGGCAATCCCTTAAAAGTCACCAAAATATTTATTTTCATGGAATTACGATCAAGGATCTAATTTTAGACTGCTGTTATTTGTCTCTGACTTTCATCTTATTACAGTACTCGTATACATATACAGTTATTTATGAGGATATACAGTTATCATCAAAGAAAACCAATGATTTTTCAAAACAAAAATGTATAATTCAAATCATAAAAAAAATATATTATATTACATTAAATGGCCACGCAAACAAAACAAACCACTTTAAAAAATGGTTTTGAAAAAATTAAGATACATTTATTTTTTATTTGCTAATATGTATTATACCTTAAAAATCCGTTTAAAAACAGTATTACACACATAAAACATAAAAACAATTACGACCTTAAGAACTCATTTTGGTATACAATTTCAGATGTTTTGTTAACTTTTTATGATTTAATTTTCTTCTATTTTCTATTTTTATACCTTCAATAGAACATTGCTCCTTAGTCACTGCACTTTTCTACACACTTAAAAAAATTTCATAGTTCATACAATTTTTACTATACTGTGTAAAGAAATCATTCGAGAAATTTCTACCTCATTTTAAAAAATTAACTACCTTCAGAAAGGATAAAATGGATCCCTGAACGTTCTTCAATTAATGTGGAAACTTCATGTAGACATGCCATCGTTAAATTTAATATTGAGGTTATAAAAGAAAGAATTTCTATACATCAGCTATTTGTTCTCTCATCTCATGAACGCCAGCTTTAAGTTTCAAACTACAAAAATCCTACAAACTGTTTCATTTCCAAATCAATAGGTCTTTTTTAATTACTGAATGTTCCTCGTATACAGTATACAGTCATAGGTGTTGAACTGTGCCATATTGCTCTTGGGCAATACTACATCTTGAGAGAGGTATTTATTTAATCGTACTTCATATCAAACACGTACTAATTTTTTCCACTCTTTTGAATATTTTAGAGACTTTAAACCTTGTTTTTGGGATTTTTCTAATGTGAATACTAGACTACCCTTGACCCTTTGTATCACTCAGAAATTATAGCAATAGTTATTGAAATAAAGTCACTGAAGATGACTGACAGGGATAATTTTAATTATGAAATAACTATTAAGTTTTTCCCATATTTATAATACTATTAAGAAGTCGGATTTGTTTACAAGAATCTTATTAAAATCTCAGAGTTCAGTAAAACAAATTTATTTCAAGTAAATTCCATTTAGAACTATAATAATAATAAGTAGCCATCAGTAATCAATTACAGGAAAACTTACACAACCATTCCTATAATTAAAAAAAAAATGCACTAGAAACAACTTAAAAATAAATGCAATAATATTTTATAATTTCTATGGTTTATTATATTAGCCTCTCCTAAAAAATAACCTAAACAATGTGCTCATAACTAACTACTTAAAACCTCATCAACCATCCTATTTTGATTCATTACCATGCACCTTTCAGCCTTTCGACCATGACATGGAACTTCATGTAGGTACCTGTTTTGATTCATTACCATGCACCTTTCAGCCTTTTGACCATGACATGGGACTGCATATAGGTACCTGTTTTGATTCATTGCCATGTACCATTTAGCATTTCGATCATGACATGGAACTTCATATAGGTACCTATTTTGATTCATTGCCATACACCTTTCAGCTTTTCGACCATGACAAAATCCATCAACAATCAATAATCCATCAGATGATACCATAATTTTTTTCATTACATCTATTAATTAGATTATTAATATTGTCTTTAATGAGTGTTATACAAATCTATTTCATTAGGTTCGGTTTCTTGGGTGACTTTACCATTAGCAATTTTATTGGCTGAATCATAAGGCCAGAGTTGATGGTAATGTTACCTGTTCCTTTTCGTTAATGCACTGAACACAGTTAAATACATGCATCTTGTTAGTACCACAGAGGATAGTAAACATAATTAATTATACAAATGTATAATTCGTGAAATTCTTGCGGACGTCCGACTTGTCTTGAACATCTACAGCAATGATCCACGAGTTAATGAAGAATTTGTGTAATATGATGAATAACAGTTATTCACGAAATTTTGACGGATTTTACATGTTGGAGGCCTCTAAACTAGATTTTTAATATTTTTTCTATGATGAGTGCCTGGACGTGTTTGTCTAATAAATATCAACTTATACTATGTAATAAGTAATAAGTTGCTATAGTAAGTAAATAAATGTTGTCTAATGTAAGTGCTGTAATCAACATACACGTCGCATTCTATAATAAATGTTACTGTTAGACACGTAGGTCTTGCAATGTTTATGTAACAAATGTTACTGTTAGATACGTAGGTCTATTGAACACTATTGTTTTTGAAGCATAGAAAAGTTAATTCTCCGTTCTTTACGACAAAACGGCTACTAAAGTTAAAATACTTCTTCAGAGATTTGATACACTTATTAATCAATCAATTTTACAATCAATTATGATTTTTTATGTATTACCTAACTTCAAATATTAGATAGTGCACTAAAAATAACAACTATTAGGTCCCATCTGTAGAAACATAAGTTTTTGATAAATATGAATCTTCACAAGTGACAATATAAATATCGGAAGGGTAAATCTATAGAATGAGCCCCAAAACTATTGTTTCTAAATAGAAAACTCTCTAATTGTTAAAACAATCACTCTGGGCTGCTTCATGGTGGATGTTGAAAGAGCTTTTGATATCATGCCTTAGAATTCACTGAATCAGAACTAATATATAGATGTTTTAATTAAGAACTATAGAATGGATTACTACAAGGTAACGTAAGAATAATTAGTGTAGTGCAATTATAGGGTCTAGAACAACTGCAATGGTGACCAATTAAGACACAGTAGGAGTTGTGCTATCACCCACATTGCGGTATTTTGTTCTGGATGACCTACTGGATACTCTTAAGTAATCAAGGTTACGATATACCAGGATATGCAGACAACCCGGTTATTATATGTAAATCAATACTTGATGGTACTGCCTTGGAGCTTATACAGCATGTTCTTAAATTGTAACACATGGGTGTCGGATATTAGGCTCGATATAAATCCAGTTCAAACAGTCCTTCCTTGCACATTCATCAAATATGCGAAAAGTACAACTTAAGGACTCCTTTATTAAAAGCACTAAATTACAACTCTCATAGGTATGCAAAAAAAAATTATAGCTCCTTTTCACTAAAGAATTAACTCGGAAAGCCATATAATAGATACAACACCTGAGGCTACAAAAGCAACACTCTGATGTCTTTGGAAGAACATGGAGTCTTAACCGCCAGTTGACATTTAATATTATTGCCGTTATAAACAAATGATATCTATTCATTGTAGCTAAATATAAAAGGTTCCCAAATTATCATTAATAAACCACAACGACAGCCGTGTGTAAGGATAACAGGAGCAATGACCCTGCTCTAACTTCAGCTTAGGAAAGTTGTTAAACGTTAAATATTTTTATCATGCTGAGGAAATCTACCGTCTCTTGAGACTGGTACCAAAAGAAAATGTCTCTATAGTAGAAATAACAACAATTTAATAGAACGAACTAATAATAATTTGGTCAAAATGTTTTAAAATAAAATGTTTCTCATTGAGTATTTTACAGAGGGCGAAGAAATGATTAATTTCTTGGGTTAGAAGCTTCATGATACCTAGAAAGAGCCTCATGCCCCTGATGGATCAAAAATTATTAATAAAACTCACAAAAGCAAGTTAACTTATCCGGGTAAATCGAAGCAGGGGAATACAAGGAAATGAAGAAGGATCCACACATCTACACTGTCGCACCTAGCCCTCGATTTATTCACTCGGAAGGTGAATAAATCTGAGTACGTTGTCCCTCGGAGAGGACGTTAAGCCGTCGGTCACGAGCGTGTACGATGTCAGGTACTCGTTAAAGATCCCTACTCGAAATGAACTTGAGCTGGGCAAAATTTAGGACTCCCAATGAAGAATCTGTAGAATCACCGATCAAACAAAAAGCCGGTAAACGGCTGACGTTATCACCCGCTAGGGGATCAGTTTAAACAATAAAATCATATGCATCGGTAGTGTGTTATCCATAGGTTAATGAAAAAGGTAACTGAATTGGCCATAATAAACTACAAAGACAAGTTTGCCAAGGGATGACCACGTTCCCTATATCGAGCATAGAAAAGTTATTATCCTCGCCCTTTTACAAACTTTTATAAAAAAGAAAAAAAGGCCACCTTTTATCTAGTACGATTGTTTGGAAAAGAAAATGCCTCAATGAGAGATAAACTTTTCTAACATGTAATACTACTATGCACTAATATTTTGCTATACATATTGTGCCATAAAGAAAATTGGATTTTGGACTTCTAAGTGATGATAAATGATAACATGGATTAGAATCATACGAATTTCGAGAAAGGTGCTCTTTCTTGCCTGGTATACTTGCGGGTCAAAAATCAATAACAAACCGCATTGGTTATTATAGGACAAATTTCAACATTTCTTGTAGGAATAACCATCTGTCTTGAAGATTTTTATTTATGGACATTTGTATTTAGCGTTTTCTAAAAAAACTGTCATAATGGTGGATATATCAGAACTAAACGTTTTTAAATTCATGATCTTTAATTCAACATTAGTTTGGCAATGTCTCATCTTTCATCAGAATATAGTCTAGTAGAAAAAAAGTCTGATGCGGGTACATAAACACATGGGAATGCAGAGGATTGAGGTAGTGGACTGGTTTGAAAAGGTTATAAACCTTCTGTAGCCTAGTGCCTCATGCACAACACCTACCAACCTTCTCATGGATGTATAATTAATGAACTGATAGGAAGGGAGGAGATAAAAGTTGACTAGAACAATGAGGTCTAATTCAGTATAATAATCTCAATCAAACTTAATTTAAATTTATAATGAAAATAAAAAATCTTTAAGGATTTTAAAAAAAATATGCAGAATATCTAACCGGAATTGTCCGCTTTACTATCAATTATTCAAGATGAAATGAACATCATACGAAGAATGCCGACTCTGCTAGGAAGAAGGAGAAATCTTTGAACACATTGGATGTGAATACGAGACAATCGATCTGAGGAGGTTCATGTTTGTAGGAAATAATAACTAAAGTCAATATATCTGGGAGATATTGTACTAAAAACAATTATGAAGTTGACTGAAGAATTTAAAATCTTCAGTTGATTTTAGAAACGACAAATACAAACATGAGCTCGGTGAACACGAGAGACTCAGACCCTCACTTTGATAATAATAGCAACAATACTAATAAGATTTTCAAGTCAGACTGTTCTAAATCAATGATTTCAAGTATGTTATAACTGATGTAATGGATATACCCACATCAAAAAAGACAAATCATTAAATTGAATATCAATGATTTTGATAATATTTCACCAGATTTTGATATTATATCTAAACCACAGCCACGTTAAATTAAAATCAAAGCTCAACTAATAGCGAACAAGTTTAATATTATGTTCACTTGTAAAGTTGAGCGAATATCACTCCAATTTTTTTTTCAACAGTAATTATTCTTTACTTTTTCGAAAGCAAAAGCAATAAATTATGACTTAGACAGACTGATTAGCTATAATAAACACAAATATAACTTAGGACAGAAATTTGCTAATAATTAAACCCAAATGAAGTAATAACTAATTAAGTCGCAGTTAATTTCTGTTAAACTAATAAGAATTTTTATGTTTACAGAAAATATACTGATATTTTCCAATTAGTGTTACCGTTTGACCTATATTCACAAATTTGATTTTCTTCTATATTGACAGGTAGTAAGTTCATATTGTAAGAATACGAAAATTAACTAAGATGTCAATAGAGAAAAGAAAACAAATTATTTTGTGCTAAATAATACCCTTAAGTATTGAATATATTTGTACAAAGAAAAAAAAATTGCTAAATAACTTACAAAATATCTGCACGTCTCAAGTACATCCACCCTATTTGTAAAACTTTCATTGCAGGCTTCTATTTCTAGAGTTCTGGTTCGAAGATTAAGATTGTTCTTCTGAATGAAATAGACGTAATCAACACCAATTATCTGTAACAAACATAAATATATCATTAGGCACTCACCTTGGGTGAAAAATGCTTGTTATTACAGTGTCCATTAATATCGGAGAAAAATATAAAAAAAATTTTCTGAACACATTTTTTAATAGTTTCTAAGAACTATTAGGTGGATGTATAATTATTGTTGCTTTTTTCAATAAATTTTTAAAATAATAGTAAAATTTCAATAAAAACAAAATAATTTTTTGTTTAAGTTTTTTATAAATTCAAATTATCCTCTACCACTTCGAGAAAGGTTGGAGTGCAGCACAATCATATCGAACACATATGGAACGTCGCGTTGTCCAATCTATTGCCGACAAAGGTTGGGACCTGCTCGCTCATCCGTCATATTCCCACAGAAGTGCCTACAGACCAACCACGCTAATCGTTCAATTAAGAATTGGGTTGGAAACAAACTCTACGATAGTTTGGATGACTTACTAACCACCATCAAAGAGTGGATGCCCCTAAGAACAGCAATTTCTTCGCCCGTAGAATCAACAGTCTACCAAGCAAATGGGAATCGGTAACTGAATTAGATGGTGAATATGTTCCAGAATAAAAATGTTTTTTCAACTATTGTTGTTGCTTTTGTTGAAAAAAAAAATAACTGAAAAGCGCCACAATAATTATACACGTACCTAACAGTTGCAGTAACTATTAAGGGTAATTTGTTTTAGACATGTACTGACTTTCATTCTATCACCTCAGTTAAATTCAAACTTAATCTTTTGCATTACCTAACTAAATTAGCTATAACAAATTTTGATAGTTTATGCAAAGGTAATTCATTTTTATTAGTCGGCGATAAGTCAGCTGTAGCGGATGTCACGAAGATGATATCAGATTTCACGTTAACTTATTCCAGTGAGTCTCCACGGTTATTATTAAGTTCAAAGTAGTATCAATTATAGAAATACTTTAGCTTGACATAAAACCGGCCTCTCTCTCTCTCTCTCTCTCTCTATATATATATATATATATAAAAAGATTTCACATAAACACGTGAGACAACAATCAATGATCAAACCACAATAAGAAATGGGAAAACAAGACTAAGATCTTTCAACCGTAACAAGCGGTCTTCGTCAGAGTCAAAAACCCAACTGAACACTAGATGCAGAAAACATCTGGTGAGGAGTTGAGAAGAGTGGGAGGGAAGAGTGGTATTTTAAAAGGGTGAAAGCACAGGAAAGGACTAATGTCCAGAAAGGGATGTTTGGGGAAACAAAGGAGTTGTTTTTTAACAAACAAAACAAAAACTTTTTTTTTAAATTAATTTTTTTTGAAAATAATTATTATATACAAAAATTTGGTCTTGCTATGGGTAACTGTTTATCTCCCCTCCTAAGTAATTTATATATGGAGTTTTTTGAGAGTAAAATGTTAAGCTCAATTTTGCCCAAAAATGTTAAATGGTATAGATATGTTGACGATATTCTTTGCATTTGTCCCAAATCTTTAAATAAAGTTGATTTCCTAACAAAATTGAATTCATTAGTGCCGACAATCAAATTCACAATGGAAGAAGAAATAAGTGGTAATTTGCCCTTCTTAGATGTCCTGATCCATAGGTTACCTAATGAGTTACGCTTTAGTGTATATAGAAAACCTACGAATGTACTTGCATACGTTCATTTTTATTCATCGCATCCAAAAAATGATAAAATTTCTGTTTTTAGAAATATGTTTTTGAGAGCTTTAAGAGTTTCCTCTCCAGAATTTCTTAATGAAGAGATTAATAACATTAGGTCAATTGCCCTTTCATTAAAATACCCCTCTTCTTATATCGATTTAGCTTTGAAGGGTGCTAAAAAAACTTTCTCTAATACTTCAAAAGAGCCCCTTTTATTATCAAATTCTGTAGTTTTGCCATACCACGAATCATTGGACCCCCTTCCAAGATTAGCCAAACAACTAGATTTTAATATAGTGTTTTCTAATCGTAATAACGTGGGTAATATGTTAATAAAAAACTCTCCAAGCGAATTGGAGTCCGCTGGTATTTATAAAATTCCGTGCAAAAATTGCCATAAAATTTATATTGGTCAAACTGGTAAATCATTAAAAACACGTGTAAAACAACACCAATATAACGTAAGTAGACAGGAAAACAGTAGTGCCTTATTCTTGCATATAAAAAATGAAAATCATCATATTGATTGGACAGGAGCTAAATTTATTACCTATGAAAAATCAATGTTGTTAAGAAATATTATTGAATCGTCTCTAATTAAATTTAATAGATCTAATATTATAAACATTAGTAACGGTCTCTTCAAACTTAATACTTTCGTCACGAGGGCAATAGCCTCTTCAAAGAGGGTTGACAGCTAGCGGATAGTTTTTTACTTTTTCTTACTGTACTCCTTTGTTTCCCCAAACATCCCTTTCTGGACATTAGTCCTTTCCTGTGCTTTCACCCTTTTAAAATACCACTCTTCCCTCCCACTCTTCTCAACTCCTCACCAGATGTTTTCTGCATCTAGTGTTCAGTTGGGTTTTTGACTCTGACGAAGACCGCTTGTTACGGTTGAAAGATCTTAGTCTTGTTTTCCCATTTCTTATTGTGGTTTGATCATATATATATAAGTAATGCCGGCCCGCGAGAGACGCCGGCCCGCGAGAGACTAGAGGGTTGAAGTCCGTATCAACATTGCCTCTCCTATAAACAGAAGGAGCTGACTAATAAACTCCATTCTTGTCTTCAATCACGTGCGAGCTAGTTTATTTAAATTCCTTTTTCTAAAAACCTATTCATTACCCGGACACGCGTAACTGGTGCCGAAACCCGGGATCATTCGCCAACTGTTTAATAGTGTAGTGTTGTGTCCAGTGTAGAAACCAACATGACGAGTAAACAGACAACAGGAGCCGATGTTAGGCTCGCAGTGAAAATAGAACAAGCGAGAGTAGCAAAAGCAGGGTACCTGATGAACCTATTAGATTCGATAAAGAGGTTCGAGGGTGATGCTCGAGAGTTGGACTTGTTCATAGAGAGAATGGACTCCATCAACGAGCAGTTAGTCACAACTCAACTAGACCCAGCTACAGACAAGAACATCAAGACCTACTTCCTCGCCAGGGTCAGCCTTACGGTGATGCTGGAGTTAGGACTTACGTTTTGTGCGGAGTGGAGTGCGGTGCGAGCAGCCCTTAAGGACAGATATGCTGGAGCCGCAAAGCCTGTAGCTAGAAGTGCGCTAAAAATTTTTGAAATGCGGAAGGAGAATGGTGAGACCTGCGCTGAGTTCGGGCGCAGATTGGGGGATGCGACAAGGAAATTAACTATGAAGATAAATGAAAAGTGCACAGACAGTCAAGAAGCGAAATGGAGAACGACGATATATGAAGAGATAGCCAGTGAAATTCTCCTCAAGGCAGCTCCAGAACGAGTGAGAATGGCCCTCCGTATCATGAAGCCCACTAGTCTCGAGGAGACAATTAATACCATCCGGGAGGAAGAAATGGACCGAGAAGATAACGGTGTTATATACAGAGGGAAGTCAGAAGGAGGATGGGCAGTTGTGACCAGGAGGAGAGTACCTCAGGATAGGCAATTCAGAGCAAGAGCCTATGAGGATCGAGGACAAGGGAGGTATTCACAGGAGAGGAAGCCACGGGGACGTTTTGAAGAGAGAAGATCTCAAGCCAGGAGGAACAGCTATGAGGCAGTGGGAGGCTACACGCGAAGAGAGAAGCCAGTAAGAAGAGGATGTTGGGAGTGTGGTGAACTCGGTCACTTCGCGCGAGAGTGTCCGTATTTATATCGCAAGGAGAGACCACGAACGAAACAGTATAGACCAACACCAAGAGATGAGCCCATGGAAGTTAACACAACCCGGCGGGAGAAGATGTGGGGCAGGAGAAGACAAAAAGGGGAAGGCTCTTCAGAGGACGGGAGCTCATCAGAGTCAACAGGGTCGGAGCAAGAGACATCGATAGAACGACACGAGCGCTGGTACGAGCGAGGGAAGTGGCCTTCACTGGAAGAGACTCGTGGTGGGAGGATCGCTATTCGAGAGAAGAGGAAGAAGGATTGAAGGTTAGGCGAGAGGTATATAGGCGAGCAACAGAGGGATAGCATAAGAGGTAAGCTCCCTATATTTTTTTTTCCCAAATGGAAGACTAAGTGTTTGGTAGATACAGGGTCAGATAGCACAATTATGGACAATGAAGTGGCAAAAAGGATGGACAATTATTCAGGGCTGACACCGTGCAACTGCACCTTGGTCACCATGGCAGGAAGGAAGAGCCTGGTAGGCGAATTACAGGTAGAGATGGGAGAATTAATAGGAGAGACCTTGGAGATGAAAGTGCATGTGACCCACTTAGAGACCCAGAAATATGGAGTTATTCTAGGGTGCGACTTTTTGGAGAGAATCAATGCAAAACCTGAGTGTAAAAGAGGGAAGTGGGACATTAAACTAGGAAAAAGGAAATACTTCGTGGAAGGGAGAGTTAAACCAGGGAAGAGAATAACGGTAAACTGTGGAAAAGTGATACCAGGAGAACATCAGGTGAGTGAATTAATGAAAGAATTTGAAAAAGTATTCTATAGTGAAGGACAGAGGTTATCAGCTACAGGTAGGGTCAAACACCAAATAGAACTCCCTGAAGGTACAGTTGTTTACGTGAAACCTAGAAGGTACCCACACCAATTGAAAAAGATAATGCAGGAGCAAATAAAGGAAATGCTGGACCAGGGCATAATACAGAGGTCTAAGTCGCAATTTTCGAGCCCTATTTGGCTGGTCCCGAAAAAGGTCGAGGAGGGTAAACCCCCTAAATACCGGTTGGTAGTAGATTTTAGAGAGTTAAATAAGTACACTAAGCTTGAAAGATACCCTCTGCCAAGGATAGAAGACATACTCGACCATATGGCAGGAGCAACTGTATTCAGTACCTTCGACCTCAAGGCCGGGTATCACCAGATTAGGATGCACCCGAGAGATGTCGAGAAGACGGCCTTTACGTTCGATAGAGGCCACTTCGAATTTTTGAGGATGCCCTTTGGCCTAAAGAATGCGCCTTCCACGTTCCAACGCCTCATGGATGAACTGCTTGAAGGACTGGGAGAAGACTTTACGCAAATCTACATGGATGACATCATAGTGTTCAGTAAGTCAATAGAAGAGCATAAGGAACATGTTACAAGGGTGCTGAAAAGAATAAGGGACTTTGGCTTAAAGGTAGCGATGGATAAAACCCGCTTATATCAAAAAGAGGTTAGATTTATGGGGCACCTTATCTCAGGTGAAGGAGTAAGACCCGACCCTAAGAAGGTTGAAGCAATAGATCGATTACCCTATCCAAAGGGACCCAAAGACATCAGGGCTTTTCTAGGTATGATAGGTTTCTACAGAAGGTACGTAAAGGACTTTGCAGCAATCACGAACCCCTTGACGGACAGTTTAAAGAAAGGAAAGAAGTTTATACAAACAGAAGATCTAAGAGAAGCAGTGGAGCAGTGTAAGAAGGCGTTGCGGGGCCCGCTGTTGCTCCAATTTCCTGACCTAAACAAACCATTCATTGTAATGACAGATGCCAGTCAAGAAGCTATCGGGGGAGTCTTGATGCAGGAAACTATCCAGGGAGAGCGACCAATAGCCTACGCCAGCAGAAAATTATCACCAGCAGAAAAAAGGTATAGCACAATAGAAAGGGAAATGTTAGGCATAGTGTGGACTGTAGAACATTTCCGACCCTACCTTTTTGCGGCTGAGTTCACTATTAGAACAGATCATAGGCCCCTAATGTGGATCGGGAATTTAAAGGAGACGTCAGCCCGGATAGCAAAGTGGAAAGAAAGGATAGCTGCATACAACTTCAGGGTCCAGCACGTAAAGGGCGTTGATAATGAAGTAGCCGACTGTTTGTCCAGAAACGTCAACGTCATTACGAGAAGTAGTACGAGAGAGCCAAGTACCTCCAGGGACGTGCGAGAGTTCTTCGCCAACGGGACACCAGACGAAGATGAAGACCAAGAACAACGAAATGGACCGGAAGCTGAGATTAGTCAGGATATAATAAACAACAAGAGAAATCAAATAATTATAAAAGACGACACAGAAGAAATAATAAACACCCAATTGCACAAATATGGCCACTTAAAAATAAATATTATTACAGGAGGAACGAAAGCGAACAACGAACAATTAAGTACAGTCATAAACCAACTAACAGTGCCAGGAAAGGTATACCATTTCTTTATAGAATCACAAGAACTTGAAAATAGACTACTCCGACTAATTCAGGAAAGAGAGCTGAGACAAGGAGCTCATTTCATAATCTGTAAGAACCAGGTAGAAACGGTAGAAGACGAAGAGCAGCAGAAAGAGGTCATCCTAAATTATCACAGGGGAAAAACCAACCATCGTGGTGTCACAGAGACCCTTAAACATCTACAGAGGTCGCATTACTGGCTCCAAATGGGCAAGAGGATAGCCCAAGTGATAAAGGACTGTGAAATATGCAAAAGGAGGAAGTATGAAAGAGTACCACTTGTACCTCCATTATTACAAAGTCAGACGCCCGAGGGACCCTTTGAGGAGCTAGAAATTGATATATTAACATACGACGGAAACAAATATTTAACAACAATAGATAGACTAACGAAGTTAGCCTCAGCATGGCCACTAACAAGTAAATCAAGTGAAAGTACAGAAGAGGCATTGCTGTCGTATTTGGCCACGTTTGACTGCCCGAGAACGATCTATATGGACAGAGGGCGAGAGTTCAACAACGTTAAAATAAAAACCCTGTTAAAAGAATTCAATATAAACCCCCATTGGTGTACACCGGGTCATCCAAGGTCCCACGGAGCAATAGAGAGACTACATAACACTCTAACGGAACACTTGCAGTTATTGGCTGATGCAAAAAACATAAAGGGTCATGTGGCAATGGCCAGAGCGGTCCTAGCATACAACAGTAGTATTCACTCGACCACAGAGGCAACACCATTTGAATTGCGGAAAAAGGAAGCGGATCCACAAAGGTTACATAATAGAGTCAAAGCAGCAAAAGAAAGATGGACCAAGCAATATAATCAAAGGAAAGCAGAAGAAACAGTAGGGTTGATACAAAAAGGGGACTTCGTATATAAACTAAATAGGCAGAAGCGAAGGAAATCGGACCCGAGATACGTAGGGCCATACGAAGTACTCGCAACGTTACCACGGTACAGAGCACAGATATGGAGGATAGGAACGGACACCCTGAAACAAGAAATAGTTCATTTTCAGGAACTGCGACGGGTGAGAAGGAAAGTCCCACCAATGGTGCGAACGATATAGTGTAGTTATGTGTGTTTACCTTTGTTAATTTTGTTATTTTTGTTTTGTACAAATAATCATAGAAGTTCATCTTTTGTTATTTCTGTAATTTCTATAAACAATGTTAATTCAGTTACTTGTGTGGACGTCATTTTATTTTTGAATGTTAAAACATTATATTCATTTCTTATGTTTAGAGTCAAGTTTTGTTTTGTTATTTTATGATATAACTCAGACACTTGTACGGAGAGCATTGTTGATAAGGACTGGGAGGGGGCAGTAATGCCGGCCCGCGAGAGACGCCGGCCCGCGAGAGACTAGAGGGTTGAAGTCCGTATCAACATTGCCTCTCCTATAAACAGAAGGAGCTGACTAATAAACTCCATTCTTGTCTTCAATCACGTGCGAGCTAGTTTATTTAAATTCCTTTTTCTAAAAACCTATTCATTACCCGGACACGCGTAACTTATATATATATATATATATATATGTATATATATATATAATTAAAGTTACAGCTAGAGAACACAAGAAAAAGGACGAACACTCACGAATCTCGATAATTTCGGCGTCTTGCCGTCTTCAGGAGAGTAGAAAGAAAGAAAATAAAAGGAGAAAGAATGAAGGAACGGAGACGTAAATGCGTCCACTGGCCGATGCAAACTGGCGCGGTACAATGACACGCAGTGCAGCCACCTTACCAACGTGAACCAGTGTAGGCTGTGAGTTAATAAAATATTAAAAGTGATATTTAAGTAAAAGGGAGGAGAAAAGTAAAAAAGAGAAAGGAAAGGAAAAAACATAAAACTAACTAAAATTAAACGAGGGGAAAAAATAAATAAATAAATAAAATAAAAAATAAAAAAAAATCATCTGATTAAATTTAGACCAGGGGAATTTCTTGCACCCAATAACCAAATGAAGGCTTCCTCAGAAGCCCTTAGAGTGGTCTGGGTGTCATCATTTGAGAGTTTTCTTAATACTTTAACCCTGAAGCAATCGTTGAAGGGAAGGTTATGGACATTGGCGTGGGTAGCAACAGGCAGCTGCTTGCGTTGACCAACGGATGACCTGTGACCATTTATACGGAGGCTAAGTGACGTGGAAGTCAGGCCCACATAGAATGAGTCACATTGTGTGCAGTCCAGACGATAAACACAATTGCTGGAAGTGCAGGAACTAGCAAAGGAGAGAGGGTATGAATGGTTGTTCACTGTCGAAATGAAATGGCTGTCAGGATTGATGATGGGACAGGTGAGGCATTTCCATCTGCCACATTGCTTTGTGCCGAAAGTGTTAAAACATTTTAATAGCGACATACAGATCATATATATATATATATATGATCAAACCACAATATGAAATGGGAAAACAAGGCTAAGATCTTTCAACCGTAACAAGCGGTCTTCGTCCGAGCCAAAAACCCAGGGTTTTTGACTCTGACGAAGACCGCTTGTTATGGTTGAAAGATCTTAGTCTTGTTTTCCCATTTCGTATTGTGGTTTGATCATTGATTTTTATTTCACGTGTTTATGTGAAATCTTTATATATATATATATATATATATATATATAATGAGAACATTTTCTACGATATAGTAACAGGAAGCAGTTAAATGTCATAGTTTTACCATATCAAGAGTCACTACTTGTAATACTAACTTTAACATATTTTTTCCCAATGATAATAACGTATATAATTTGTTAATTAAAACTCTTTAAGAGAACTGGAGTACGGTGGTATTTAAAAAATTCCACTTTTTGTAAATTTTGTCACAAAATACATAGGTCAGACAGGTAAATCATTAGGACGTGAAGTCGGTGGAAGAGGGTAAAAGGCTGTGCCTCTCTGACAATCCCGAAAAGGAAAAAAATGTAAAATGAGTCAAATAGTTAAATGGCCATATTTATAAAGTGAATTGAACTGTAAAGATATTTTTCAGTTCACTTCACCAGTTTTAGATTGTTTTTTATTCAAAATCACTGGATTTTCACATTTACTGTTCAGATACTGAAAAGAAATGTGGGGTGAGGCTGCCGCCTGTTGTGTCTCTCAATAGATTGTGCAATGACTGTTAACTCTGCTGGCATGCTCTGCAGTGATACCGTATTTCTGTCTCTCTGTATGTCGCTATTAAAATGTTTTAATCACTTTTGCTAAATTAACTAAATTTTCAACGTACAGTCATTTTTTGATTTATGTATGTTCGTGTATTTTCTTGTGCTCAGTGATCATAAAACTACTGCGAAGAGTCACGAAGTCCTCCTGCCTCATGGCAGAGGGCGCCTGTAACTAGAGGATCTAAATCTGATTGTGATGAAGTCAGTACCTCACTTGCTATAACCTCACCGTACGTCATTGTAAGTCATTAACGTTACTTGTTAAACATCAATACTCCATATAATTAGAAGTAAACAAAGGAGTACATAATATATATAAGCAATCATATACACGGTTCGACTACCTAAATAAACTAAACTTACAGTATAATACAAGATATAACAATGGATACAAGATATCACACAAACTCAATAATATATTTTGATTGTCTCATCATCAGTAAGATAGATGTGAGTCACTCCGAAGACAGGTAACGACTCTATTTACATATATATATATAAATTTGGGAACATAATGTTTTATTGCATATTATACCCTGGATATGAGCTATTTTCGAAATTTCTAAAATTGGTACGCTGGAAATTAAAAAGCTCGGAAATTTCTACAACACGAAATTGAAAAGAGTTATCTTTCACAGATTTTAAAACGGAACAAAAAACCACATACCAACAAAACTTAACAAAGTATTCAACCGAACATATATAAGCAATGATATACGATTAGACGTACTAAATAAACTGAATGTACAGAAAGAAAACACATAGGAGATCACAAAAGCTCAGCATTATATTCTGACTGCGTAATCATCAGGTAGAAAGATGTGAGATAAGCGAGAATTGAAGACAGTCTCATTGAAGAGCAGCTCAATCAGTTTAGCCAACTTACGGAAGTAGGGGAGACAAGGCCACTTTCTGCCCATGGTTATCCATCTAATTTTATTAATAGTCACATAGTCTCGGCTGATGTGCATTACAGTTCTGATCATGGCAGGGATGGCACTGATACTACTTTTCTCATTACTATCTATTTTTCTGGTGCTCCTAGACTAGACACAGTTATCAAGGAGTTATTCCCTATACTTTATCCGTCCTCCTCTACTTTTTCTATCTTCAGAGAGGCACCTTTTGTCTCCTACCATAAACCTGATACTCACAGATCTGTCTTTTCACATATCTCTTCTCCAAAGCCTCCCAATACTGCTAGTCTGGGCTAGAAAGCCACAACGTTCAATTTGAACGCCGTAATCAATTCAATTTGACTGACTTCAGTCCTCGTTCACCTCCTGAATGACTCACATTTTTTTACTTGATGAGGACGGAATAATATATATATATATATATGATCAAACCACAATATGAAATGGGGAAAAAAGACTAAGATCTTTCAAACATAACAAGCGGTCTTCGTCAGAGTCAAAAACCCATCAGTTGATTGTTACGCTTGTTACGGTTAAAAGATCTTAGTCTTTTTCCCCATTTCATATTGTGGTTTGATCATTGATTGTTATATCATGAGTATGTGTGAAAGCTTGTTTTATATATATATATATATATATATATAGTTTATCGGGACTCGGTCAGTTCTTCAGGTTCAAATTAATTTATCATTGCCATCGTTTCGGTTTTTATTTAAAACCTTTTTCATAGGCCTACAAATACAGAGGAAATATAAGAAATAATACAATCATTCAAAAATCAAACATACATAAAAGTGCAATTAGTATGTTTGATTTTTGAATGATTGTATTATTTCTTATATTTCCTCTGTATTCGGTTAAGTATTATTATTATAAATTATTATACTTACTTTTTCTGTTTCAAAATTTATACTCTGCCTATGGAAAGGGTGTATTAAATACAAAACCGAAATGTTGGCAATGATAAATTAATTTGAACCTGAAGAACTGACCGAGTCCCGATAAACTTTAGTATTGTATATATATATATATATATATATATATATATCATGATAAACGGAAACGCGGTCCGGCAGGACATATTACACTTAAAATAAACTGTGTCACTTAGACAGAAACATAGCAACGACTCACTCTTCAATATTTCGACCGTAATGGCGGTCGTCCTCAGGAGAAGAAGTGAATTGGTGGAGGGACGACAGTCAACTAAAGAACTCACTAGGTGAAGGCTAAACCAGTGCTACCGCAAAGGAAAAAAATAACAATTTAACTAAGGATTCGTTATCAAGGAAAAAAATTGTTTTTAAAAGGAGAATAAAGGTGAAGATAACAAAAAAAGGAAATATATACAAAATTATTTAAAAAAATAAAGAAAATATAATAAAATAATGAAATAAAAAACTAACGGTTTAAATTCAAGCCAGGTTTCGAGCGAGCCCCTAGGAGCCAAATGTGGGCTTCCTCAGAAGCTTATAAAGTAACTTGTCTGTTATCACTGGGGACTTGTTTGAGAACTTGGACTGTGAAACAATCATTGAAGATGAGGTGGTGGGAATTAGATTGATTTGGTGGGAATGATTGTTTCACAGTCCAAGTTCACAAACAAGTCCCCTGTGATAACAGACAAGTTACTTTAAAAGCTTCTGAGGAAGCCCACATTTGGCTTCTAGGGGCTCGCTCGAAACCTGGCTTGAATTTAAACCGTTAGTTTTTGTTTTATATAATTTTGTACATATTTCCTTTATTTTTTGTTTTCTTCACCTTTTTTCTCCTTTTAAAAACAATTTTTTTTCCTTGATCTCGACTCCTTAGTTCATTTTTATTTTTCTCCTTTGCGGCAGCATTGCTTTAGCCCTCACCCAGTGAGTTCTTTAGTTGACTGTCGTCCTTCCGTCAATTCACTTCTTCTCCTGAGGACGACCCCATTACAGTCGAAATATTGAAGAGTGAGTCGTTGTTATGTTTCTGTCTATGTGTTACAGTTTATTTTAAGCTTATATATATATATATATATATATATATATATATATATATGTGTGTGTGTGTGTGTGTGTGTGTGTGTGTGTGTGTGTGTGTGTGTATGCGTGCCTATGTGTGTGTATGTGTGTGCCTGTGCGTGCGTATGTGTGTGTATTATGGCATCGTGATTCAAATTGACCGAATCCCAATTGCATAATACAGCTATTCTATCAAACGACTGATATAATATATAAAAAATAAATTCAAAACGAAAAAACACACAGAAAGACACAGACATAACTCACATCGATGTTTCGACCATCGTCGTCATCAGGAGGTGTGAAGAGCGATGTGAGTTATGTCTGTGTCTTTCTGTGTGTTTTTTCGTTTTTAATTTATTTTATTTAAAAAAGTCCTCTGGACCGTTTCTTTTAAATATAATATATATATAAACGTCATACATAATACAGTTATACATAAACGTCAATAACACATTAAGAAATTGAACAGTTACGAGTAATGCACTGAAAGCGTAGAGTTCAATTTTAATAAATACAAGTTGTATTTAAATACATTCTAAAAGTTACTAAATTTAGTCCCATATATGTATGAACAAATATAAACTCCCTACGACGGCTTCCCAGTGACACCCTTTCGGATATAGCTAGATTCGATACCACATTATACATTGTCCAGATCCTTGGATGGTATTTTAAAAAACTATCTACTACAAAACTTACAAAATAATACTAAGTTAATAAATCAATGAATAATATAACCTATAATATAGGTTTAGTTTCCACTTCAGGAGTAACTTATTCTCTATTTCTTCCCTCCCCCCTGCCTAAAAATGTATTATTAAATGAATACAGTTATGCATAGAGAATTGCTACTCCAGACTGGAAACAATTTTTAAAAAACAAAAATTTAATCTAGAATAGGTAATTGTTATCTAGAATCCTAAGTAATAATGATTTTTTAGATTTATTATCTAAGGGATTTATTTAATCTGTAAGCTGTTATAGTTGTAAAATGTTGAACTGAGATCAATACACAAGAAACGCCATTCGGACGTTTGACAATGGGTTTTAAATAATGCATACTCAACTTCGGACCTGAAAACTAAATAATATATGCGTACTAATACATGAGGCTCACGGTCAAACTTAAATAATTTGGTTAAAATCACCATCACGCGACTGAATACAACTTTTACAAGAAGCAAGGTTCAAGGCTGTAAGTCAGCATTGATCACAGGACTTTTCCTTCTAATTCTATTAAACTACTGAAACCTCCATCACCAATAGTCCAAGATGTTTCAAAACAAGTGAACAGCACTTGTCTTTCTAAAAGTGAACAGAAATCGTCTTATAATGTCAACTAAAGTCATTGGTTGTCAAAACTTTTCTAAAGTTTGGTCTTTTGAAAACTCCAAGAAATACGCGATAATGGGAATAAAAAAAAAACAGATACGAAAAAATACCTTAAATATTAATATAGTTATCGAAGATCAGGTCCAAATTAATAAAATATTATTACTTGCCAAAAATTGTTCGGCATTCTCAAGGCTTATTGAAGGAAGTATTTAAAGTACTTTTATAGTACAAAAAGAAGAGATGTGAATAATTTTTTAAATACTTCCTTCAATAGGTCTTGAGAACGCCGAACAATTTTTGGCGAATTATATATACCGGCTTGAAATAAGAGGTTAATTTGGACAGTTGTAAGATGTTAATCAGTGATAGAGAAGCTATAATAATAAAATACCTTAAGTTTATTTATTTGTATGCTCATGACAAGAATACATTCATAAAAGGTTTAGCCTTTTTTCTAATATTTTGGGGGTATTTTCCACAGGCAAATACTCATTTCCTCACCAATATATTGAAGAGTTCCTCTTTTCTAGTACTTAATTGTAGTGAAAGTAAAAATCTTAATTTACGCGAAATGTTATGGTGAATATATACTACTTTTCAAGTTCAAAATCAACGAAGAGCAACGGACAGAGTAAAGAAACACTTTTCGGGCAATCTGTCGTCAGGAGAAAACAGAAAGGGAGACCAAGCACGTTGCAGACGCAACGCCCAGTAACCATATATTCCTTTGTATATATATATATATATATATATATATATATATATATAAAAAGATTTCACATAAACACGTGAAATAACAATCAATGATCAAACCACAATAAGAAAATGGGAAAGCAAGACTAAGATCTTTCAACCGTAACAAGTTTTGACTCTGACGAAGACGCTTGTTACGGTTGAAAGATCTTAGTCTTGCTTTCCCATTTTCTTATTGTGGTTTGATCATTGATATATATATATATATTTACTTTGTATAGAACTACAAAAATGTTCAAGAGACAATTCTTTGTGTTAAATCATTAACCTACCATCTGTGTTACAGTTTAATACAAAATAATACTAAATTTTATATTGTGGAGTGTGCACAAATATAAAACTATATTTTATATAAATATATCCATAGAAAGCCACAACGTTCAATTTGAACGTCGTAGTTGTTTTACTTGTTCAATCCTTGGGAACAAGTTCAACCCAGTTGGGTTTTTGACTCTGACAAAGACCGCTTGTTACGGTTGAAATATCTTAGTATTGTTTTCTCATTTCATAGGAGGATAAATGCACCTCAGAAAAGGATTAACAAATTAAATACAGAAAAGGTCGCCCTGAAATTGTAGAAATAGAATCTCACGAGGCAAAAAACCTCCCACTAACCACTACTTTCAGGGTATTTGACCAGAACATGAAAGGGCTAAATATCAAGTTAAACAAGTTTAAAATAAATGTTTCCTCTTCCAATTCTAATCTAATCCTATTGACAGAAACATAGTTAAATCCAAATGTAATCAATAGTAAATTGAGTCTACAAGATTTTAGAGGTTTCCGCCGTTAGTTAAATGTTGAGATTATTGGAAAATCAAGAGGCGGAGGTGTTAAGTTATCCATAAAACATTGTTACCATGTTGGTTTAGTTAATTGCACTTGAATTGAACAGTTGTTTGTGTTATTAAAACTGCCACCCTGCCATTTCATAATTGATGTTGTTTACATACCGCCCTTCAGTCCTACCATCATAGTGACTTTTGCAATAATTTAGTTGACCTTTTTTGACAGGTTCCCTCCCTAGTTCTAAATTTCTGATTACAGGAGACTTAAATTTGCCTCTTATTGACTAAAACCTAGGTAATACTAATATCTTATGTTCTAAAAAAAATATTAAATTATTATATAACCCACATATAATTTTATAGATTTAAAACAGCGGAATAATGTTTTCAATTCTTATAAAATATGTTACACGTAGTATTCTCTGATATTGGTATTCCTCTTGCAAACGATCCTCGATATTGACCCACATAATCCCCCACTCGTATTTAATGTTTTTATTTCTATTGATGTACATACCTGTATCTACATTTAGTTTAATCAATTCAATTTGAATAAATGCAATTATAATGAAATTGAAACATATTTAGTTAATATGTCAAGTGGATAATTTGATTTCTCATTTAAATAATCCTGTTCATATTTATGTACCGAAATGTCGAATAAGAAATACTACTCAGCTAGTATGTACGCGATGTGATAAAAAAGTAAGGACACTTTTTTTGAATTTGGCGCTCTGTACACTGTAATTGTAAAACTTTTTTTTGTGTTGGTGTCCTGGTCACGATAATATATTCAAAGATTTGACTATATAGTGTGTTATTTTATTTTATAATGTGTTAAATATTGACTATATAATGTGTTATTTTTAAGGCATAAAGGTTAAACTCTTAACAATTATCCTCTTAGTATATAGAAAATAGCAAGATTAAAAGAAAATGACAGACGATTTAAGATTTAAGAAAGGACAAAAAAAAAATTTTTTTTTTTGAAAATACTAAAATAATTATGTAGCTAAATCTATAATTATTCTGTTTAATTTAATAAATCCACTACCCCACTGGCAAAACCTTCTAACACAAGACTGGATCATCAAATTGGCAGGTAAACACTACATAGCGAATCGTGGTTACGCCTTAATTCCTGCGCCAAACTTACCAGGATCTTGGGGTAGTAATGGAGTGATCATGCTCCTCTAATAGCCTCTAGCACTCAACTCCGACTTTCGGCCTTCACGAACTTACCCTGTTAACCTGCTATACGCAGGGACAAACGAAAGATGAGGAGGAGGTGACCAGGGGCTGGACCTGACCGCCTTCGTTTTACAATCCTTCCAACTTCCCAAATCCTCAGGATTTAAAAACCTGATTATCATTTGTCTAGAACAGCTTATACAAGCTGATCAATACTAACTGGTTCAGGTAGCAGTGGCCTAGATCAGCGCATCTTGCTTACCAGGTCAAGCGCAGAGAAGGTGTACCTGCTTTTTAAACAGTGACGTTTGAATTCATGCCAACCAGCATGAAACCAACGCCGCAAGACAGGTTCATGCTCGACTGCGCGGGGCTAAGTCCTAGTCAATTATAATACGCCCAGCACATAAAGGCTACTAATTCTATCAGTCTCCATGACCTATTTAGCTATTTTATCACTCTACTCTTATCCAGAGGAACTACCCTATAATACGGGAAGTTTTCCAACGGTATATGCTGTTCGTAGCAGACACATTGGGTAGAGCCACCTGATCCCTTGCCAACCTTCATTTCAATAATAGCTAATAACAATTCTTCATTTGGAGTGGATCAGAAAAAGTGGCAGCAGACTTCTGTACCATCTGTACCATCCGGCAGCAGGTACGACCAGTCACATATGCGCCACGTCACAGGACTGTGAACTGAAGAACACTTTCAAGGCGACACAACCTTATCCAGAATATAAATAAACAATCATGAGTACACGAAACAGGAAAACCTTATATCAAAAAACATTGTAGATTAGGCTGCAGTGGCATTATAGTGGATGAACACCGGACCAACCAGTTCAGAGGCGACCATGTTGCCACTGGGCTAACCTGGCCCCCATTAATCATAAGTCGAAATAAAAACAAAAGCGGAGATAAATAGATCAAGAAGAGGAGTTCTCTGAAGAGTAAATTATAAACTGAAATCATTCGGGTCCTGTCAGAGTTTAAGGTAAATTAATTTAAGGTCAATAAGTTTTAGGTACTAACATAATACACTTTTGATACATCATACAGCTATAATAACTCTACGCCATAAATTCAACTTTCTGTTTCAGAGTTATTAAAAAATATTATTATTTCAAAAACATAAAAAAAGAACTGATTCGTTTCTTTCAATTACAGGAGAAGTATAAACTATTTGTTTTTTAATTTGAATTTGATCAAGTTTGGATTTAACAAATAAAAATAAGTCAAAAATTTAGTTTTGGATATTTCAGAATAGAATTCCAAATAACTTGACAATACATAACTATTAACTGTCGGTCGACAAATTAATATTAGCAACAAAATTTAAAATTACAATTGACATAGAAAATATGAAATGTTGGTACTTAAAACCTCATTTTCTTTATGTTATTTATTTTATTAGTTTCAGTAAAATTTGATACTTCAAATAATTCAGTATACATCAGAAAAAGAACTAGACCTTGGGGACAAATTTAAAAACTTCCTTCACGATAGAAGGATAAAAAAGATTAAAAGAAAAGGACAGACGATTGAAGAAAGGACAAAAAAAAATATTTTTTTTTTGAAAGTACCAAAATAATTATGTAGCTAAATCTATAATTATTCTGTTAATTTTGTAAATAACTATTCAATAAATAAAGAATTGCAAATCTCAGAGGTCAGATTAACGTTTTAACATTACATATATTTATTTTGTTTCAGTTTTATTTTTTTGTATTATCGTCCTGATTCAATCCACGCTACAAAATTGTACATACCTGAGGAAACTACGTAGCAACAATTACAAATATTTCTTTGCAATAAATAAAAGGCATGGACTGTCTGTTTTGATTGTAAATTATATCAAATATTCCTTTTTTTACTTTAAATTATACAAAAATTTAATATTGGATAAGATTTTAGTATAGAATTTAAAAAAGCTCACTAAATTTTGAGTTCCTAGCTCTTATTAGTTTCGTTATAGGAGAATGGATTCTCCCACATACAATGTAGACGCTTTATGGCTGGAGCACCTTGACATGCCAGAAATGTGGATATTAAAAGAGACCTCAGGTTAGATTCAATTGACGAATTGACAAATAGATTGGTGACCAATGAGGACACGAAAATCCCACCCCATCCAAACCCCCTATATTGTCCAGAGCATATCCCAAAGAACTCCCCAACCACATCCATCATAGAGGCTGTTGTTAAGATAGAAAGCCAAAGCCTAGACCTACAACTTTTCACGACTCCAGAAGACGAAACAACCAAGAGATAATGTATACCGAATACGGAACAAAAGATTAAAGACACTTACTTACTGACTCCACAAAACACAGCAGTATACACATTCAGCAGTAGTAAATCCATGACCTGGAACTACTAATTATTACAACGCGCACTACAGTGCGCGGAAAGAATCGTTGGTCATTGGTTAGGTCTTTAGGCTCACTAAAATTTTGTTTTGTGTTTCTTAGAGATATATAAGGTTTTACAACGAGACAGTCTTTAAAAAATATTTTCAAACAGGAACCATTCATTAAAACAGCAGAAAAGATTATGCGCATAACTTTTAGGTCAATGTATAAACAAACCTTCTTGAGGATATAGGGAGCATCGACGCGGAGCTTGCAACGCCTCATGGTCTTGTTAATTGCACTGTCCGGTGAAACCCATTCTGATATTACTTCACAATTGACAACAACAGGAATCTGGGGGCACGATGGAAATCTTCTTTCATAAGCCTGCAAAACAAAACGCCTTTATTAGTTTCAAATGAAACAAAATTAATTCAAATTGCATATACATTTAGCTAAAGTTCAAATACACAAGAAATAATAATTTAAGGATGAACATTAAATATATAATTTTACGTCAGAATAATCTTTCAATAACACATGGATTTTGTCTATATATCAATTTGAAACTTATTTATAGTGCAAACATGTGTTCAAGCATAACCTCTACATACGTCCGTCCCACAAATATTAAGTCTCTCACAAGGTCTGATTGATTAAACAGCCACCGTTCCTGAATTGAATCACTAATGCTACTTCCCGTGTAAAAATCTGGAGCGGTCTACCAACAACTTTACAATAAGTAATACCAATAAGTAAAGGTATCATTTATCAGACTCATTCATAATCAAATGACTAAACCACATGTGGTCATATCAATTCTGTAAAATATAATCATGGTTATATATGACAATTTAAAAATGACTACAAATACAGCATTAATAGTTGTCTTTTTTCATATAAAATAACCTCACGCAATAATTGTTCTTAAGCAATATTCATATTAAGATAATAATTAACACGCATTTCAAAATTTTCTAGGATAAGCAGAAAAAAAAGTTGCAAGTTAGTTCATGTTTTGACATAAAATACAATAATGTCACATGCTTCAATATTAGTCAAAACCATGCAGTTTCCTTATCTCAGAAATAACTATGTGCTTGATAAATGTCAGAATTGATAAATGTTAAAAGAGAGACATAGTTATAACCATCGCATACACACCCACCAGCCAAGTGGCAGTCGCATGGGTTTAGCAGGGGTTCTCAACCTTTTTTTGCTTGTGGACCCCCTAAAAGCTACTGTTGGTCCCCCTAAAAGCTACTTGTGGACCCCCACTCCCCCAGATACTTAAAAAACATAATTATACAAATTTATAAATAAATATTTGTTTTTAGGTAAATAATATCGTTAATTATGAAATAATTTCATTACATCTACAACGCATGCCGAAATACAAAAATGTTTTTAAAACAATAACAAAATATTTCTTTATTAACATTTTATAAAGTACCCTGAAATAAATTGTAACAGAATCAATTTTGAATGTACCATAAAGAGAAGTGCAATAGAAAATTTTAAAACATTGGAACATTTTAACAAACTGACGAGGATATTGGGCCTTATATTTTAATGATGTGTGAATATTGTACAGCCAAAGCTTACAACGCTTTGATTTATTTTTTGTTTGCTGATAAATTCATTTAAACTTAACATAGAGCTCTAACCACGTGTCATGGACCTTCAGAATACTACTTTCCTCATGGACCCCCAGTAATCCTCTGTGGACCACGTTGAGAACCACTGGTTTAGTGGATCTCGGAAGTGTAAATCCGTAATATCTGAAAACATGATTTTTTCATCATCACTATACCAACTAAAAAGTAATCATGTGTGGAAAATAATCCTTTAAATGTATAGGTTCAAAGAACATAACTTGCATAAAACCATGGTTGTAGTTCATACTATACTTATATATCAAATTTATGTATATGACAAACTTATAACTAATCCACAATTATTTAAATAAATTGTGACCTTACATAAAAGGACGACGTAATGTCTCCGTCAAAAGAACATAACTTCAGGAATAAAAGCAATGAATTTTATACTTTCTCATAAAATTATCAAACGGCTTAATTTAAAATTGTTATATATTTTACATATCAAATTGAGTCTTTACGGCTATGTTAGCTCTCAGGCAGGTCAGACATTTTGTTTTTTTTTTCATAAAATACCAATGTGTTAGGCGTTTTGAACACTTAGGTTCATCATCAGGTACACACCTCGGTAAGGCGATGTGTACACAACCAATAGTTTCTATTTGTGAAGGGCTCCTTCTTAATTCACGTTCTCAAGGATTCTTTGGTTTTCTTCAAGACATAACCAATTAATGTTTTAGGATACTTTAATGATGAGGTTATTTGATACATATTTCTTCATGGAGGAATTCTTTACTACACAATTTGAATGCTCTTAAGAACATATTTCTGAACACCTACATATATCTCCATTATTATTTTTCCAGTCCTCCAATGAACTCAGTTCATCTGTGTATCGTGCTCTTCAATATAATTATTCTACTGTCTAATTTTTCATGAAATATTGAAATTATTATGAAGGCCATTTACACAATTGAACAATTGAACTTTACACCTCCTATTCACCTCTGAAGAAAACACGTCAAATGTTCTCTCGTTTAACCTTATCAATTCAGAGTTCACACTTCCTTCATACAATTTACATCTATTCTACTCTCCGGTTATACTGAAAATTTAAAGTAATACTATTAAGAAAAAAACTTTTTTTTTTATATATGTACAAATATATTGAAAATAATATGTTTATTTAAAAAAAAATAATTAACCGGTTTCAAAATGTTAACTTACGACGTTGATTTACCTCGTAACATGTGAAATTGGTTGATTAATAATCGTTAATCAATAAAGCTCAGAGTGGTAGTTTCCAGTGTTGGTAATTTGAAAAATTTACTTAATCAATGAAGTAAAAGAAATTCAAGATACTTTACAAAAATTTCAATAAAAAAGATAATTTTTTCATTTATAATACAAATAAGGAATGTTCATTCAAGGATTCAGTAAATAGAACATAAAGGAAATATATACCTAGATAGCATAAAAATAGTAACGCAGTAATGAAACTAACATACAATATTATATTAGAAATGAAATTCGTGAACTAGTCCTTCAACTAATCTATGTTAGCGTCCTTTTCCACAAGCAAATGGTATAAATATTGAGAACGTGAAGAAATGAATTTCATACAACTAAAGATGCATAACTGTAATTGACAGCAGCTCTTTGTACCTATTTATTCATGATTTTAGTATTCTAAGATAAGTAAATCTACCTAGCTATATCTCAGAACCTATGGATGTTTGCCAAAAATAGTTGGAAAGTAAAGGCCGGCATGTCGATCAATAATCTGCAATTCCTTCAAAGCACCTAAATCCTAGAAAAACTGCGTAAAAATAAAAAGAATCAGCGAGCTAAACCATAAAGATTAATCGTGAGGAAGTTTAAATACATATTACTTGACATTAAAAGATGTTCACACACAATGAGAATAATTACTTCAAATTTTTTCTTCACAGTGAGAATTCAATCTCACTAATAACCATCTATATAAATAAAAGAAAGGTCTGTTTGTTTGTTCAAAAATTTTGTCACCACTAAACTCAACTACCATAAGTCATAGCGAGCTGAAAGTTAGATAGTAGATTTGTGTACGTCTAACTTAAAAGCTAAGATTTGAATGGATTGGAAATTCAACGTAGAAGTGAAATTATGGACTTCTAAAGCTGCGTTTGGCTAAATGCACCACAAAGGTAGTGTTAGGTATATCAACTAACAATACCTACTTGCTACAGGACCAGGTACCTAAAAATACCTGTACATTTTTAAAATAAAAGGAAACAGAAATTTTTCTAAGGGTGGATTCGGTTTCTCTAATGTATGAAACGTAAAGATAACTTGAAATGAGTCAGTTCTAAGCAATGTACAGTCTGATACTATAGCAAATAGGTATTATTAGTTGATTTTAATTTCGTTGGCGTTTATCATAATTTGCTCGCTTTAAAAAAGTGAATTCTACCTACCCGTTTACTAAAGAAGAAATATGCCTGGAATAAAATCAAATTTGAGCTCAGTATCTAAATCTACGAAACATAAAAGAAACTCCAGATCTAATGATATTTTATAGTATTCTAAATTTCTAATAATATTTTGGAATTTTTCGAATTTTTGTAAAATACCCGTCAAAGATGTCTGCTGGTTCAAAATAAGTAAGCTGCAATTTTTAATTGAAATAAAGTATTTATTTTACAGGATTGTCTACATGACTACACAAAGGGGGACAATTTGACGACAATCCGAGTCATAAAAGCAGAAAACAATCATGCCAGACACATGAAATTTGAATAGTAGAGATTTCTTCCATCACCTAAGCAACCAATAAGAAAGAATTTATCAAATCCAACCTTGAGAGGTGCACAACTGGAGAAACTTAGTGGATTTAAAAAACTGATAAAATATTCAGATCAAAATATCTTAAAAACGGATTACATTAAAGAAAATCTTAAAACTAATGGCTAATTTAAAATGTATTCTTTTCCATTTTTCATAGAAATGTTTTCTTCTGTGTCCCCGTCCAAATTCTTAAAGATTTCAAAGTAATGTAAAACTGTAAAATTTATGTATTTTCCTCTTTGTGAGCAGGAGTAATATATAAACTAATCAAACAGTTGATTTTATCTCTCAAAATATATTTCTGATGATTTTTGAAATACTAGTGAATATTCTGTACAGAAAAATTAAAAATTAAACCTTTCCATTGACTCTGACGAAGACCGCTTGTTACGGTTGAATGATCTTAGTATTTTTTCCCTTTTTATATTGTGGTTTGGTCATTGATTGTTATTTCATGTGTTTCTGTGAAATCTTGTTATATTATGTAATGTATATATTATTCTTAATATATAACAATAATATATTATTTTATATTATTATGTCATATATAATAATATTTCATATTAATACAAATATTATTATTAATATCTTCAGTTTACTCTGGTATATAAATTAAGATATTTTTTTTCAAATAAAACAGAAAATTTTAAAATCTTTCAAGCACTCTTGTAAATGAGTTACTACTTCTGTTAATACAATTCAACATACAAAAAAATAAACGGTAGGCTTTTTAATACCATTAAAAATTTAAATGAAGAAGTTTATTTCATACCAGGACAATATTTATAATTATTTATAAAAAAAAATTCCAATATAAATTATTCGATGAAATGGATTCGAGTAAGGATATAAATAAATCTCAAGTTAGACGCTAAAGAGAAATGATAAAATATATAAATGATAACACAGAGAAAGTAAACAATCCCTGAATAGATTAAAGATTTACAAAAAAAAAAAAAAGGACTCAAAAACCATTGGCTAAAAGTAGAGAACAGAGAAAGAGTGTATCATCGAAATATAAGTAACACAACTTTATCATGAGGCTTTCTTCTACAATGGCATTTCAAAACTTGAGTTGTCTGCAATCCTAAATTCTTCGAAGGAAAAAGCTAAAATGCCTGTTTTGTTCAAACTGTATATTGTTAATATATTTATGTACACACAAGATATTTTTGGGATATATTTGGTTGTTGTCATACACAATTCCTAACGTAATTGTTGGTTTATTTTTAACTAGTTTAATTTTACTTCTTTTTGCGTAATGCACAAAATTAAGTATCATAAAACTTATGATATTTAAGTTAAAATCATTAACTTATTGCAAACCTTAATTAATTAATATATTATTCACAACTAGTATATAATATGAAAAAACGTTTTTGTCTTCAACACGTTTATTTAAGAAATACGAGTATACTGTTATTAAAGTTATTCGTGGATTATCACGAGTGTTACATTCAAAACCCACAAGAGTAGGAGAAAATACGCAAAAAGAACTGTACCATTTTATTGTTTTTGTATATTTTAAGGCTTTAATGCTGCGAGTTATAACAAACCTTTCTCCATTCTCAACACACTTTGAGACATTCTCAAGCTTTAGATAAATAATTGTCATTTATTTTTTAATTTTAGCAAATAAACTGTCTTATTACCTTATATAATATTACCTTATATAATAGTAATTATATAGATTTTATAATTACTTTATAATAAATTAATAATTTTAAATCTGAGATGGATACATTTTTCTTTTATCAAGTGAGGAAGTGAGGATTTTACAAAAGTTTTGAATTTGAGGTGGGTACATTTTTTTTCCAAGTGAACAGTTATCCTGTTCCGGGAGATACCTTTCCTTCTGCAATATGAAAGAATTTTTTATATTGATTGCATTTCTGCATTGCAACGATTTCAGCCCCTGGTGTGCCAAATACGAAATCGTGTGGGTAAACTAGGTCAAGCAGTCGAAGCTTCGTTTTCCATAGGCTAGATTCTTTGTCAGCTCATTTATAGTTTTCTTCTATTTTTGATTCAGTTATCTATTATTGTTTTAACAAATTTTTCAATCGCCTTAAAAAATACGAACTAAAAAGTAATTTATCTATATACTTATAAAACTTTGATGACCTATCTTGTTTATTTGTTTTCTTGCCCACGTGCACTATCTGAATAAATAGTAAAATATACGTAAATTTTGTGGGATTCAAACCCACGACCTTTGCAATGGAAGTCCAGTGCTATGGGCTATGAGGGCTTTCTTACAATACACTTCCAAAACCTGATATAAATGATGTTTTGTGTGTATAAGTCAACTAACGATGAAGCTTTGGATGTTGCGCGCAGGTGAACTTGGAATACCTTTTAGTTTCAGTATATATTGGATGACTCAAATAAATACTTAAGAAAGCAGTGAGTAATATATTATTTTACAAATAGCGGCATAAAAATGAAAGAGAAATGAAAAAGAAATTCTCTCAGCATGAATCAGGTAAAATTACTAACTCCACACGTAAAATCTATTTCTGTTATAGAATAAACCTAACCAGTTTTTTTCTAAGAAAGTCTTAGTCCCATTTTGAAATCTTATTGTTGTTGAGACGATGGTTTTTTTTATTCTTGGCGCTCCTCTCTGAGCCAAGGGGACTTTTTGCACTTCACTTCCAAAACATGAAAATGAATTAAAAAACGGAGCTCCTGTCATGTTTATGAGAAATGCTGATCTACTGCGCTTATATAATGAAACAAGACTAATACCTGAGGAGCTAAACAATAAAGTCATTGTTTGTAAAATCATTGCATCACGGTTTCAAGGGGAAATAGTTTTAATTCCATGACTGAAATTTGTTTTATCGTATCTAAAGAGGGCAACATTTCTTTTTCAAGGATTCAATTTCCAATTCGGCATTTGTCATGACTATTCATAAATTTCAAGGAGAGATACTACAGAAAGTTTGAGTTCATTTAAGTAAAGCAGTATTTCAACATGGCCAATTACATGTTCCTCTCAGTTGGGTCATTTAGAGTTTATCTGCATTTACGTGAATATTACTGCATTAAAAACGAGGGTGATGGATGACCCAACGTGTCACGGGTAGTCTAGTTTATTACAAATCTGGCTGTAGAAAACAAAGTAAACTACATTTCAATTTTTATCCTTTAGATCAGTGGTTCCCAAAGTGTTCCACATGGACCCCTAGTGGTCTATAAAGGATTTGGGGGGGGGGGGGGGGGGGGTATGAGAAAAACTAGTATTTTACGGGCCTTGGCACGTGGTTAGTGCTCCATGTTAAGTGTATATGCGTATATCAGGATAACAACTTTTTTGTATTTCGACAATAACGTGGTAAATGAAATGAACTTATTTTATTGATAACACTTTTCATTTACCTAAAAACAAATATTTTGTTGAAAATATACAAGGCATTAGTATATTTTTAAGCCCGTCCCGGAGGGGGTGGTTTCTATGACTCTCAGAGGATCGACAAGCAAAACAAAGATTGAGAAACCCTGCTTTAGATAGAACCGAGATCTCTCAGTTCCCTTAAATAAATAATCAAGCAGTAAAATTGAACATATGCAAGTGCGTTTGTACAAAGACTCAATTCCAATTCTTTACGTGATCTCTGGATAAGGACATCTAAGAAGAAGTTACTTCTCCCTTCAAAGAGAATTGTATGTTTGAACGAATGAAATGAATTTGTAATATATGAGAAGTTGCCTTTCTCACTTAATTACTTTCACTACAGCCAACCATCAAGTTGAAGGCTATATGTTCCTCCTTTCACTATGGGAGACAAAGTGGCTGATTAGAATATACACTTCTAACGTATATACATATCTGCAAAGAAATTAACATTTGTAATTTTTAGTAAATTCCCTAATGCCCATGTGTATATTAACCCTAACAAAGAACATTGGTTACATTCCAGAACCATGATGACAACTATATCATTTTATTATTTTTATATATTTTAAGGCTATAACACACTTTAGTACATCCTTATGCATTAGATAAATAATTTTCATGTGTTTTTAATTAGACTTATGTTTTATATCTTACATTATACTACACTACCCGTGACCCTTTGTGTCATTCAGAAATTATAACAATAGTTATTGAAATAAATTCACTGAACATGATTGACAGGGATAATTTTAATTGTTGTTTCTTGTTATTAAGACACTGAAATTGATTCTTATATGGCCCAAGCTTTTGCTATAGTATTTAGATAGAACCTAGGTCTCTCAGTTCCCTTAAATAAATAATCAAGCAGTAAAATTGAACATATGCAAGTGCGTCTGCATTGAAATAACATTAATGAAAGGAATGTGTCTTTATAATATTACCTTAGAACATTCGTATTCTATCTGACAGTTGCGTTCAAGTTTGTTTCTAGAATTATTCACTTTTAACCTCTAATGTAATAGTTTATTATATATTATGGGGTACCCTGAGCCTCTAATGAGAAATATTAATAAATATTATTGTAGAAAGTCGAGGTGAATACGCAAGCCTGGGCTAACCTGATTCCCTAATACGATTTGTTATTATGTAATACAACTACAACAAAGTCAATGACAACAAAAGTAAAGATTGTAATAATTTTAGGTCTCTATCTCCACGGAAAGATCTCTCTCACTCTCACTCTCACTCTCTCTCTCTCTCTCTCTATATATATATATATATATATACAAATCTTTCACATAAACACGTGAAATAACAATCAATGATCAAACCACAAAATTTTTTCCCATTTCTTATTGTGGTTTGATCATTTATATATATATATATATATATATATATATATATAATAAATATTATATATAATCATTTATTATAATGTTATATTATATATTATTCAAATAATATACATAAAATATATATCACATTTTATATATCCGCTTTTGTAGGGTTCATCCCACAATTAATAAATTGTACATTTTCTATCACCATAAGTATGAAACTTTAATTTGTTTATGTTGTATTTAAAAAAATAGTAATAAATTTGAAATAACCTTATTATTTCGTGATAAAAATGTTGAAAAGTGTTAACAAATCTTTTCGTAATAATACATGCAGAGGAAAACTACATAAATTCCAAATGCCATGGTTTTCAATTATCTTTATGAGGTAAGTCAAAACTCATTCTAAAACTGTTAAACTCGCTAGTAAACTTCATAACCTAGAGAAAGTAACAACTTTCTCTAACGTGAGTAGTACTATATGTCAAAAGGCATAAAATGAACTATGGCCTGGAGATATCTCTTCGGAGTATTATTCCGAAGAGATGGTATCAGACATTCAAAGGACAAAGTGGAATGACATTACATTAATACAGTATTATTCAGTTTAAAATAAGTCAACGATTGAACGCAATATTCTATATTTAGGTAATGATAATCATGATTATATATATATATATATATATATACTGAGCCCAAGCTAAAATGAACACAACAAAATATTATTTGTTGGAAAATATTGCCAAGTACTTGTTAATTAAATGTAATAAGCAGACTAATTTAAGCATTAGTAGTTGGTTTTATAAATTAGACCTGAGAATAACAAGACGCGTAACACTCTCTAAGCGGTTTCATCCAAACAGAAATAGTTTTCATTCCTTTTCCATATCCATTGCTACCTGGTTATTTTCAATTTCATTACATGACGAAGTTGATCTATGTCAAGAAGTATTATAGGTTATTTAGTGAATTGGGATAATCTTTTTACCAATAAATTATTGTCTATAGAATAGGTTGTTTTTTTCATGTAACATCTACCTAGAATAGGTATTGTTTGTTTACCTCTCAGTTGGGTCATTTATAGTTGATCAGCATTTAGGTGAATATGATTGCATTCGCAATCATAAAATTTCATTTTATGCGTTGCATTCGCAACGAAAAAAAAATACATCATAATGAGTGTATGACCATATACACTGATGATAATGGCCATACCACATAATTAATAGTGTCAACAAATTGATTATCATTGAACTAGTAACACTATAAAATTAAAATAATGGTTATTATTATAGATGAATGATGATGATGATGATGATGATGACTCAATAATGAATTGTAACAATTTATTATTGAATCATCAGCGATATAAATAGTGTCTTCTTTATGAACTGCATTCGATATCCCAAAGTTTTGACCTGTCATTAACTTTCTCTATTGATTACGATGATTTTTACAAAGGAATAAATTTTCTCAGATCCAACATAACTTATTTATGTTGGTCCTAATATTGGTGTTGGGAATGCGATTCGGAAATAATAGCAACAGTTCAAAGCAAGTAAACGATCACAAATAAACTAAAAAAACCGTTCTCAGGAGAGCAAAGCGAGGGAAACTAAATGCACGACGTAGTCGATTGATTTTAAATTAAGACTTTTTTTTTACTTTATTTCGTACCAACCCAGCTTCTACTAGTTCTATTTTAACTGAGCGCGTGTGTGGCTACACTGATGGTTCTAACCGTCGCTGCTTCGAGCTTGAGTTTGGTCTTTCTTTCTTTGCTCTTTTCAGGACGGTTGAAACTGATAATTAGAAGATGTAAGTTTGTGTTTTTTTTCTTTTGTTTGTGATTTGTGACTAACTTTCAAAAAAATATATATAAATTAAACTTTAAAGTTAAAAACACAATAGAAAGAAAGAAATTCATATTTCAACATACTTCCTGTTTTCAGTGTCTCTAAGGGAATAACAGAAAGACAAGTGGAGGTATTCACTGTTATGCTTTCAATTATTCTTCTGAAGACGATAGAATGCCTAAACTATAGAGAAACATGAGTTTCTGTTCTTTCTTTTGCGGTTTATGGTTTTACCTATTAGTCTGTGTGGACCGTCTTTTTTGTTACTTAAATTATATATATAGAGGAAAGAACTACTCATAACCAAAACATAGGAGTATCGCAGTGCAGCAAAAAGAAAAAATACATCAAAAGTACTAATTAGTGGTCAGGCTAAACCTACAATGCCTTACAATTTTAGGACTACCATATGATTCCTTTGAATTCGGTCATACCCCTCCGAAGAGGGCAAAGCCCGTTACTCTAGGATCAGGGCTTGCTACTAGTAGTTAATCGGACCCCATCAGAGTGTCATTGTGAGGAGGGTTGTTAGTACCTCAAAAGAACGATTCATAGAGAGAGATTAAAACCTCTCATTGGCTAAACGCCACCTGGTCTGTGCTAGTTATGTGAACTGAACATATAAGAACTCGAAGGGGTGGTATCTAATCGTCCCTGCTCTGAGCTCCCGTCCAGAGCTGAGCCTCTACTAGGCAAGTACCAGTTGTCCAGTCCAATCAGCTGAGTTCAAGGTCCATTCTCACTGGTAAGGGTTTCAGGTCTTAGCTCTCCGGTATGCTAAGCAGGCGTCCTCCCGAGAAGTTACTGCTTCTCACACAGCGACCACAAGGGTCTACCCAACTTGGGTGAGAACCAACAGCCTCTATAAGTCCAACCTCAGTTGTCGGGATGGAGCGGCGGAAACCCTTCCATGGTGCTAAGCCCTTAGCACCGACTTATTTTAAGAGTTTCGGATCGAACTCCGGACCAAAGGTCCTACTGAACCTGCTCAGCTAAGGGTAAGGCCAGTGGCCTTTTTAGCCTCTGGTTCAAAGAACTTGTAGATATATATAAGCCGATGCAGCTTGTGATAGAGCTGCATTGTCCCACTAGGGGCGGATCAAAAGTACTAATATAATACAGCACCGTAATGACATTTAACTTGCGTTATTATTACGTCCTTATCTATTATCCATTGATTAAACTAAGTTTCTATCTATGCCAATATAAACAATCAACAAACGCAGACTAAGCTTATCCTATCTTGCACACCAACCTGTAACGCTCCTTTTGGTTCCTACCTGACTGTCCAGGTGCTTCATCCTGGACTTTACTTTGGGTAGATTGATCCAGCTATCAATATTTCGTATCTTCTGACTTCCAACTCATCATTTATATTTAAACTTATTAAATTCTATACAGAAAATTAAACAGCTATACAGGAAACTACAAGAAACATAGCAAAAGTTTTTCCAAAAAACTTTATATTTATTCGTTAATTAATCGATTATTCAGTTCATTAAGTACTCAATTAGGTAATTATTAATGAATTACTGCAGAAACAGACAAAGATTGTTCTACCTTTTCTTTACTAGTAGTGAAACTGAACCGGCAATTGCACTTACAACTAAAAAAGCTATCTGTAAGTGACTTCTGTACAGAATTGGTACAACCTTACAAGTTACTAAAAGTTTACTGTTTGATGTATGGAGGTGAGAGGACGTATCGAATAACTCACCTTACCTTATCACTCTTTTTATTGTTATTATGAATGAGTTAATTCTACTTTCTCCAAAGAAAGTTTTAAAAATCAAACAACTCAGGTCACTATATTCATTTCAAAATTTGTCTTTTACATATTTTACGACTTTTCTTTGTAACTGGGCCCGTCCCTTAGCTAGGGTGAACCGGGGCAACTAGACTGGTTTCCGTGCTTGTGAGGGCCCCGCGGGACGACGGTAGTGACCTCGGACAAATGACCTGTTCACTGGTTAATCTGCCATGCCGGCAGCAGATTTAATTTTCAAATGAAATTGAAACCTCTAAGCTCTTTTTATTTCTAATGCAGCATTACTTTAGAGATTATTTTACAAAGATAATAGTCGGTGACATAGTGTCACGTGTTCAATCAAACTAGATAGTTGTTACTGAAATCCATGGACTGTTTTCTTTGTAAAATAATCTCTAATCTAATACTTGGTTTACTGTTTAAAAATGTTATACTTCTACCTATGAAAAATGTTTTACAGAAAAACCAAAACGTTTGTAATCAGAGTTTAATTTGAATCTGAAGAACTGACAGAGTCCTGACAAACTTTTATTTTATATAAATATATATATATATATATAATATATATTATATAAAATATATATAAAATATTATTTATATATATATATATAAAACAAGATTTCACATAAACACGTGAAATAACAATCAATGATGGAACCGCAATATGAAATGGGGAAAAAAGACTAAGATCTTTCAACCGTAACAAGCGGTCTTCGTCAGAGTTGGGTTTTGACTCTGACGAAGACCGCTTGTTACGTTTGAAATATCTTAGTCTTGTTTTTCCATTTCATATTGTGGTTTGATCATATCAATATACCATAATTTGTGGGTGGAGTGGTCCCGCAGTGGGTGAGTTGCATCAGACTCGACACCTTTCTAACGACAGCCCTATTTGTAACCAAATAAGTTCGTAATTTACAGCGATAAAAAGAGTTTCCTCTATTATATGGATATTAATTTAATTTCTGGTCAAAATGAAGAGGACGAAATTAAATTGACTAAACTAAAATTTACACGAATGACTACTGTATAAAAAACATTAGTTTTAAAATTAACAAGACAGTGTTATTTCATTATTTAAAATATAAATAACAAAAATTTCATCATAGAAGGTTCTTGAAATGTTGAATACAATAATAGAAAAAACATTTTCATGTAAATTATTTTGGAATTATTCATTAATAATCAAATATGAAATGAGGGACAAATTGGTATAAGTTAGTATTTTAAAACATAATAAGTACTTGATGAAATAAACTCTAAAATAAGACAAAGGAAAATAGATGACATGAAGTGACAATGAAGACGACGTGGAAGCGAGAGCAGTTTCCGGGCTGGGCGACCTTGCGCACACCTGAGCAACCGGTTCTTCCTACCTAGCGCAACACAAACCTTCCTTATACCGCCTTTTCACTCTCATTTCCTCCTCCCAATTCAAAACACTTTTATCGTAACTGATTTCGTCTAAAATAGATTTACATTCATTTCAAAATATTCAATTTCGTATTTAATTATGCATATTATGAATAACATAATAAATATAGTTATTGCCTATTTTAAAGTCCAATAAATATATATGTCATGAGGAATAACAAAGAATAATACAATTAAACAGAAGTAAATCAAACTTATATATATTTTAGACTTCGAAAAATTAATCTCCCTTGAAATCGATGGTAATCCATTATTCTAAAAATCAAATTGCAGTGCAAGTCTCAACAATGTACTAAACGTTTAAGAGCTAACTTTTTACCTAAAATTTTATTACTTGATAGTATATGTTCAAATATTTTTTCTTCCATTACTGATTTACACTATGAACCAATGTAGTTTCGCTGCTTATTCAACGTCTTACTATGCAAAACAGAAAGAAACAAATAAAGATGTTCACATAAACAAAAACAAAAAAATAAAATCAACAAGCAAATTAATGAATGAAATTAAATTTATCACCTAGTCACTAGTCCATTCAAACAATTTTCATGTCAATTCCGTTTTCAAAAAACTTGTTTACCGTCTTAGACTTTATTCAATCTGAGATTCTGTGACCACTTCTGTGGACAATATCTTAATTTCAAACCGTTTGTTGTTTGTTTTCCAACGCCCACACTTATAAATAATATAATTACTTATTATAATAAGTTATATAATATAACTAATTATATAAGCTAATATTTGTTAATTCCTCATAAAATATAATTGACTAAATGATTCAGAGCGCTGAGGTGTGGAATATGGTAGCTATATTAAAATATGGTATGGTGGATTACAAAAAGCGATACTCAGAAGAGTTGGTAAGAGAAATTCTAAAGTTTTGTTTGTTTCTTTTCCAACGCCCACACTTATAAAGGCTTTCACCTCTTGGTGCTGTTCTAGAGGCAGACATTATGGCTCATTTATTATTTGGCACCCATTTTAGTAATGGGCGAGCCACAATACCTGTTAATTCTACATTGGGTTTCCTAAATTTTGCCTAATTGAAGTGTGTTTAGAGTAGGGATCTTTAACGAGTACCTGACATCGTACAGGTTCGGGAAAGACAGTTTAACGTCCTCTCCTATGGGACGACATACTCAATTTATTCAACTCCCATGTGAATAAATCGAGGACCAGGTGGGTATAGAACCCCGGTCCTACCAGTTCAGAAACGAGTGAGTACATTAACCATTGAGCTAACACCTGGACCCTAGAATTTCAACCTGTGTCTTATTGTTTCTTTCTATTTGTGTTACTTCTCTAAGCTTGACATTCACATATAAAGTTAGTCAATAGATAACCATCTCTTTGCCGGCATACTTATCTATTCTATTTTTTGTATTGATGAACGTACAACCGAAAATTTGAGACTTTAAATGTGTTCTTCTATGTTATTTATGACAATTTTTTGTACGTTTTGAATAATTTTTTTCATAGTTACAATGCACTTATATATGCCGAATTAAAATGACAAAAAATTACATAAAATTATTACATCATATTGGAGAGGTGGTCTTCCTGGGGCTCAATGGGAAATTCGCATAATGATATATTTACATCTGTTACATATAGCAAGAAGTAGGATATACATTTACTGTCAGGAAAGAAAAGAGGAGACTAAACGCACACACGAACCAACGGCTAGAGATCATTAAAGTTGTCACACGTATGTCCACTTAAAGAGAAGAAAGAAGAATTATTTTTGAAATAACTTAACACTAAAATAAGCTGAAATTAACATTAAATGTAGGACACAGACTGAACAAATTTTGTGTGAGTGTTAGGCAATTCTTTAAAAGATTAGAGATTTTTTCACCAACGTACGTGAAAAGATATTTCTTCAAAAATAGTTATTAATTCATTAAAGAACTTAAAATATAAGTAACACAATAGAACAGTTTGGCTCCAGCGTGCACGAGTCTGTAAGGGACTATTAGACCATTAGATTAATAATAATAATAATAATATAAACGAACAAAGCAGAATGAAATGAGAAATAAACATCAAAACGTACTGTAAAAAATAATTAAGGTGAAAATACAGCGAAAAAATCGTTATGAGTTAAAAAAAACAGAAGCCAACATTAAAATTAATGGATAAAATTAAATTTAAAAAAATATGAATAAAAAATAAAACATAAAAAAAGAAATTAAAATAATTCACATTTTTAAAAGTTAGATCTGGAGTACTTCGCGCAATCGGAGTATGTGCTTTCTCGGAAGCTCTATGTGTGATGTTCTTACTGTTAAGAGAAATATGTAGGATATGAACCAGTAGGAATTATTGGAAGAATCACTACGGTTGTTGACGGATGGATGGTGACGGTTACTGACGGATGCACTATGACAGCTCATATGGACAGCTTACCATGGAATAATGGTAAACGCCTAACCTACATAGAACGAATCAGAAGTAAATAATATTAAGCACCATAAATGGTAGAAACAGTTTTTGGAAGAGTCGTTCGTAACAGGGTAATTTGTATTATGTGAGTAAGAAGAGAAACTAGGTGGAAGGTGGATAATAGGACAGGTGGGACAACCTGGGCGTCAACAAAATTTCACTTCTTTAAGAGAGTGGAAACCACACACGGTGCCTCAGTTTCTATTGGAGAATAAATTACTAAGGTTAAATCAGAAAAGAAAATTATTTCATTTTTCTACAAGTATACTGCTAAAACAAAAAGTTGAATTACTTTTATAAAGATATTCAGAAATATCATATTCTCTATTAATGCAGTACGACTCAATATGAAGTCGTAACCTGTAAACATATATCAGTAAAATTTTACCACTATCAGTAACGATAGCAGTATATTCATCAGTTAAAACCACAGACCTAGATATCCTCCAAAAATTCGAAATGCTTCTATAAAACGTCTGCATACAGTCCAACATTTTAGGGAAGGGTAGTCAAACTTTTAGGCCAGAGGTTCTCCACCTTTGTTTGCTAGTGGACCCTAGGAGGTATTTTACATCAGTACAACCCTCTCCCCCCCTCCTGAGATACTTAAAAAAAAAGCATAATTATGGCGTGTAAATTTTCAAACAAATATTTGTTATCAGGTAAATGAAAAGTATAACTATGAAATAATTTCATTGCATTTACAACGTAATGTCAATGTAATATAATGTAATGTAATACAAACATCTTGAAACAATAAAATGTTTCTTAACTAACATTTTATAAAGTATGCTACATAAAATAAATTGTAAAAGAATCAGTTTTGAGTATAACAAAAAAAATTGTAATATAACATTTTAAAACATTGAAAACCTATAACAAACTGACAAGAATATTGGGCCTTATGTTTAATTATTAAGTTTGAATATTCAAATGGTTAGTTCGTTACGTTTTATATATTTCTGTTTATCCTATCCTGATATACACATATAAACTTAACATCGAGCACTAACCGCACGACATGGACCCTTTCAAAATACTATTTTTCCTCGTGGACTCTCAGTAATCCTCTGTAGACCTCTGGTGATCCATGTGGACTTTGAACTCATTTATACTCCATATAAAATATAGAGATGCGAATGTATTACGCTCGGGCCTGTGGAGTGGTGTGGTGTGGGTATGGTGTGGTGTGGGTATGGTGTGGTGTGGCGTGGCGTGGTGTGGGTATGGCGTGGTGTGGGTATGGTGTGGTGTGGGTATGGTGTGGTGTGGGTATGGTGTGGGTATGGCGTGGTGTGGGTATGGTGTGGTGTGGGTATGGTGTGGTGTGGGTATGGTGTGGGTATGGTGTGGTGTGGGTATGGCGTGGTGTGGGTATGGCGTGGTGTGGGTATGGTGTGGTGTGGGTATGGTGTGGTGTGGCATGGTGCAACACACAGAGAAACAGACACACTTACAAACTCAAATTTTCAGATGATCCGTCTTCAGTGACAGTAACAGTCGTAATATTCGGTTGCCGGGACGGTTTCCGGCGTGCTTGGTCGCCCGTTCCCTTTTCTCATGAAGACGGACCATCTGAAAATTTGAGTTTGTAAGTGTGTCTCTTTCTCTGTTTTTTTTTGTTTTCTTCGTTTTTGAGCTGATTTGCGTCCAGTTTGGATCGTTTTTTTCGAATTTTGAGTGATATATATAAACCAATTAAAAAGATGATAACACACAGATAGACACAGGGATAACTCACTTCTATATTTCGATCATCGTCGTCATCAGGAGGCGAAGAGTCCCGCAGGAAGTCCAGAACGGCGACTCATTAGTGTTATATATATAGATATATCACTAATTATTCATCAATTTCTTAAACCATCTATAATAACATTAAATTGAAATAGTACTATCAAAATAAAACTCTTTTTGTAGAAACTTTCGTAATTAATTTTATCTACAATCGTGACCAATTATCTATTGATTCATTAAAAGAAAATGAAAGGAATACCTTCTAATAATAGAATTCAGGAAAAAACTGCAGGAGAGAGAGGTGAATATGATGTCATCGTGAGTGTTCTTGATTCTAAGGAATCTGAAGTGATACGTGTTAAGATAAAATGAGAACACTTGAAGCTGTTTCGCATTGAGTCTAAGAGTTGTTATATAACCCCTAATCGCATGCTAAATCTAATTAACGATACATTCACAACATGTCATAAAAGCAGACCACTGATTACAGTTCTCTACCAATGACGAAAGCAATTGGCATAAGTAAATTACAATATTGAAATGACACGAGTTTGTTCGTTTAAATCAGATAACAGGTTTTCACACTTACTTAATTTTACTTTATCTAATGGGAAGAAAGATGAAAAACAGTTACTGAGAGCTTCAGATCACCTAAAATGATAGTGATTACTAAAGAAAGCAAGTCGAATGTCACATTCGTATGAAAGAAACTCTGCAATCTGCAATACTCAGCGGTGCAATGAAATGGAGCGTGCGTTATGAATTGAAGATTGATGTAAGAAAAGAGCAATCCTCTCCTCCAAAGAGAAAATTTTCTTTACGGACGTTTGTTAAATTTCTACTGTCACTTAGAAAACTGAGTGTTAGAAAGTCAAAGATTATAGTATGTATGCCAATCCATTGGTAAAGAAAACTAACAGTTAGGTGAAACTTATAAGTATATTAAGAGTTAAGACTTTTAATAGTAATTACTATTATGGTAGTGTTTTTGGTTATTTCCAAATGCCAATCTATTACTCTTAGATCGACACCAATACATACCAAATTACCTGACTTGTAGTATGTAGCAAATACCCTGCATTTACACAAGACACCTTTCATCATTCGTTACATTTATAAGGAAAAAGTATTACGATTACAAGCAGGATAAACACGCAATGCAATGTTAGTTAATAAACCACTGATATCCATAAAACATATTATCTCTCTGCCTCAATTTAGAAAACAATAGTGGGATGATGAATCACAGTGCTGTATATCCAACACTGAACATGATGTAAACCATTTAGTACCAACGATATCCCACATTCACTCTGAACTTCATCGCTTCTTCATTCTTCTGTATTTCTCATACCAAAATTTACTCTGAATTTAAGTGTTTTTCAACACAATTTTAATTAAACTAGTCAAACGGTACGACTTATAAATTTAGTAGAAAGTTTTAATATATTTTCAACATTCACCCCGCCCTCTCAGACAGACATAGCAAAAAAAGGATTCAGGAGGCCTATTAACGAGTCAGTTCGTAAAAATAAAAAAAAATGACAACACGTGTATGCGAAAACCTCAACTTATGTTGGTCCAAAAATACAACAAAAGATCTTAGTCACATTTCTGATTTGCTTATTATTGTTTAGACGTTGATTTTTATTTCACGTGTTTACTGTGAAATATTGTTATATATAAATTTTGAAGTCTGAGAAATCCAAAATCCTATAGTCTCAGAAAAAGTATTCTAACTTGATAAAAACAAATGTAACAAGTAGAGCAGGCAGGATTTATCATTGTAAGTTGAGTTTCTCGTTTTTAGGGTTATATGTTTCTCATAACGGAAACAAAGTCTTAAATCTGTTTTCTTTAATACTAGTTTTAGCAAAGTTTAAACATTCTAGTGTCATTTTTTTTTTCAAAAAATGTACAATAATACCCTTGTTCGTTAGAATAATTACGCAAAAAAATATATAACACATCCTCCTATAAATTACTATTTTTGTGTTCATGTCGTTAGTAACCATCCAATGATGACCAGTACGTGTTCACAGTCTTTTAGGTTAATTTTTACATTTTTAAGCAAAACTGCTTTCTTTTTTTTAACAGAAAATTACGACATTTTTTTAACCTTTGGTACTACCAGTTTAACAGCAACTGCAAATTTACAATTCGCTAAAAAATTTAGTTCAGAAAAAAATTGTCTAAAAACATAGTGTTTCATAAAGTGGATTTCTAACATGCGAAACTGTCCAAAAACTACAGAGATCATTTTTAGGTATTTGATCCATATATACATATATATATATATATATATATATATAAAGTTTAAACCACAAGGAAAAAGGAAACAATAGACATAAATGTTCTGAGACCTTTCCATCAGATAGCAAATGGTGTTTCGATCCATCAAATGGTGTGACTTGTACCGGGTCCAGAAAACTTTTAGACACACACATCCAAACAAGGATCTGATTAAGCAGTCGAACTTAGGATTTAATATTAGCCTATATATATATAAGCAGAAGAATCACAATAAGCACGTGATGGGATCAATAAAGTATAAACCACAAGGAAAAATGGAAAACAATATAAATAGATTATCTGCACCCTTTCACTTCATGTCCTCAGAGAGCAAAGTAAGAACTAAGAAGGTAGCATAAAAGTTATACCGAAGGAAGGTAACGAAACAGCTGGAAAATTCAAGTAACAATATAGCTTGATAAGAAAAAAAAATTGAATGTTATTGTTTAATATTATTGGGTATTTATATCTTATCAAGCCCTCTGATTTGCTCACTGTTTGCTCTCTGATGATACACAGTGAAAGACCTCAGAGCATTTACTTCTACTGCTTTCCTTTTTCCTTGTGGTTTAAACTTTATATATATACATATATAAATTGTTAAATAACGCCCCATATTTGGCTTGAATAATAATAATAATAAAGCCAAATATGGGGCGTTATTTAACAATATATGTTTAAATGAAGGACTGCTTCCAACTTTTACATATATAAATATATATTATTGTAAGTAAAAATATATTATTGCGTAACCTATGAAATTATTTCTTCGACGTTTCTGGGACAGCTTCATGAAATCACTCCCAACCAAAGAAAACTAGTTAGGGAACTAGAAAACACCAGCAAAAAGGTCGTGAACGCGAAAGCTGCCGTCTACTTTAATAAAATATGTTTACAAGAGAATCTGCTGCCAATATACACAAATATATATATATATATACTCGTATATAAACAGATTCCACATAAACACGTGAAATAACAATCAATGATCAAACCACAATAAGAAAATGGGAAAACAAGACCAAGATCTTTCAACCGTAACAAGCGGTCTTCGTCAGAGTCAAAAACCCAACTGATATATATATATATATTGAAAAGAGATATGTCGGCACTGTCTTGACAAGTTGTTGTTTCTTAAGTTTCTCGAGTCTCCGAATATATCTTTTGAGTTCAGGATTCTTCAAATCATAAAGTAGTTCACCATAGTTCTTTTCAATTGGTTTATTACTAATTATCGACATGTTTCAGTGATCGTTCACCATATTTAGGATACAAAATTAAAATTGGTAGCAGGTTGTGTGAATTCTTCTTTTCACTAAAAGGGGGTTTAACTTCACTCTTTGTTGGTAGTTCGTTTGTTACTGTCTGGATTTTCGTTCATATCAATTCTTCTCTTAGGTTCCATGAAGTTTCCAAAAAGTCGTAACTGATTACAAAAATTACCTTTCTGTTCATTAATTATAGGGAATTTTTCTAAGATATGAAGCGCTTCATATATTCTAAGTCGTTTTATGTCATTTTAACAGAAATATAATTTTTGTAATTAGTTCCAACTTTTTGAGAACTTCATGGAACCTAAGAGAAGAATTGATATGAACGAAAATCCAGACAGTAACAAACGAACAACCAGCAACCAGTGAAGTTAAACCTCCTTTTAGTGAAAAGAAGAGTAACTTGCAAATTTAATGTTTGTATATCAATATATTTAGTTTAGTATAGTTTTATAGTCTTAATTTTAATTTTATATCCTGAAGATGGTGAACGATCACCAAAACATGTCGATAATTCGTCATAAACCAAATGAAAAGAAGTATGGTGAACTAGTTTATGATTTGAAGAATCCTGAGCTTAAAAAAATTTTTCGGAGACTCGAGAAACTTAAGAAACAACTTGTCGGAACGATGCGGACATATCTCTTTTCAATGTCTGTATATATATATATATATATATACCACAATTAAAAGAAACGGTATAGCGGACTTTTTTAAATAAAATAAATTCAAAACGAAGGAAACACACAGAAAGACACAGACATAACTCACATCGATATTTCGACCATCGTCGTCATCAGGAGGTGTGAAGAGCGAAGAGTCCCGCAAGAAGGCAGGGCGGTGACCCGGTGAGTCAATACCGATGGTCGAAATATCGATGTGAGTTATGTCTGTGTCTTTCTGTGTGTTTCCTTCGTTTTGAATTTATTTATATATATATATTATATATATATATATATATATATATATATATATATATATATATATATATATATAAAAGTGGGCAGGAAATCTTCTTTGAGACAAATAGAATTTAAATATGCAGCAGCTTCTGCATTCACGACTTTTCTGCTGATTTCCTCGCTACTATAGGTCTAAAGGTAATTTTCACAATGAATCAGCCATAGATATGTAAAGAGACAAACAAAACTACTAAGAAAAATAATAAGTTGCAAATTTATTAAATCACTAACACACTAAATAAACAAGCTTTCGACCACACACTGGTCATCTTTAGGTTAAAAACTAAACAGCTAATCTATTTTTTTTAATTTTTCCTATAAATAGGGTGTAACCCTGTATCGCATTGTGAATACGTCATCTGCGGATGTTATGTAATAAGCAGTAAAATTTTGTTATTTTTTAAAAAAAATAAATACCATAGTTAGTTCCTCCGAAAAAAGTTATATAACTTGTTTCTATCTCAATGTCTCCAGTTTTATTTCTATAGCGGACAGACAGACAAACATTGTATTTTACATATACCGACTACCAAGCTATGAAAAGACATAACCCTTAACCATTATTTAACAATTATGTTATTTAATTTTATTTTAATTGGACAATATGTTGTTAGAAGTTTAGTAGATTTAATAAGCGTAAGGCCACGACAAGACTATAGAAGTTTGTTTGAAGTGGTTGAGAAGTATAGCCTAAGAAGTTGGCAAGATGAGTGAAAGAGGTCAGCGGTAGTGAAGTGACACCTAATAACACACTTCAGTTCCCACATCCCCTGCTGTATCACCGAGCTATCTTATTTTTAAAGAGATCATGAAACCACCTTAAAAAGTACCATTCTCAATGAAATTCTTCTCCATTAATCAGCATCCAGAGAGAAGACAAAACGTTATTTCTACAATTTATTTTGCGTCACAAGGCTAACAAACCATAAATATATTACATATTTGGTAAAAGAAACCAAATATTTGGATGTTAATTGATTTACAAATCTTAGTTTCAGATTCATAATCTATTTTGAACATTAGTTATTTAGGAAAGTATATGTATTTTTTACTTTTCTATCCACAGACTTCGATTGATTAAAGAAACATAAATTATTGCTATAAGTAATTTATTCTAACATATTTGGTTGATTTTTTTTCTGAGGATCAAACAAAGATTTAGTCTAGAATATATTTCCCAAGATGTGACAGAGCACGTATATCCCATTCATGGCTCCAATTTACATCTAAAGTCCACCAAATACGAAGGGCTTGGAGATAATTCCAACACAAAACCTAGATCTACTGAAAAAAAATGGAACGAAAAAAAGTTTTCTTTTTTTAAAAAAAAAACTGGGTTTTTACACCACACGACTTGTTACTCAGGACATTTGTAAAGAAATTTGTAGAATCATTCAGGTTTTTCTCTAGCTATTTATAACGAACTGCTGGGCTGAGGAGTTACCGAAAAGTTTAGATTAAAGTTTATAATATTTTTATAGGAAATCCGAAGAAAGAAACAATGAAAGATTTATGAATTCCGGTCTATCAGCTTGTTATCGCTGGTAGGAAAGTTATTTCAAAAATTACTAATGGACATAAATATTAAGCAAACGGTTGATATTAATACTGGCGGCAAAGAATACAGAACTATATCAGAAATCATGAATCTTTACATTAGCCAATGCTCCACCTATTCTACTGGAAGCAAAGTAAATGAATTTATTTATTATGTACGGATTATAAGGTGGAGATGCGGTTGCTATCAGTAACCAAGGTCAGTACCAAAACAGGTTTCGTTCATTAAGTGGATGCATCCTGGGAGAATAAATGTAGGGAATCGTGAAACCGTCAAAACGGACGACGTCTTCTTTTTTTTTTTCAACATTCCTCTGGAGGTAATTAGGCAATCTGGCTCATCTACAAAGGATTGCAGGTGCTGCAGGAGTGATAGATCTATGTTTGGCATCAAACCTTCTGACAATAGCTGTGAAAACAATATCCCACAAGCCTGGCCTCACATCATATTACACTGCCTCATATCTAACGAGAGAGAAGAGAGAGGAGAGAGAGAGAGGTCTAGTTTAAACCAAAAAATTATTAACAATTCTATTTTTATCTGGCCATCTACAACGAATATATTTTTGTCAACAATACTCATAGGCAGTTTCAAGTAATTCATAAACAAAACTGATTTCAACCTATTATAAAATTATTATTCCGTATAAATGTAATCAAAATTATACATATGTAATGAAAATAACATACATTATTTTCAATAATGTGTCTAAATAGATATGTGTAAATAATATTTTGTAGAATTTACTGCAGTTTATATTTAAACATTATATAAAACCTGATTTAATATTAATTCGTTAACTCTATAACAAAGATGCGAAAAATAAGTAAAATCAATAGAAATGCATGTGTTTAGAGTAAAGATACGTTAGAAATTGCTTGAAACAAAAAATAGATAAATTTGTGAAAGTGTTTTTATTGGACCCATGGGAACTCAAAACCATGAATTTCTTTTGAAAACTCTACGTCATCATTTTGACCCGAGCCCACGCCAGTCATCCCTCCATATTTCATATAGTCAATGAAAGAACAATTTGTCGAAAGTTTGTATTTTGTTTTCAGCAGTCACAAACTCTACGTACACTTTACATTAATGTTACTCTTCAATGTAACTTCTATCCATTCAAAATACTGTCCAACATTTTGTATCATATTATAAGCTTTAAGAGTTAAATTAACAAAGGGAGATACAGTCCTATCTCGTACACTCCTGTAGTGTCACTGGACAATCTCAAACTTTCCTACATTAATTTAACTTGCCCAGTGGAACTAATTATATAAATATCAAAAATGTTTTAGAAGTTTAAAACAATACTATTACCTACTGTTATGTACTTCCTTTAATTTGTCCAGTCAATTTAGGTATAATAATGTCTCATTCATTTCTGCTTTTTTTCAAATAGTGAATTTGAAACTCTAACTCTATTAATAGCAATTAAAAAAATGATGCTCTTCTAAATTCACTCTTTGTACTTGTTTTGTAACGAATTATAACTTTTAATATATTTTTGATATGAATTATACGTATCTGATACGATTAATTCTAACAACCTCCAATGAGATTAAATATTCGCTCAAATATTATACTAGGCTAAATTTTTTTCAGATGTGATAATATTTAAGTTATTGTTACTTTATTGAATTAGTGAGTTTATGAATCTAAGTTTATTAATACTACTAACTGCATATTAAGCTTTTTGAAAAAGGCAAAGGGTACTTAGCCACATACAATTCAAAACAGTCAACAGTTGACTGAAGGTAGTCTTTACACACACATATATACACTAGCACAACAACCATATATTGGGAGCTCAGCCAACTAAGTTACATACAAATATATATATATATAAATAGTTAAAATTTGCAACAGCTTCTGCTCTCACAATTTTCATACTGGTGACCTCGCTCTTAGAGGCGATTTTTCTCTAAATGAGTTACCATATCATTTGTGTTTACGAGAAGACCTGCACGATTTAAACCAATGTATATATATATATATATATATATATATATATATATATATATATTTACACTTTTTCGTTGGAAATACGATCCGAAACGGACAAATAGAGTTCAATGTAGAAAAAGAAACATAGAGATATTCAAAGTACACACTTACAGTCTCTAATTTTCGGAGAGAAAACAGAGGGAAACCAAGCGTACTCTCCAAACCAAACCAAACGAATGCGCTCTTATCTCTACTGAAGACGGTTCAAACCGAAAATTAGAGACTGTAAGTGTGTGCTTTGAATATCTCTATGCTTTTTTTTTCTACATTGGACTATATATATATAGGTGTGTTCTCTAATCGGGATTCGGTCAATTTTCTAGGATAAAAATTCAAACTCTCGTTGCCAACGTTTCGGTTTTATTTAAAACCTTTTTCATAGGCCTACAAACAAAGGATAATAAGAAATCACATATCAACATCTTCTTATGATTTCTTATTGTCCTTTGTTCGTAGGCCTATGAAAAAGGTTTTCACAAAACTGAAACGTTGGCACGAGAGTTTGATTTTTTATCTTAGAAAATTGACCGAATCCCGATTAGAGAACACACCTATTCTATCAAACGGTCGATATATTAATCTGTTATATATATGAATGTATATGTATAACATATATATATATAACAGTTGTTATCAGTTTTTCGAGCGATTCACATCTATTCCTGACGACGAGGACATCGAAATATAATAGTGAGTTCAGTGATTTCTTTTTTGTGTCGTCTTTTGAAAATTCTACTATATATATATATAAACTAGAATTTAAAAAGAACACATAGAAAAGAAATCACTGAACTCACTACTATATTTCGATGTCCTCGTCTTCAGGAAAAGATGTTAATCGCTCCAAAGGCTGATAACGACTGACTTGGCGTTCGAACTGAAGCACTCAAACAGTGTAGCCAACTTTCGGAGGAAAGGTAGACAGGGAAGATAAAGAGATAAAAGCCAAATAAAATTTAAAAAATAAAAACATTTAACTAAAATAAAATTAAAAAAGCTGATAACAACTTAAAAAAAAAATCAACGATTGAGGTTAAGCCCAGGAGCCGATCTACCGCCCAGAAGACTAATAAGTGCTTCTTCTGAAGCTCTCAGAGTAACTTTCAAATTAGTCTGATCAATCTGCCTCAGGACCTGTACACGAAAACAGTCATTGAAACTATATATATATATATATATATATATATATATATATATATATATATATATATATGAATAATAATCAAAATAACACTTGATATAATAGATGGATTAATTTACCACAATGAAAACAATTTTTTAAAACAATGCTCTAAGGCCTTTCGTTAATACATCTTCGGAGAGCAAGTGAACTAAAAAACAATAAATACTCAATCAACCAAGTTAGCAAGTATTTATTGTTTTTTTAGTTCACTTGCTCTCCGAAGATGTATTAACGAAAGGCCTTAGAGCATTGTTTTAAAAAATTGTTTTCATTGTGGTAAATTAATCCATATATATATATATGAAGAAAAGAAATGAAAGTAATGAAGAAAGAAATTATCCTCCTAGGCACATTGGGAAGTAAATGAAATAGAGGAATACAAAGTTTAAATGGTAAAATATGTCATCTGTTTAACAAATATACAGATTGGGGAATCACAAGAAGCAAGGAATCCTTTGCGAGGGTTCACTATCAACTTTCACGCCGACTTACGATCCATCTAGCTGCAGGATCACCTAAAATCCACACATCAAACAACCATAATATGAAATTAAACCGCAAAACATTAACAGAAAATATTGAAGTGATATATCAAGAAAATGACCATAGGAATCTACACATAATAGAATCTCTATGTATAAAGGAGAAGAAGCTGGACCTCAACGATCAAGCTACTTCTTTTACAAGAATTTTAAAATTACACACATGACTAGAACCAGAAATCTATAAGAGGAATTAGAAAATTTAGGTGACGGTAGTGTAATTAAAAGCAGTGTAAAGGAAACCTGTTGAGGTGAAGGTTATGTTTATAGCGAACATAGTGAAGGTTCAATGACAAGTTTAATGTATAGTCTTAGTCTTTAGTGTTTCGTAATTGTTATCGATCTTTAAATAATGTTAAGAAATTGTTATGTAAGTATTATTTATTCTTGAAAATGATCAGTGTTGATCGAAACGTCGGAAACAGTGTAATTAATCCCAAAAATAAATCATTCGGTGACTTGGTGTATATTTTACCCGAAAGATGGAAAAATTATACAAGAAAATTTGAAAAACTAAGCAGAAAACGGACTAAATTAAAAATAAGTAAGGCATTCAATGAAACATATATATATATATATATAAATTCTTTGTATGGCTGTTAGGAATGCTATGGACTCCAAAACCCCTATATTGATCTTGGTGGAACATTACATGTTAATTTAGGTTGACTTTGGGAAGGCGTCAGGTTGGTCAAATTGATTGCTTGTAAAAGGATAAACAATATCTTTAATATATTATTAATAGATGGTCTCCTTAATCCATCTAATAATATAGATATTCAAAATATCTATATGAATATTTTTGCTGTTGATGTATAACGACTCTATCACGGTAAAGATATAATCTTTTTTCTTCATCTACTGTTTGTTTATTTTTAATATTCTCCTATCAGACAAAGGATAAAAGTTTAAGCTTTTTATAGAAAAAACAAAAAACTATGAAGCAATTTCATTTAAATAAAACAATACATTATTACATATTTACCTTACCCTTTCTTATCTTATAAAACATAAAAAGTGAATGTTACGTTTAATCTATACCCCGTCATGCTTCTTCATGAAAGATATGAAAAACTCTCATTACGGCAAATAACAAGAATATAAAGTCTCATAATTTATTATTTAATATCTCCTGCTTCGAAAACCTAACTGAAACTATGTATTTTGACACAAGAACTTGTTAATCAAAATCATTCAATTATACAAATTTTAGTGAATCTATTTAACTATACTAAATAAGATGGAATATTTAATCATTGGATAGAATTTATTATACTATTGTAAGATTACAAATATAGAAATCCTATTATAATTAATTATAGTTTCGTTGAAACAATTACTAATTCACTATTTGCTACATAAATTTAATAATAAATATGAAAATTCAAACCATTGGATCGGATATAGGAAACTATTTTTAAAAAAACTACATCACTATTTATAAAATAGGAAAGCAACAAGTTCAAAATTTCACCGTTATTTTAAATCTTATCGTCATAGTAGTAAAGAGTAATTGAAACTATGAAAATATTTATATTGTAAGAAAGAATGCAAAACACACATTGGAGAAAAAATATTGTAATCAGTATAGAATAGTGAAGGGTGGGAGTGTAGATATTCTGGAGGGTAACAATAAATAAACGGCGCATGATCACAAACAGCGCCTGAGTGGCACACCTGATAAGAAATCTATCTTACATTCAAAGAAAGCCACATCATCCACTCCGCAATCTAAGTTCTGAAAAATTTAATTACAACCGCTATGAGTAATAGACCATTTTTTTTGGCCAATTCAAATTTTTTTGCTATAGAAATAAAAAATAAATTATATATTTTAAGCAAAAAAATAATCACATTCAGGGATGAATCTTAAATTCATAGGTAGTTCTCCATGTTTCCGCGCTATCGTCACCTCGAACAGACGTCAACCCGGAATACTCAAGACGTGACGAGGCCACAGAACAACATTTATTACTTCCTCCACCATGTTTTTCTACCATTATATATATAATAATTACCACAACCATTATTATTAAATTAAAAATACTTCGCTATTATTTAAATTAAATTGCAATTAAAAAAAACAATTAAATAAATTATGCATGTACAGTGGAACCTCTACATACGAGCTACTCTACTTACGAGAAACTCGAGATACGAGAGGTCTTTCGAGCAAAAATCTTGCTCTACATACGAGAGAAAATCCAAGTTACGAGAATTTCCAGAAAGTGAAAGTGTTGCGATTCCAGCTAAAAGGGCAAAAGAAAGCGAAGAAAAGTAAAAACTGATACAGTAATGTTAAAAAGCAAAAAAAAGCAGACAAAAGTGCATAAATAAATTAGTGCCGTAAAAAAATTCAGTTTTTCATAAAGTTAACTTTAATGTTAAGTGGAAGTGCTCATAATAAACTCGCATTTTATTTCGTTAATATCATCTTATTTATCTTATTACTGTATTTTTATGTTCAGTCACTATTTGAATGTGTTTTTAGTAATCAGGAAGATGTGTTCATAGTTATTTAGGGTTAACTTGAATGATTTTGGGAGGCCGGGAACAAATTAATTGGTTTTCAGTTATTTCTTATGGGAAAAATTCGCTCTAGATAACGAGAAATTCTAGATACGAGCACGATCCGGGAACGAATTAATCTCGTATATAGAGGTTCCACTGTATATAGAAAAATACATTTAGCAATATATTTCAATGACTGCGATTCACAACCTACAAGAGTGTTACGAACCTATATAATTCACCAGAGCATAAAGTAAACCAAACTTTCCAAACAAGTTAAAATTCCCTGGGAGTAGCAAAATTATTATTCATCAAAAGTATTAGTTAAACAAAATTGCTCATTTGTCAAGAATTTAAATTCAGTAATCTATTTAAGAAGACCTTTGATAAAATATAGTTACTAATTATTTTTAATCAATTAGCTTATCTTCTTGTATGAAATTCTCAGTCAACTTGCGTCAATGATAGCGAATCTATGACAAACTGATTGCCAGTTTAAGATGACACACTGAGTGCTAAAAATGTTTAGGATTTGATGGGAATCGTGCCCGCAACAATCGCCTTGCATCTGTTAATGCGATAGTCGATTTAGTCGCAATGAGAGAAATATCTTTACGTCAATCAGTTTCGTAATTTTAATATCATTATTATTCCCATCCAAGGCTGTAACACATGTGGTCATTAACATAACAGTGACATCTATTAAGGAAAATGTTTGTTTTTATAATAACCCGTGCTGTTCACTTGTAAATTCAAAATGAAACTGATTCAAGGGAATAATATTAAAGTCGTAGTGAAGATAAAAATACATTTAACCTTTTAATAGGCTTTTTTTTTACAATTTACTACTGAACTGTCAGTTAACGGAAGATTTTTAACAAAATATTAAAAAAATTAACAAAATAATTTTACTTCAGTAATATATATATATATATATATATTTGTGTCGTTTTACTTCATCTTTCAAATATGCAAAGTATATTCTATAAAGTTTAGACGAACCGCAGAAAAGGAAAGTTATAGGAAGAACCATGTCTTCAGAGTCTATTACAAAAAAAAAAAACATTTCAAATGAAAGTCTGAAGAAAGAGAAATGAGATTAGCCATTAATGGCGTGACGATACCAAATAAAAAAAAGCTTTACGAACTCGCTGTAGCAAACCGACTGGAAAATAAGTCCGACTTGCAACAGTAGCCACCAAGATTTGAATTACTCGTCGAAAGCTGAAACTGGCATGCGCTTTACTATAAAACCTACCATCAAAACATGCGGTATAAGGCGAGGGTCATGGCCATTGCAGGGACACTATTCGAGCATGGCTAACTGCAATAACTGATTAAATATACCATAAGTGTAGCATCTACTGACAGGGGTGGACACTAATACGAAGCACAGTTAAAATCAACAGGCTTTGTTTTAAATAACTTGTTTGTAAAAATAAGACGTACTAATTTGCTATAATCAATCTGATGACAGTAGCTTACAACAGTGCCCATTCATAACAGAATATTAGACGATATAATTAATAGGATGCCTTACCATTCTTACGCATGTGTTAAGTTGATTACCTTCTTACCCTAAACTGACACAGTGTGCATTTTTTTAAAAAAAATATATATACTGTATATTCTTTATACAGAATTAACAGAATGGTTAAGGTTCATGATCAGTGAGGATTTAATACGAACAGAGCAATGCTGTGTGCAATAGTGACCTTAAGATAACAGTAATTATAACACAATGGCCAAGGTTAGTATACAGTGATTGTCACCCTCGCAACGATTTAGTCACATAGGTTACTATATTTCTTGAAACATATAATAAAAAATCTTCTTTTTTTTGTATTCGATGCACTTGCATTAAAAGGATTCCTGACAAACCACATTGTACCAAGATGAACACACTCGTTACCAATTTTACAATATTTCTTGTAAATCTATCAAGTTTCCAAGTAAACCTTATAAAGCTACTCCTGCTGAGAGAAACCTGAATTACTTATACTACTCATTTAGTATAAATAAAAAATTGATTTATTCACACATTTCAGTTAAAAAAAAAGTCACTAAAATTAGCAGTCTAAGTTTTTTTTAAATAACAATAACAAAATGGTATAATTATGATTACAAAAGAATGGTTTCAGAAATAATTTAATTTCTGTTGTTGACATTTAAGGCAACAACGAGAAAATTCAAATGACAATAATATTAATCTCGAAGTTTTAAATAAAAAGTATTTCAAATTTTCATTTATCTAGGGTTTATCACAACAATTAAAGAAGTGTTCACACAAGATTTACTTGAAGTTACCCTAGTCTTCCATAATAACAGAAAAGTTAAAGCATTACTTTAAAAAAAAATCCAGCTTAAAAGAGTTGCAATGCAATTTGATTTATGATATAAAATGTAAAGATTGTAATTAAAGATACTATGGAGAAACATATTAAAGTTTTGAGTTTTAATAATATTTCCTGCAATCAATAAATTTATTTCAAATAATAAACCGAAATTTAGGTACATGATGTCGTATTTTCTGAGTAGACTAGACTTTCGATTATGAATGAATAAATATACGAGATTGTTGAACTTTTTGTCTATTGGAGAAAAAAATCAGTCCTATATTTAGGTAAATACATTGTTTTAGTTCATAATAAATTCAGAAACCAGAATGATAAAAGCAATTTAAAATTCAGATATAGCCAAAAGCAGTGAACCAAGAAAAAAATTTTCTTAAGCTGATCTTTCCATTAACCTTCACATTCCCATTACATCAAACTTAACACAATCGATGGGAACTTAAAAAATTTAAGCGTGAAAACCCGAACACTATACGTATTACCGTAAATTGAGCCTAGTTCTAAAAAATACCATGAAAAACTAAATTTACGAGTTTAGCTTAAGGAATATGACCCTTGGTTTATAAACCGTAACTTATTAAAACACGCAATATAACACGATGCTATCCACTTCTGACTAATGCAATGCCGGTTAAAATTGCAACACCTATTCTGTTTAGTGAGCAAGAGTTTGTTCTATTTAAAGAAACAACGTAAATAATGGACGATGTTGAAAATGTACTGGAGGTAGGTCAGCATGAGTCATCAACGGTTCCCTTTACTAGTTAATACTGAATTGAATCGCAAGGGGACAGAAAAATGTTGTTGCAAAAACTAGGAATAGTTCTTCTACTTACAGAACAGCTGTAAGTCCCCAAATAATGTACTGTTATTTTTCCTCCTAAAGAAAAGGGTAGAAAATTAAATGCAGTAGTGCGGATCATCAAAAGTTGTCGCTCAAAACACTTCTCAGTATATCATATCTGTACGAGTACAACGCACTGTAATATGCTGCCTGGTTTGAAAATACAAAACTGTATCACGAAACATTATGTTATTATTCAAAAAAATGAAAAATGTTTTCATTTCAAGAACGCTGACATTAAAAGTAATATATGTATAACAAATGCAACAATTACCTTATTACATTTACCACAAAACCAGAACACTCTTTTTGCTTTACTATAAGTAAAGTATAGCCATCATGAAAAAGATCGCTATCGAGATTTTGACGGATTTACACATTTTGAGATCCCCAAAGTCATTTTTTTGAGTTTTTTCCATGATTTATCTGGGTTTGTATAAAAAAAGTTTGTAGAGACGCTCCAGTGTAAACAGTTTGATGGATCAAATTCATATTCCACACAAAAATTGGCCTTAGAGTGTAGATGGTGCCCTATTGTTTGAGGGCAATATTGCATGATGGGAAGGTCACATTTTTGGTCAAAATGTGTTTTTAGACATTCTTTTTTCTCTTGGAGTGCTAACACTACAGTCTTGAAATTTTGGCATTATCATCGAAATGACAGCCGCAATACTCAAACAAATCCTCAAATTTGTAATATAACTGAATTTTTTTTTTAATTATATGTATAATTTTTGACCTATCATGGGATCTGGAAGCTTGTGAGCAGGATAAAAACTATACTATTTGATGAATCAAAACGAAAAGGCACCTAAAAATAGCGCATTCCATGTGGATGAGTCAGAAGATTTTTTTTTCTCAAAATTAAATTAACCAAAAGGGATGTTATGATACATTTCATGATTTCAGATTCTTTTTAAAAAAATTATACTGCTTATTCAACACAAATGAAACTTAAGCAATAATTTAAACATAAAATTAGCAATATACAAAAAAAAATCATAAAATTCCAATTAAAGCAAAGGGCAATACAGATATACAAACTTAAAATTCATCTTGGAGTAATGGATCACCTGCTGTTCTTGTTGGATTTTTTTACATTGCTTACATTGGCATAGAAATTTTGTATACGAATCGAGTGTAATAAAAGTGTTATCTTATCTAGTTAAAATGAAGAAAGAAAATTTTAAACTAATCAAAATTTTCATTTAATCAAACTACGCGTTACACACTTCAAGAAAACTTAATAACATGAATAGATCTTGATGTATTCATGAACCCCATTGCCTTTGGGTAATATTGAAGTATGGAAAATATACTACAACATTATATACTTTGTAATAAAGAAAATAAAAACAAATGGATGATAATTTTAAGCTACTTTTTCGATGATTCGATGAACCTGATATTTTTACATTTTTCTCACAAAGTAGAAACAATTAGCAATCTTAAAGAAACCACTCTGGCTTAATCCTTGAATTAAGAAGGAGCTCATGGTAGACGCCTTCGAATCTTTAAATGGTACTATATTAAGTAACAGCTGGCTTATTGGAACTTTGGAATGGGGTCTGTATTGAGTCATACAATGTAGGACTAACAAATACTAATTAGAGATTTGTTTACAGGGTAGCAGCTCGAATAGCTCACAGAATCGAAGAGTTGTCCAACCTTCCAACCACAATGTCTGAAGACTTACGCATCAAGGCAGAAATTGAATTCAGAGCCCTTCGTGTTCTCAACTTCCAGAGACAACTGCGTAGCGAGGTAAATAGCTCTGCTACTGATCGTTAGTAGATTTCACATAGGTTAGGTTAGGTTGCAGGGGCAGTCCCACAAGGGAACACACTTAGGCCAAGCATTGGCCCTTTGTGATACCACGCAATGAAGATTGATTCTACACTGGGAGTCTTAAATTTTGCCTAACTCAAGTGTATTTAGAGTAGGGATCTTTAACGAGTACCTGACATCGTACAGGCTCGGGACCAACAGTTTAACGTCCTTCTCCGAGGGACGACGTGCTCAGATTGATTCACCTCCCGCATGAATAAATCGAGGGCCAGGTGGGGATAGAACCCCGGTCCTATCAGTTCAGAGGCGAGCACGTAACCACTGAGCTAACCTGACCCCTTAGATTTCACATAACTTTCCTGATTAAAGCACACTACTTAGATACAATCACTTAGATGGATTGATCCACAAACTGTGGAATAAATTACAATAATATTGTAAAAGAATTATTAGTGTAAGTATTGGATCTACACAGTTGTGCTATAGCTGATATTCTACTGATCAGTAATGGAATACCTACAGAATACTCTATAAAATGATGGTTATGATACTCGAGGTTATACAGAAGATTATTTATTAGAAGAAAAGTAATGCTTGGTGGTACTACCTTTCAGATTATACGACATGCTAACCAAATAGTAGAAAGAATGGTAAAGAAGAAAAACCTGGGTATACATCCACTTAAAACGGTCTTTATACATTATTGAAATAGAAATGATTATCCTAAAAGCGTCAAAGTTACACTTGGTGATACTTTAGATGAAAGATTGAATTGGAAAAGCCATAAAACAATTACATTGGTTAAAGGATCAAAGTCTAAAAAAAATTATAATATTTGTAAGATTAGCAACTTCAGCATTAACTAATATTGCATTGTTTTGTGGAAATTTTATTCTCATATAATCACAAACACTGCATAAATACTTTATGATTGCAGAAAAAATTAAGTTTTTGTCTTGATTTGACAAGGTTTCAGATTGACACCATCTTTACCGCCTTCTGTAAATCTTTAAAGATTATCTTCAATATATTTTCCGTTATGCCACTCCTGCATCGTAGCATTTCTTTGTTTAACCTATCAAGAATAAGTTTAACTTCTAATTAAGAGAAATAATTATCATTTTGAGTATTGATTTCTTCTACCACATCAATTCTCATTTCACCATATTTTTTACCATTGTCTTATTAAAGCTATTTCGAGGTGCAAACTTCTCCACTAGTAGATCCACAGCTTCATTCAAATTAAATACATGAATATTGTTGTACCACAGAGGTACCAATCGCTGTTGAAGTCGCCCAACAGGTTTCGCAATGGCTGCATCATCAATGGGATTAACCTTACTTTCCAAAATCACGGATACAAATACCTATTTTTAACTCAATGGTGCCAATACATGCCTAAATTTCCTACCTAATAGTTTTGTTTTATTTTATAATCTGTTTTTTGTCTTTTACAATTTAAGTCGTCTCTGTCCTGTCAATCCTGTCGTCTTTTCATGTTTTTTTATTGGTTTAAATATTATGTCTGTCTGGTGATTGATTTGTTCGTTTATTAGGTTATCAGTGTTTTTGTGTTTACATATTTCTATTTCTTCTATTGCATTTAATCTTTTACCTTTTGATTATGTCCCATTGATGATGCAGCCATTGCGAAACCAGCCGGGAGACTTCACCAGTTATAGACGAGGTATGACGGTTAATAATAATATCTTATTTCATTCAAATTTCTGGTGTATACCGTTTGTTTTCTTTAGCGTGGAAATGCATGTTCTAGAAAAAATCTTTCAAGAAGCCATTTTTTACGTGGCATTCCAAGGATTACTTGCTGAAGTAATATTGAAAAATTGCTTCCAGGAATTTAATTTTGATGATTCAAGTTTTTCTTTATGTTGCTTTTTAACCTCATAATACCTTATCTTCCTTTCCTCTAGGAGAGCCTGGCTGTTATGCGTCCTTTGAAACTGCCTTCTACAAGTGTTAGTCATTTTGCGCAATACATTTAGTTCTGGATTTCACCAGTTCTCAGTGCGATGGCCTGCTGGCCTATTTATGAATGGTATGGCCTATTTACAGGGATTGACTCGTGACATAATCGTACTATTATGGCGAAGAAGTTTTCCAATAAGTTTTCAACAAATACGTGACATTTTATAACTAAATTCCCCAGCTTCAGATCAATTTTCCCTGTGCCGTTATTTACTGGTCCTGTCTCCAAGTTTTCATTTAAATCATTCACTAAACCTGAGTAAAATATATGGTAGAATTTCCCACATTTCAAACACTGCGTTACCGAAACATGGTCTTCTACTCTAAACATACTCCAAAACAAATTTACCCTACTTTCGAGAAACACTTTTCGTAAAATTCACTTTTAGTAAGTGAAACTTCTAAAATTAAGACCTTATATTTCTTTTACTTTTGAAAATTTTTTTTGCCACTCTTTTATCGTTCCCATTAATCTTATCATCATTTTGATTTCTGATTCATTCTGATAACATCATATGTGTTATGAAATGTAACCCCTTGAGGTATATTACGTGTTTTAATTCTGGGTAAAAATTTCTGACACATCTCCGCCAATAAAACATGTTTAATACAAGTATTAAGTTCACCATACAACTTATCAAGATCTCAATTTACATTCGATTCAAACAGTAATGTACTTGAGAAATGCCTTTCATATTTGTTATCTCTATTTTTAATTGGCAAGCATTTAATTTACTTTTAACCAGTTCTTTTATGATCACACTATTCTGTCCTTTCAAACGCTTAACAATAGCCTTAAAGTTAATTTTGGTTTTGTCTGACTCTAAATCTTTAACAGCCTTCTGTACAAGAATATCAGCATAACTTTGTCTTGACCCATCATGAGTTGCTTTAAGCCTTTAGATCCATTTAGATCATCAAGTTCTGACATTTACATGCATTGACAATTACTGAAGTTTTATGGATTTAAGAATGTCTTTTTTCAAGGATTTTTTTCAGATTTCCACAAACCATAGTAACGTTTTGTAATAGACTTATAGGCGTTGTAAAAATATCGTTTGCACTTCCCTTCATATAGATTTGAACCGGTGGAAGTGTCAAGCAGGTAACAAGGTCGCCTATGGTATCCTATGGCGAATATCTCACAGACACACACACACATACGTACACACTCACTCACACACACACGCTGTGTGTCAGTCTATATGCATACAAAAGTTTGTGAGCACTCTATACTACAGGAGGTTGTTTGATGAATCAAAATCAATTATAATGTAGACGTACCCAACAGTTCTTGGGCAAGAAGTGTCAGCAGAATCACTTTTTTTGGCCAAAATCTATTTTTAGATAACTTTTTTTTTCGCAAACTACTAACTATTCAGTGTTGATACTTTGGTATTGTTATGGAACTGACAATAGTATTAACTAAAAAAACTTCAAAATTTTTCAGTAACTGAAGAGGCTGTTTTGCAATAAAATATACAATTTTTTTATTCAAAATTAATTCTGAAAACTTTATTGGCGTGATATAGGTCACTGATTGACGGACATAATAAAATTATATCGAAAAAGAGGATATTTAAGAAATGAGCTGGACGCCTTTATATCGAAATAACATGGATGAAAATGGGCTTTATGGTACATATTATGACTTCAAAAAATATTTTTCTAACGCTTAACAATCAAAAAAATGAAATTTGGCCAATAAAATGAAAATAAAATTAACCATAAAAAAAATCATTCCGATCACTGTAAAGGGCAATAAAGCTATAAAAACCGAAAACCCAAATTACATTAATCGGTTGCCCTGCTGTAGTGTCGGATCTGTTTACATTTACTTTTTTTTTTAACAGAAACCAGTGTATCAAATTCTTGTTTTAAAGTTTAATAGAAAAATCTGAAGATATTTTAAACCGATGATATGATATGTATGAACGATAAAATTCATAAAACTATAAAATGAAATAAAACTATAGTGTATGATGCTCGTTAGAGTGAATGATGGTTTTCTAGCGACTGTGTTGTAATAAACTACGTGTAACATTTAACATAACTAATTGCCAGACATACAGTTATTAGTGTGTTCGAAAACTCCATTGTTTTGGGTATATTGAATCATGGGAAAGGAGCTTTTACGTTGTTTAAGATAAGACGGCTACTTTTTTTATGCCCATCTCCGGTATCATCAAATATTATATAGGTATTATCTTAATATTTCATAATCTTAAAATATCGAACAAGTAACATTACAATAAAAATGACAATTGTTTAATCACAAATGACAACATACTATTCATAAAGTGAAATCGACAGAATCTGTTAAAAATTTGTGTTCAAAAAAATAAAAAAATCTTGATGTCTTAAAGGAATTACTTTGGTTTAATTTTTGGATATGGAAGGAGCTCATGATGGATTCCTTCGAATCTATTAATCAGCTCTAAAATATAGATGAATAAATCCACAAACTACAGAATGGATTACAATCATATAAAATAATATTAATTAATTTAAATATTGGATCTACCACAACATAAATTATGAACACTAAAGACTGCCCTCAAGTGTGTTATTGCTCCTTGGGTGATTAGTTGTCAATGACCTACTGGATACTTTAAATAATGCAGGTTATGACACGAAAGGATATGCAGATGATCTTGCTATTAGAAGAAGAGAAATGCTTGATGGTAATGCCTTTCATAGTAAGCAGTATGCAACCCCAATTGTTGAAAAGTAGGTAAAGAATAAAGGTATGGATGCACCTAAAATGGTCCTGATACCCTTCTCAAGGAGAAAAAAAGTAGGTGTGAGAAACGATTTCATTAAAAATATTAATTTTCTACTATCAAAGATACAATATACTTTTGGAGTCTCTTTAGTTACAAGACAAAACTAGAAAGTCATGTAACAGATACATTAGGCTTAGAGCACAAAAACTGCAGCAATCTGTCAAACCACGAAGATGGAAAAACTAATCAGCGTCTCCAACTTAGATATTCTTATCATAAATGATTAATTTTAATTTTATTGAGACTGGTAAAAAAATGGAAAGGCTTCTATGGGAGATAAAAGAATCAAAAATTTAATAAAACAGAACATTAGTACTTTGACCTATATGTTACCAGATACAATATTCCTCATAGAATATTTTACAGGTGGTGTCGAAGTGAAGAGAAATGAATATTTGCATTGGGAGCTTTCTGGTTTCAAGGAAGTGGCTCCACTGATATACAGACGGGTGAAAAATTAATAATGAAACCAGTGTGAATAAGTTTACTCTCGTGTGTATATCTAGAAGCAAGGGAATACTAGAGAATGATGTAGTGGACCGTTTGGAAAAGGTTGGAGCGAAATAAACATAGTGCGGACGGACTCCAGCATTTTTCACCTCTTAGGGTGATAGAGATAAATAGATGAAACAAGTAAATATAGAGCGGCTAGAACAATTGGGTCTAATTTAGTTTAAAATCTCACTACAATAGAAAAAAAAGCTCATTATAATTTATAAGAAAATACTATATTTTCAAAAGAAATATTTAAAAACGTATGTAAAACATCTATCCCAACTCTGTCTTCATATCTACTACTTACACAACTGCAATGATGAATACACCTCTCTGTCTGTAAGAGGAAACTTTTGATCACATTCTATCTGAGCAGAGGACACATATGTTTGACAAATCATACCCAACTCCAATAAAAGTGAAGGATATTTGCATATTATTATTACCACTGAGGTTAATATGATTTATATTACTATATTAATATGGCAAACCGTCATACCTCGTAAGATGATCTTGGAGTCGTTGGAGTGCTTTCGGACGTTGCCCATCTTGAGTTCAGTTGCGATCGAAGATGGACAACGTCCGAAAGCGCTCCAACAACTCCAAGATCATCCTGCGAGGTATGAAAGTTTGCCATATTAATAATATAAATGAAGGATATTTCTCTAAAGACAATTATGGAATTTATTAAAGAACTTAAAATCTTATGTTCAATTCACAAATAACAATGGGGTGCATTATACGTCGGATATGACCGCAGTGCGCACGAGGTCTATAAGAATCAGGCCGTCAGTTAAATAATAATACGTTAGATTGATCAATGATTTCAAGTTTCTTACAATTAAACTATGAGTAATACCAGATTTGGACAAATGATATAATCATTGATTATCTATGAGTTTAGATATTACCTCTACATGTAGCCACATTAAAATAAAATCGAAAGTTAATTGATTGTCAACGAGTTGGGTATTATGATCATGTTCACTTATGTAAATTTGGTGTAGGCCACTCCATATTTTTTTGTATCCAGCAAACATTGTTCTTCTAAAACTGAATTAACTTAATTACTTCTTAGATCAAATATGGCACCTCTTCTTATAAAAAATTCTAGGTTTAACAAAAATGTATCTTACAAAGATATATGCAGATTTTTAAAACAATTTTTTTTTTATACCATCAAAAAGCTTTGAGAAAAGTTGGTTAACACGGAAGGTGATAAAAAGAAAAATCTTAAAAGGAGTAAGAAAAAGGACTGAGGAGCGATGTGAAGTGAGTTAGAGTGCAGTGAAGCACTTCCCCAGTATTGTGCACCATACCTTACAGCAGAGTTTCTCAAACTTTTTTCAAAGCGTTACCCCTTTTGGTTCAGTAACTTTCCCGGAAGTCCCATAGTCTAATGATTTTATAAGGTCATAACGTAAATATTTTCATATGCCTTTATAAATAGTATGTACTTCTAAAAACAATTAAAAAATAAATATCATTGAAATGTGTATTTTTTCAAAACTAAATAAAAATTTAAAACTAAAAATTTAAAAATTTCCCACAAGTACATAACACATAAAACAGAAATACTAGCAATTTTAAAACAGAGTTTATTCTGTAATCATCATGTAATCATATACTAAAAATATCATATAATTACAATAATTTTGTGGCGTTTAATGAAAATAATGTTTTTGTTTAATATAATCAATTGAAAAGTGTCAATTGAGTTCTAAATTATTTTTCCTTATGTAATGTTAAGAGTTATTATGTTAAGAACTGTATTTATACACACAAATACATACAGTGATTAAGTTTTATCTTAAAATAATGTTTTTGTTTAATATAATCACACTATTTTTAATGTTTAGCTTTATAGTTGAGAGTTTGATTCTCAAGTCAGCAGCAGCATTAGGTCTACTTCGGTATTTAGTTTATGGCAGTATAAAAGGAAAATCAAGTTCCACATAAGTAGCCAGTAGGAAATGGCAGTAAATAGTTTCACCTCAACTTTTTTTAAAATCAATAACCTAATGAACAAATACATTTATTTTCAATATATATGCCATAACACTTTTTTTCAAAAAATTGCATCCTCTTAATTTTATAAGTAGCTTTTTTTGCAATAGCAGAAAATTCGGGTATCATCAAAAACTGACTATTGATTCATCGAAAATATTAATCAAATGTTGACCACTTCTACTTATGTATATAAGCAATGATCAAACCACATTATAAAATGGGGAAAAAAAACTAAGATCTTTCAACGTAACAAGCGGTCTTCGTCAGTTGGGTTTTTGACTCTGACGAAGACCGCTTGTTACAGTTGAAAGATCTTAGTCCTTTTTCCCCATTTCATATTGTGGTTTGATCACTGATTGTTATTTCACGTGTTTATGTGAAATCTTGTTATCTATGTAAGTAGATAAATACTTTTCTTCTTCTCGGAATTTGGTCAGGGTTAATCATTTGAAATCACCTTTTTCCAAATGTATCGTATGTATTTTAAGACATCCTCAGGGCTATAACCGAAAAACAATGGACATTTATATTATCTACATCACATTCATCATGAAAATTCAAAAATATTACTGAATTTATATAGTAAATATGATATATCTTATTTAAAGACGAAAAGTTGGCAAAAAGGTGATTTCAAATAAATAACCCTGACCAAATTTCGAGTAGAAGAAAAGTATTTATTGGTAATTGTCGTCAAGAAAACAATACCTTCACATAAGTAGATATACACATGATTCGGTTTCATGATTCACAAGAAACACTAAATAAATCCATAACCGCTAAAAAAAACATTTAGAAAAATGTTTTTTTTTTTCTAAATGTTTGTAGTGAAACCCCAGACAGACCGTTAAGGAACTCCTGGGTACCGGGGAACCTACTTTGGGAACCTCTGCCCTGGAGGTAAGATCTCAAGCCTGAGTCCAACATTCTGGCCAGGACGGACCCAAAATGTCAATTATTACATTCGGGTCAGGTGGGGCTTCTCTCTCGCTAACTTTGTTTTAATAAATATATACTTATATATTATGCCGAAAAATTACATTTAACATGTGATGCAAACAATGAAATTAAACCACAAGGAAGAAAAAAGAAAACAATGGAAAAAATGCTCTGAGGCGTTTCAATTTATGTCATCAGAGAGCAAACAAAGTAAGAACTAAGGAGATAACATAAAAGATACATAATTATATATTATGTATACTAAAACGACATATGGATGTTAAACTAAGGACTATTTGTTATAAAATAAATAATTCGGATAAAACAAACGACCGAGATTTGCTTGACTGATGGGAAATAAACTCCAATACATACCCGACGCTACTGGGACAGGCTGTACTGTTTAGGCCCAATCTTACCTCTAGTACAGCCACTAATTAGTAGTACCACGATTATTTAAAGCCACATCCTTCAATATTACCAGCAAATACTTTCACCTCAACAATTTAATGAACAAATACATTTATTTTCAATATATATGTCATAAAACGTTTTTCATAAAATTGCATCCTCCTACTTTTATAACAATAGAACGAGCGCAAAACAATACATTTTCGAGATATTGTAATATCAAACCTTATTTCAAATTACAACAAACTAAGTAATTATAAACCAAAAATTATATTACATGATCAAACCATAATGAAACCTATATTCCAATTCCATGTACACAAATTTCTATTTGTGAAATGAAATGAAATTTTTGCAAAACTTGTCACTTTTTTCCGCCACTTCAATTTCAATAAGTAATAAGTTCCTTGGAGAAAGGTTATCATTACAATTCTGAAGTGTTTTTCTCAAATTGACACATTATTACTGAATTTTATATAAGATCTGCTCAATTTATCCTTGAATAAATAAAATTTGGAATGACCTACACTTAACTTTTTTTTCTATTTTATTTTATATTTTATTCCAGCATGTTCCACTTGTATTACATGCATCAACGTCAAATAGTACACAATACTTCTTTCATTTACGCTACAAAATACTTATTTTAAATGGATTCATAATTCTACAATATAATAATTTGTTTCTTTTTTCTTATAGGTCTACACTGTACAAAAATTTCACAAATTCTTTGTAATATCGTTGTTTAAACAATGAGGAGTCTTTGTGGTTCCCTCAAACAGCACTCATACACCAAGTGTCTAGGAGATTGGGGTGTCCCCGCGTTACATGCGCATGATGGACTTGGAGCTATTTTCAACCTGCTCAGGTATTAAAGGATATAATGTGACTATTTCAAATTTTCCGATTATAACAAAAAAGTAAACATACTTAAAAAAGTTGCCAATGAAATATAATTTTAATCAAATTATTAAATGAAACGAAAAAGATAAGGATGTAATTTATGATAGATTAACTGTAAATATTATAAACAATTGTTTCATTCAATTTTGCAGTTATTAAAATACATTTCATCTAAATGATAGAATGGTTATATATTTTTTTTGTATTTCTTTATCTTCAAATATGAACTATTTAAATTAATACTGAGTTTGATCCTAATCATAAAAAATAAATTGACTTGTAATATTACCTCTATTGAAGGTGTTAAAGTTAAAAAAAAAAGGACAAGTTACTAAAGATGGGACTTAATTAGCTGTCCTGTTCAGTGTTACGTTGGATCTTGCAATAATCTAATATTCATTAAACATATATAATGCAGTACTCACAGAAAGAAAACACTAGATGTATAATTTCCAGTTACTAGAACGAACAGGAGAATGGAAAGAAATACTTGTATTGTAATGATTTTGTACTGTTAATGGCGTTTTTAATAACACGTATGTGTTGATAAGGCAGTCGTTCAAAAGAGTGGCATAATTTGTCACTTTTAAAATAGTGATTAAAAGAGTAACAAATCAAAAGAGTGACACTCTAAAAATGGTGATTAAAAGAGTGACAAATCAAAAGAGTGATACTCTTAAAATGGTGATTAAAAGAGTAACAAATCAAAAGAGTGATACTCTTAAAATGGTGATTAAAAGAGTAACAAATCAAAAGAGTGATACTCTTAAAATGGTGAATAAAAGAGTAACAAATCCAAAGGAGTGATACAATTAAATAAAAATCAAAAGAGTGACAATTCAAACGAGTGCTTCAAATAAGGCAAAATTGTATTTATTGAACAACCTATAAAAAAACATTCAGTAAGTGTAATAACATTAAAAATAAAATATTTGTAAAACACTTCAAAATGTTATTAATTGAACAAAGAAATTAACTAAAAAAGGTAAAATAATGTTTAATCTTTAGTTTTTCATCACTAGAAACATGGCCATCACTAATATTAGTTTCAATGACATTGGCTGCATCCAAATGAAGGTTGTATGCAATGCTTTTAAATTTCCGTATTTTTTATCACACTTTTGAATTTCCGTATTTTTTGTCACACTTTTGATAAAAACCCGTTGATAAGCCTATTATAGAGAAAAAATAAGTTAAAAAGGAACAATAAAACGTTTGTATTTTGATAGATGTTAAATTTCACTTCAAAGAATTTTTGTTCAAAAAAAAGTATGTTTGGAATCTGCTCAATACTAAGTTTCGATTGGTTCCCTGTTTGATAAACTCACGGGAGATATGTATATACCGGGATGCCGCGGCACACAAGTGAACACCTCAACATGGCGAACTACGACCAAGGCCTTTATAGCACTGTCTTAATTAAAAATTTTACTTTTTTTTTACTTATATTGATTCTATAACAGTTTGTTTGTTTTTTTTTAGAAAATGATACCATTAAAAATTAATTGTATTTCAATGCTAAGCCATCATAAACTTGATCAGACAGAAAAACAAGAATTACTAGATATATAGAAAAAAGTTAGTTTAATGAAAAATAAAAATGAAAGCCTAAAAACAGTAATAAATTCATAAATGGGATTAAGATCTTTGACTTAAAAAAGAGGTCCTCTCCGAGTGACACGATGAATTTAAATGTTAAAACTAATGGCAAAATGAAAACAACCAATTACGTACTCTATAATTTCGGCATAATCCGATCTTCAGGAAACTACTACAATAAACTAATAGTGGACCCATTAAAGGGTCACTATAAAATTTAACAATGATTGGGGGGGATGTTGATATTTTGAAGGGTTTTGTGGTCCACTGAATCCATTTTTTATTATTTCTGTCAAGATAACGCTAGGTGGATGTGTGCCTATCGAAAATAGTTCAAACACCTCAGTCGCACCTTTTGACATTTAGCAGAGGCATAGTTATTGGTTTAGCAAAGAATCTTATCGCAAAATCCAATACATCCATGAATAAAGATCCTTTCTAACAGTATTAAATGTTACAGTGCTAACAATCCAATTTACAATGGAACAATAATTAAATCGCCCTTACACAGCTACGTTTTAATGTGTATTGGAAACGCATTTATGTACATTTTTTTCTGCCCATCCAATAAATGATCAAATATTTGTATTTAGACATACGTTCTTGAGGGTGTTAACAGTCTGTTTCCCTGATTCCTTAATGAAGAAACATAGTTAACTAGAAACATTTCTTAATTAACAAAATTATTTTTACCGTTACTTATTAAAATATCCCTAACTCTGGCAATGAAGAAGAATTTAAGGGTGCTAAAAGCCCTTCTAAAATAAAGTAACATAAACCGTTTAATGTCAACTGTCACAGATTTACCTATCATGAATCATTGGACCACTTTATAGACTAGCTCGTAATCCTGACTTCAATAGAGTTTTTTCTAATTACTAAACTACACTCTAGTCGGTCTTAGTCCCATTTCTGAATTTCCAACTATAGTTAGACGTTTCTTCGTATATATATATTGATAAAAGTATCGACCGTGGAATAGAAACAAAACTAAAGTTTATCGGGACTCGGTCAGTTCTTCAGGTTCAAATTAAACTCTCATTGCCAACGTTTTGGTCTTTATTTAAAACCTTTTTCATAGGCAGAAGTATAAATTTTGAAACAAAAAAACTAAGTATTACATTACAAATTATTTTACAAAGAAAAATAATATGTGGACTTTAACAACAACTGTAGTCTGAATTGTTGTCTGAACTGAAACTACAGTTGTTGTTAAAGTCCACATCCTATTTTTCTTTGTGAAATAATTTGTATTGTAATACTTAGTTTTTTTGTTTCAAAATTTATACTTCTGTCTATGAAAGAGGTTTTAAATAAAGACCGAAACGTTGGTAATGAGAGTTTAATTTGAACCTGAAGATCCGACCGAGTCCCGATAAACTTTAATTTTTTTATATATATGATCAAACCACAATATGAAATGAGAAGACAAGACTAAGGACGTTCAACTGTAACAAGTGGTCTTCGTCAGATTCAAAAACCAGGTTTTTGACTCTGACGAAGACCGCTTGTTACGGTTAAAAGATCTTAGTCTTGTTTCCCCATTTCATATTGTTGTTTGATCATTGATTGTTATTTTACGTGTTTATGTGAAATCTTTATATATATACAAAATAAAAGTTTATTAGGACTCGGTCAGTTCAGAACTGACCGAGTCAAGATAAACCTTTATTTTGTTACTCCTTCACAGTAGGTACTTTTATCAACATATAACATGTGAAATATATATATATTTCACATGGTTGGGTTTTCACATATTTCACATTGAGTTGGGTTATTGACTCTGACGAAGACCGCTTGTTACGGTGGAAAGATCTTAGTCTTGTTTTCCCATTTCTTATTGTAGTTTGATCATATATATATTTGTGAGTCCTAGTATCTATTTTTCAAAGTTTTCAAAGTATTAATATATTTGTAAATTTTGTCAGCAGTCCGTCCTTTAAGTACATATTATTAAAAATTAACCATAATTTGCAGAAACTTGATAAGTTTTTCTGTCTTCCTGAATAATGATTTCGTTATTGCATCTAACGAATAGAAGATAACACACATATTAGAATAACGAAGATAACATACTTCCTACCGTCAACAAGTTTCAACTCTTTCCTAGAGCTTTCATTTAGGACTAGAATGATTCTCAAAAGTTTTTCTTTTTTTACAAGCAAAGTAGAGTCAATTAGGAAGATTAAAGTTGTCTTAAAATTGACTCTAATTTGTCTATATAAAAGGAAAAATATTTGAGAATCATTTTCGTCCCGAAGACGGCTCTAGGAGTGAGTTGAAACATGTTGACAGTACGAAGTATATTATCTAGTTTAGTTGCAATAACGAATTCGTTATTCAGGAAGGCAGAAAAACTTGTCAAGAAACAAGTTTCTGCAAAGTATGGTTTCATTTTTAATAATATATATACATGTCGGATTTTTATTTGTGGTTATTGTGAAGTATTGTTATATGTACATACATGTCTATCCACGTCTAAACCACAGTAAGAAATTTAAAAATAGGATGAAATCTGTATGTTATTTTAATTTTCTTACTGTTGTTTATACGTAGATTTTTATTTCATGTGTTTAGTGTGAAACCTTATATATATATAGATAAGCGTAAGGAAACTAGCTGTTGTTCTGAATTGCGTTTGATCCCAGACGCGGGAATAACAATAAGTTCAATGTAAAAGGTAGACTTTGACTGCTCTATTCCTACAAATTAATGAATTAAGGATATAAGCAGAGAAAAAAAGTTAATAAAATCAGCTTCTACACTATCTGAGAGCACATTCAGGTATATGTTTTAGGATAAAATCAAGAAAGGCTCTTCACTCTTCACAACCCGTAAGTTTAGTTTCCAAAGTAAAGTGAGTACAGATAATAATCAATTCGGTAGACACAATTTAGCTAATTGAGGAAAAATTGAACATAAAACCAAAATATGGAGTTTCATTCTGTCATGGTATAAGTGTAAGTAATAAAACAAGCATTCACAAATAAGTCAAGTTCATTTGATGCATTCACACACTTTAAACTAACAATAAAAAAGTGTTACCTTCATTACAAGTTCGAATGGATACTTGTAAATTCTAACCGGTGATTGATACTTCTGCACCATGATTTCTAGAATTCTATTAAATTTAATTTAAATGAATTCCATGTCATTCAACGGATAAATGTTCCAACTAAAGTTTCCCGAAGTTTGCAGAAACTTACTGTTTCACAAATTCAAATTGATATTTTGACAGGAATAAGAAACAAAAACATTCAAGACTTTGGGACAAGTTGAATTTAGTGACAACGTAAACTACAACCAGTGTCACACAATCAACAACTACCTTCTTAAACGTCCCAAGCGTTGAACTGAGAAACTAGTGATATCACACTTCCCCTTCCCTCCATCTATGGTTAATCATTCTGAATAATAAAATATACTACTCAGTTCATTTCTATTTTACGCAAGTCTTTCTTCTAGTGGAATAGATAATAAAATATAAAATACTGACTTTTGTTTCAAGAGTCTTGGTATACTTTAGGGAATTTGAAATTTGTACTAAATTTGGCCATCTGCAATTTTTCAAAAGATAAGGACTTACTGAATTGTTTTGTTTGTTGCTGTTCGTGTAAAAAAATTTACTTGACACGTTCCATTTTTAAAGACTAGCTTTACTTAGTTTGAGACCACAATTTCAGTTATTTTTGCTAAATCGTATTGTTAACGTTTTGAAGTCAATTTTTTATTTCATTGTCAATTTTAAAATAATTATGTCTTCTCCAAATATGTCACCTGGTTCCCCAATTGGAAATCATCCCTTTCTTTCGATTCCAAGTCCTATCATTACACGACGAACACGGACCAATTCTACGTAAGTTTTGTGAATTTATTTTAAGAATGTTGATTAGGAGAACAGTTTAATTCGTATTGTCCCTTTATTACTTTTTAAAACTATATTTTATTAGAGATATTAGTCTCTTTTATTTTCAAAATATGAAAATATTTTCCTAATATGATTTCACTTGCGGTTTTTAATAATTCATCGTACTTTGAGACTCAAATCAGTAAACAAAAAGACCATTGCAATATCTTGAAAAAGGGAAGTCTTTGAAGTTTATTTTTTCATATGAGCTATGTTTTGAAGTAATTTACTGTAGTCTTTGAAATTTATTTCGTATAAGCTGTGATTTTTAATAATTCCTTTATTATGTAACAATCCATGGGCTTAATGAATGCTTAGGTCTGCAAGAGCTCTCTTAAACCCTTGTGAAAAAGGTGTTGTGCGGTACTTCAGTCGGTCTAAAGGCCATGGTTTCATTGAAAGTCTGGAGTCAGGAGATCAAATATTTGTCCACGTATCTGAGTCAGTATCTAATTGATTTATTTGCATTAAAATTAAATTATGTCTTCAGTTATAAGTTTAAGCGTAGGCTAAGTAATATTCCTTTGGTATAAAAGTTTCAGAAATATATGGTATTTGTCTACAGCTGTTCCAAGATTTCAGTTCTCTTCTTTAAATTTATATCTGATTCTGCAAGGTTATAACTTACTGGTTATATATATGTAGGTTTCACAAAGTAGCATGTGAAGTAAAAACCAGCTTAATATAAACCAATATAAAGTCCAACAGAAGGACTAAGATCTTGATCAATAAGGTCCTGGTCAATCAGAAACAGGATTGAATTCGGAGGTAGACCATTACTCTTGTATATAGAATTATATATTATGGTTTATGTTGGTGTATATATATTAGATTTAATTTATTTTTCATCATACAATTCCATCATATCTCGTGAATAATTTTTCTAGACCTCCACACAGGTTTCGCGTGTAGTGCATCTACAAGTGAGACTAATCAAATACCTCTCAATTTAAGCGTCTAATTTATTTTCTTGACTACTAAATATATAATAACGTAACTAATGTTGGCTATTTCTTGAAACTTTTATTGGTCAGCCTATAGTAATTAGATGTTTATTGTCCATTACTTCAGCGTTTTATCCTCTCATTATCAGGCTTATAAATTTATAAACACAATTATATTTACAATTCTTATCCAATCAAGTTTTCATCTATATTATAGTTTCATCAACAAACACGAACAGATAAGGAGTAATTAAACCTTTGTTTTAGTATTGAAGGAGAATATGTACCCATTCCTGGAGATGAAGTAACCTACAGATTGTGCCCTATTCCACCAAAACTTGAAAAGAATCAAGCAGTTCATGTCAACATTGTAAACTTCACTCCTGAAGTTCACCATAAGTGGGACTCACCTGCTTCCTAGGTCAGCCGATTTATCAACCAAACTATTCTGCTTTAAGTCTGTTGCCATTTTGAATTACTGTTTATGTAAATTTGTATGTATTACTGGTTTATTAACTACTAATTTTCAATGCCAAAAACTCTTATCGGAAAGTTTTGTCTTCCTATTGTTTTTTTTATCCATTTGTTTTAATTCGTGCTGTTGTATAAAAAAACTGTCTTCTCTGATCAATAATATGGCTTTTTTTGGTCATACTTAAATGATCTACCAATTAATATTATTAATAAATTATTTGGTTAGACAATTTTGCAAATAGTTCCTCATTTTCATATTTTGAATTGAGAGCAATTTAAGTAGTTTAAACACGTTCCTTATTTCTCCGGTAAATTATTTACTATTGTATAATATTTTATTTTATATTTTTGATATTTATATAAGTGGAATAGGGTTTTCATCATGTATTTTCCTTATATGCGGTAGTTTACTTAAGATATTGTTACTACTTTCTGTACTTTAGTTTTGATTTCCTTTACATGTAAGAATTTTTTTATCATCTGTTTTTTAAAGGAATTTAAGTTAATATGAAATGTAGATGAAAGTTACTAGAATTTGTCATAGTGGGCAATTATTGTTGTTTAAAATTACATATTGTATGATATATGTCACACACGTACATTTTTTCCTAGTTTACATGTGATTTGCTATTCATTAATTTCACATTATTAATTTGAGTTATTGAAATTGATGTAACTATCTTATTCGAATATGTGTTCTTAACTGATAAATAAATTGAATGTTCCGTAGTCCACATTTGTTAATAGTACTACTACATTTATGCCAAACATGTAGAGCTGGCGGGAAAATGAATGAATGCCGGACGAATATTAATTGTAACGTTTTTCATTCTGAATTATTTTACATATTACCTAAACTTAAGGAATTTTAAAGTATAGTGAGTATGTATTTGGGAATAGCACATTGTGGAAAATTTCGAAGAAGTAGATTAGGGTAAGGTACTTGGATATTTGATATTGACATTTTAAATTAAATGGATTAGCTTATAATAACAAAAACAAGTAATGTCTTCAAGTAAGTGATTTCTTTAAAAACAGATTTGACTTTGTTGTGAACTGTTTAATGGGAAACTTTACATTTTCGTTCATAAATTGACCATGCTGATTTAAAGAGAACAGGTAATCCTTATGTAATATGGCCTAGGCATATAGTAATGTTACCAGTTCGTTTTAAAACTTCACAAAGAGCTTGATTGTAACTTTATAACAATTGAAACAAACATTAAAACCGGCCAATGAGAACAGTTATTTTTAAACTTTTTGGTTATACAGTTATTTGTATATATGTTATATACACTGTATCTACGATTGGATGTAACTATTAAATATAATAAAATAAATAATCGTGATTTTTTATTGTAGCCGCTGGTGTTTGTGACTGATGTGTGTAATAATTATGTAATACTAAATTAAACAGTTTTATATAGATAATTTTTTTATTTAAGTGAAACGAATTGTTAAACGATTATTTTACTTCCTCAGTAAATGTTATATCTTATTTAGTTAATAAGATAATAATGTAATATCATTGTTGTTATTTAATAATAAGAACGTGTTTTCTTTCTACTTTATTAAAGAGAACCATTTAAAAAAAAACTGGAATCATTAATATATATTAGCATAAAAAGCTATACTACAATTTTTCTAATCCTATATTTTCATTTAGTTGTTTGGTTCATCCGAAATTTTACAATATACTTGTTTAATCTATTCTACTTGGTCGTTTACTTCAAAGTAAACTTTGTTCGTTTACTTCGAAGTAATAAGTTCAAAGAAGGCATGCTTAGCTAAACATGGATCCAAACGTTGGTTTATCAGACTTCTCTGATAAAACTATACCTGCGATCAACCACGATGTTTCAGAATGTATTATATACTTTAAAAGTTGTGTTTTTAAGAAGAATTACCTTCGCCTGCGGAAAAATTTATTCATAAGTCCAGTTCATTTTATTTTTATTGAATGGGAAGATTTCAGACTAAATATGTTCCAAACAATGAATTATTAGAGTTACAGAATATCATTCCAGGGAACAGATGGTTGCTAAACTAATGTTAGTAAGTTTATTTAACTTTACTGCACTTCATACAATTTCTTCATATTTAATAATAACTCTAATTGAAGAAAGATAGATTAATTCATGTACCCATAAATAATGTTGATTATTTTAAACCTACTTAATGACTGAAGTATATATGAATAATTGTTTTCTTGCAAGAAATAAGTTGCAGAAATAAAAATAAAATTATGTTTTCAAATTGTACTTGAAGAAATGGAATGCACCATTTTTAAAAAAAAAGTAATAAAGCAAACACTTAAGAAAATTGCTGTTAGTTGAGACACTTTTAGTTGATACATTGTATAGTTTCATCCAGTAGCCTCGGAGGCATTTGTCTTGGCTTCTCCTGCTATAAAAATAAAATGATCTGATTTAGGTTGTAGGTTCTTGAATTGTTAGAAAACTTTCTAAATACTATTTTAATGATTATGTTAAAGGTAATTTATTTTTTTATGTGTACTTCTTTACTATTTTTTTTCTTAGTTTAAAAAGGTGATACTTCAATGTTTAACTGCAATAGATTAAAGTAGACCCCTAATAACTGATCATTGGAAAGAGTGTGGGTTCAATTAGAACATTCATGTGTAGCTAACTATAGAAAATTATTATACATTGAAATATGAATTAAAAAATATGAACATCAAATAATATTGAATTAATTTCTTACTTATAAATAATGTTATTAATTTTTTTTAAGGCATAATTGAATACTTTAGTAATTCTAGTTTAGATGTTTGTCATCGTTTGACTGAAGGTCGAAAAGAAAGAAGAAAGCAACATTGAAGAAAATCGAATAAATTACTTAAAAGCATTTAAATTGTGAAATTAACTCCATTATTTGGAATAAAGAGTAATAGTCAGTTTGACTACGTGTACTTCATGATATTTGTTGTTGACTTTTCTTCTCTATCCCCTCGTCTACGGAAAATATTTATTCGTTAGTCCGGATCATGTCTTTTTTTATTGAATGGGAAGATTTAAGATTAAATATGTCCCAAGTAATGAATTATTAATGTTTAAATATCATGCTAGGGAACAGCTATTTACTAAACTAATGCCAATGAGTTTATTTATCATGACTACACTTCATACAAGTTCTTCGTATTTAATAATGACTCTAATTTAAAAATGAAATATCTTTCTTCTAACTAAATGTGTATCTTCAAATTAAAGTGCATTGTGGTTTGGATGTTAGGATTAAATATAAATTGTTCAACCAATTTTGGGATACAAATTGATTTACTGATGTTATTGCAACTTGGAAATTATTTGGTAAAAGAAAAATGTTTTCCTATGAAAATTCACTTCATGACAGTCTGTTTACTTTTTATGGAAAAACGTTAATCTTGTAACTGCCGATGTCATTCATTTAATTAATAACACAATACTACTTCTTATATGTGTTTTTGTCCTGCTATTATAGCATATGGTTTTATTCATTTTTTATTCTATTAAAAAACATGTTTGGTTACAGATACTGATTACAGCATTAGTTACTAGAAAATGTTATCATTATACAAGAGACAAATTTTAGCCCTGCGAATGTTAATTCAAAATTTCTTTTATAATAATTTTAAGTAATACTTCATTTCTCTTAAATCTGTTTTGTAAAATAATATATCCTTTATGTATATTTTCTGTCATATGTGCCATTGTTTTTAAACTCAGAATAAAGGCTGCTCATCATGATACTTCAGTTTCATTCACTTTGCACTTAAGTAATAAACAAAAAAAAAACTGTTGTTTTTAATTATTTCATTCGATGAAGAAGGTCATAATGGAATGAAATAAAAATTATGGATGTTAATAAGAATCTCAAAAATTTGGAAACACCCTCAAATTTACATTTTGTATATACTGTATAATAAAGCCCCAGAAACTAATTTTCTTGCCACATTTATATTAAATAAATTTATTATTAAACAAACACAAACAAATACTTGGTGTATCAAAAATTAACTTGTCTGGCGTTGCTTTCAATTTCGAAATTGCTTAATTTTATAATTTACAATATAAGTGCTAAAACTTAGGTTTTAATTCTATGTTGATAACATAAATCAACTGATGTATAAAGTACAGTACAAGCAGCTTTTATAGCTTTCATGTTGTGGTACGAAAGACCACTGTCACAGTTTTAGTGGTTTATGATCTTCCATGCTTTCGATTTCAGCCGATTAGAATGACACAGTGACCGGCCAAAGTTTCATTACATATCTGTTCTATTGTGACGTACAGTCAGGGGAGGTACAGCACAGCCTCGCCTGTCATCATGAAAGGAAAAAGTATTAATGATTTTCATTAATTGTGCAAGTTTCTTTTATATCAAACTTTTTTTGTGTTGAGACTTAATACTTTCCCCAATTAATGATTTTGTGTGATTCTTAATATATTTTGACCATTTTTATAGTAAAAATCGCAGAAAATAAACGTAGTCTCCTTCAGAGACGGGAAGTAAGGCATGGACAGCCCGAGCGTCCCTCCAGATAGGGCAATCACTCACAAACTGGATTGTACAAATGTCGCGTGCTTGTTCCCATTTCTGTGTATGTTTCCAATATGATGTTTGAGGACACTTTCATGTAATAAAAGTATACGTCTTCATTCCATGGTGTTCGGTAATGTATTTTACTTACGTCATATCAACAAGATGAAACTATACGTGTAATACATCGTATTGGTATGACATAAATCAAGGGAGGTGCAGTTAAGGGAGGTAGGTGATACTGTGCCTCATCTGACAATCTTGGAAAGGAAACAATGTAAAATAGTTGAATGGTTAATAATAAGTTAAATGGTTATATTTATCCAATGAATTGCACTGTTAAGGTATTTTTCAGTTCACTTCACCAGTTTTAGATTGCTTTTATTCAAAATCACTGGACTTCCACATTTACTCTCCAGATACTTAAAGAAAATGTGCGGTGAGGCTGTGCCTCTCAATAGATTGGGCCCGTGACAACTGGGCATGCTCTTCAGTGATACCGTATTTCTGTATATCGCTATTTAAATGTTTAATTTTTGTTTTTCAATAGTTTTCCATGTATAGTGGTTTTATTTTTTTTGTTAGTAATGGTATGTGTGTTAGTACTTTCTTGTGCTGAGCGATCATAAAACTTATGTGAAGTCACTAAGTGAGGCAGGCAGTTCTCCTGCCTCATGGTAAGGGGCAGGATTTAAATCTGACTGTCAGTCAGTACCTCACCGCTGTTCTAGTTCTTGGCAGAGATTTTAATATTGCATTGTATATATTTTTACTTCTTTTGAGAATATTATCACATGGTAGTGTTCTTTGTGGGACTGTAACCTAACTTAATGTAAATTAAAATGTAACAAGAATGCAAAGAAAGTATGAGCACTATCCTTTGTAATGGATTTCTTCATATAACCTAGTAAATAATGAAAGGAAGTATAAACTAACTTACTTTAAAGAAATATATTTATTAGACTTCTTTTTTTTAAAAAAAAATAAACGATTATTCATCATTCGTTAACATCACTGTAATGAATAATAAATGTTGAAATAAGTCTTATAAGTTTTAGTACCGATTCAGGATTAATAAAAATACATTAATGGTATACAATTTTTCTTAGTTAAATATCGTGAACGAGAAACAGTAGACTGACTCACTTAATTCAAATGACAGGTTTTCATCACTTTACAGTTTTTGTGTTGATGACATCATTGAGATAACTTAAGGTTAAACGAAATTAAATACAAATTATAAAAGATTAATGTATTAACAATTTTATTTAATCTAATGTGTTTTCATTGAATGAGGATACATTTTAATGAAATAGATATTTGTGAAATGTGGGATTTCTGTTAGCATTCTGATTGAAATCCATTTGAGAAGGTTTCTCATCCTGCTGGGTTCAATACTTTTTAAGGGTAAATCATGAATATTTAGCAGTAAAACTTTTAAAAATGGCATATTGTCCCAATTTTCCTTTAGGAGCGTTGATTTTTGTCATGACACCTAATTGAATTCATTTCAAGCCAATATGTAGGATAACTTTATTGCAAACTATGATGACATCTAAATTTAAAACAAACCGGGTTTAATACATGCTAAAGTAATTTGCCTGTCGTTTTTGCACCACCAGTTCTTAAATATAATGTATAATAAATAAAAACTGGTCTATTAAATATGCAGTAAATTATACACCTGTTTTGTAACAAACTGAATGTTCAATACTCTTCATTATTGCTGTTTTATACATACATATCATCTCGCATGGAAAGTTGTCATAAACATATAAGCAATGAGTTGCTTCAAATGTTACAAACAAGGTTTTTACTTGATATATAATTCTTTCACCACTGACAGACTTCTTACTCGTTTCTATGATTTATCATTAGTTATGCATCATCTTAAATTATTATCTACTTTGTCTTAATTCTATATCTACCCATCTTCAGTACCTAATCATTGTAATCACGCATTTTTAATGTCATAGAATATGTTATATATTCCCATTATTTTTTATGAGGAAAAATAAACAAACTCCTTCTAAAGATGTTTTGGCGTGCCAGTAATCATAAATATTACCAATACACAAGTTTTTATTAATTACTTATACAGTACTTAAAACATTAGATATGAATTTCAATAAATTCACTCACTCCTTTCTGTAATTGTCATACTTACCGATGTTAATTTGTTATCTTAATCTTATATCAACCATTGAAATCATATATTTTTCTTCTGTTTGTTGATTTAAAATTACTCACGAAATCAGCGTACCTTCATAGTCATAATATCTCCAAAGGAACTTGCAATCCTAAGTCTTGTACTGAAAATAAACATTTTTTATAATTTAAAGTATAAGAACAAAATAATTGACCTGGCGTTTTATGATATCTATATTGTTATATAAATGCTTGTCGCCCCATATATTTACCTGATGCTAATTATTCAAAAAATAAAATTGAATCTTTTTAATGAAAATTTAAAATTGACTGAGTACGTAATTATGAAAGTATTATTGGATGAATTATGATTAAAAGGAAGTCCATTAATACTTTGGTGTAGGTGTTAACTATAGTAAAATTAGTGTAAGTGAAGAAACATAATAAATCCTCGTGTGGCTAAAATAATGACGTTCTTATTGCATTTAGTCTAGTTAAAGGATTAAGTTAAATAATTCTTTGATTAGACTTACTCCTTTCTGTAAGTCATACCGATGTTAATTTATCATAATCTTATCTATCAACTATTGAAATCATATTTTTTTTTACTGTTTGTTGATTTGTATAATTTAAAATTACTCACGAAATCGGTGTTACCTTCACAGTCTTAATCTCTCCAAAAGTACTTGAAAACCTAAGTCTTGTACTGAGAACTATAACATTCGTATAAATTTTATCAAATTCAAAAGAACATATCATTTTATTATAAGGAAGGACCTCTCTTACAACAACTGCGATGTACATATAGCTTGTAACAGTGATCAACAATCAGTGACTTGCCTGTTATATGTAAATGTTTTATTACTGAATTTAAAGCTCGATGAATATGTGTTTAAATAACTTTTTCAACTCAGTTTCTGTCTTTGAAAGATCTGGCAAATGAAAGCAAACACTTAAGAGTACCATTCTAAACCAATATTATCAGTTAAAAAATGTATCATATGTACATTTCTTTTTATTTAACTTCACATCTTTAAGTGGAATCTTTTTCAAGTATGAGCTTTTAGATATTAAAATTATAACACCCTACCGAAACCACATACCCAAAATATTCATATAAATCTTAACCTCAATAAATCATAACACTGTTTTAATTTTATTAAATGCTAAATTTTTATCAATACATTATAGTTACAGTAGTTCAATTGTTTAAAACATAACTATGATATTTTCATGAAATTTGGTTTTTAAATAAGTGATCTGATGTTATTTGTGAGCATTTTACGTCATTGTGACTTTCTTTCTAGTATTCGATCCTAATATTAAGGAAATATCTAAAAGAATTTAAAATTTTACTCCTACAAGAAGGGTGGGAGGATACTACAATCTTCTGTTTTAATATGAAGTACCATTCTCTTGGTGCAATATATGTTAATTTATACTTGTATGCAACATACAAGAAGAAAAATTGAGTTAATATTTCAAGTTAAAATATTTTAAATTTGATATTAATAGGAAAGGGAAGAACATCTATACGGTTATGATTTATTGTTTTCACTAAATGGAAGTTCATTTAAGATATGATTAGTTAGGTAAACATACTGAACAGTCATTTCACTTAAAAATACATTACTATTGCACATACTGTTTAATTAGTTTACAAAATGAGGTAACTTTTAAAATTAAATCAACTGAATAGCACATACATTATCACATGTCTTATTTGTTAAGGTTCTCTAAAAGAACTCAGTTTAATTGAAAATGTGACTGAACATCACTGAATCCTGCATTTCTAAATTTAAAAAAAAAATGAGACAAAATATGGAAATGGGATTTTATTAAACAGCATTTAAACACCTGTTTCATTTTCGACATTTTACTTGAATTCTCAATAGTTGAAAAAATAACTACTTCACATATTACTTTAATAATTAAATAAATCAGAAATATGTTTTATTTGTTTTTGTTATGCTTTGTTTATAAAACATATCTGTCCATGAAAAGAAACAGTGTCTTAAACAATTTAAGAAAATATTTCAATAATACATTTTAAAAAGGTTTTGTTGTCTTAATTAAAACTATTTCTCTCTTCATTCCAAATATAGAGATATATTTTCATTTAAAAGAAAAAAATCTATCATTAAATTTAATGTCTTTTATTTTCCCGTTATTTAGTGAAGTAAAAAAATATGCAAAGGCAAATTTCATTTTTAACATACAGAGGTTATAAAAACGATACAAAATTAATTTCATAACAAATGTCGTTTGGTATTTTGATCTCTCACTAACATGGCTAAAATACGTAATTATTTAAGTCTGTTACCGTATGACTTGTTTAGACTTTGAGAGAAAACATCTTTTGAATTTTATTGTTATTATACAGAGATGTCATAGCAAAAAAAAAATGGATTTACAATCAAAGAAATCACCGTGATTATGAAAGAAAGAAAGGAAAAAAGTTTTAAGACCTTTCGAGGTATACATGTTTTTGTTTTATTTAAAAAAAAAGCTTGCCTCAGATGTTTTAAAACTCTTTCGTTACTATTTTGTGACTGATTGTAATGATTCCTTTTATCTGTAATATGTTTTATAAACATTACGAACATCAACTTTTCAAAAATTATTAGTTAAAATAATCCTGTAATTATTACATTAAAATATTTCTAAATTTAATTTAGGCTTTGTCAATGAAGTATTATTAACCGTTAAAAAAATAAATTGTAAACATCCCAACATACAATGACTGCTGAAAGGCATTTCGCCTAATTGGGATCTGCAAATGAATGAAAGGAAACAAATTAATGACTACTTTCTTTGGGTTAAAAAGACTTCAGATCACAGAAAGGACATATTTCTTTTGGAAGACTGAAAGTAGAAACAATGTGCATAAATTGGAGGACTACTTTGATGTAAAACTTCAGACTTTTAAATGTAAAAGAATCACCAATATGAAAGTGAAACTAATTAACAGTGTAATTTTATCAGAAATGAAAATAGGCATTTTTTATTAATGAAGGGAATGAATTACATAGTCTTAAACTAAATGAGCAAAAGTAAATAGTATCAAAAATCGTCCCAGAAAATGAGATATAATAATAGGCGGCAGGAATTCAGTTGTTTCAGTCACAAGCGTAACTAAGTCTCAGAAGTTCCTATCAAGTGTTCATTATGGTGGACCTTCTTGAGTACCCTTTTCTTGTTACAGTCGATCCTTGGGCTTCACACTCTTTTTTCACTCTGTCTATTATTTCTGCAACTAGTTTTTCTTCTTTTTCCCTCTGTTTTTCATAATCTTCAGGGATAGTCTGCTGGTCCTCACTGGGTCTCCGAGTCTTCTTAAAGTTTCTAGTATCATCAGGCCTCTTTTCACATGATGGAGAAGGATGTCTTGTACTAACATGACCAAGATAACCTTTTCGTGATTTAAAATAGACATTACACTGAAAACACTTATAAAGAGGCGCTGTACCAGGAGGAGATGACATATGTAACTTGTATTTGTGCCTATACCAATGAGTTCTTGATGGAAGCAACTCTCCGCACCACTTACATACTACAGATCCGTCACGATTAATGAAATATTCCATCAAGTCCCTTCTACCTTCACATTCATCTTCTTCCTCCTCTTCATCTTCCTTTAATTCTGCCATTGACTCTTCACTGAGAAAATGAATTCCAGATGAAAACACTGGACTCAAAGTCACTTCACCTTCAGATGAAAGGGGAGTTATAACAACATCTTCCGAACATGGACTTAGTTCACAGTCAGCATAACAAGGAGCAGGAGTGATTGAAACATCTTCACATATTGAGACACTAACAGCCGGCAGAATGAGACCTTTAAAACAAAAAACAGATAGTCAAGATTCTTTTTTTTTATATTCAAAGAAATAAGTTTCTTCTTAGAGAGATTATAAGAAACTAGATACTTAATTCTACCGGTAATATGAATCTTCTTTCCTCATAGATCTTCTTTTCTGTTTTGGAACTTGTCCATCTCTCGCAGAAAAGAAGATCTGCAAAATAAGAGAGATCGTTTTCCCCATAACATTAGTAATAGTTTCAATAGCACTAACAATATTATTGTAGTTCATTGTGGTAAGTTTTGAATACATACATATATATTGTCATATTCACTGATAACAAACCCTTTAATTTCAAAAGACCTAGAAATTAAGACACGTCAAATATTAATTTTACAAATCCAATTAAATCAAACGAACTTAACAAAACAGAGATTAAAAAATTCTAGTTTTCTATTAAATTTTCGGAAGTAGTTAACATATACGTACATATATGACACAAAAAAATACGCTTTTATCTTAGACATTCCTTCCTATCAAACAAAAACAGTTTACTACTTGCCACGCAAGAGTATTTTTTTCTCTGATGACAGAAATGTCGAAATCTAAAGTGAGATTATCTGCTTATTTTTCCTCCACTATTTGGTTTAACGTACTTAAGGACCATTTGAATTTAAATATGTACTTTTATATTCGAAATACGAAAACGATGATCGAACTGGACTTGACAAAACCGAAAATTACACACAACAGAACAAACCACGATCGATGTTTTGAACATCAGTTTATCAGGAGAAGATGAATCAATAGGTGTTTTAATCTAGCAAATTAAAATATCAATTAAAACTTTTCTTGATTCACCGGACTGACTATACAACTATCTTGATTCATTTTTTCATAAGATATTCTCCTAACGATGAATTGCTATTCGAAATACCGATTCTTCTATATTTCAAACAAACATAAGGAGTTATTTTGCTCAGTCAATTTTATTAGATGAATTCTTTCATAAGAGTCTTGTAGTTTTTCAATTACATAGTGAAAAGACATGAAATATTTAATGGAATAGTAATAAAAAAAATGCTTAGACCTTTCTCATAAACAACGGTCATAGATTGATACGTATTCTCGGTTTCCACTCTGATGACATTGTTCAAAAGACCTTACATTAAAGTATTATTTTTGCAAACGAATAAATAACATACATACAAACTTGCGAAGTTATGTCTTTCTTGGAAATATTAATTTATCACATACATCAACAGGCTATTCACAGTTAACATAAACATGACATTCACAAATTTCCAAGTAATATTAGTTGCAATATATCATATCGTATAAAATTAACCACCTTTTTATATTCCCTAAAAATATTACAAATATCTAGGGACAATCATTATGAATCAATTCCATCAAGAAGCATTCTAACAAGACAGAATCATTATAAGTACTCTTTATCTAAAGCAAAAAACTAAAAAATAAAAAAAAATGGAAACAATTTACTTAACCAATTCTATACTATAATCAACAGCTAGACACATGCAAAGGCGAGAAATCGAAGAAAAAGCTTAAAACTAAAATGACACAAACTTTCTCATTCAGAAGTCAAAATTAATTGAAAAAATACAATATTAAATAATGAACGGCACTTTGAGATGAGACAAGTTCGCAAACTCGTTGAGATTTACTGAACACCATCTATACAGGCATAATATCTACATCGGAAATAATTCTACTATCATGAATTTGCACCAATTTTCATTCTTTTATCCATTTAAAGAAGATATTTAAAATGAATAAGGATGCAAGTACATACAGATTACGGTAAGCCCTTTTAAACGAAAAAGTCGGTCTCCACTTCCAACCAGGAAGGTTGAAGAAAACACCCATTTTATTTCTTTATATAAAGAAAATTGCTCTAAAAATGTTTTGAAACTCTAGAAAAGTTTATTCTACACCCACTGTGATAACCTATAGGAGGGACGGTTAATTCCATTGTACCACCATATTGGGTGACACTGAAATAATAGGGTAGAATAGAACGTTGTTATCTGTTCATAATAATTTGTTGCAGAAAAGCCCAAAATGGGTGATGATTCTCTATTGAGGGAGAGAGATAATTATTTCTTGATTCTAGATGCAAATCGCATCTCTATTGTTAGCTGTAACCAAAGATATATCACATATGTCAACTTATCTAAGAATTCTCAAGCAAAAAAATACAACAGAAAGAACATGTGAATCTGAGATTTACTATATATAATTTTATATTTTCTTTCTACTTTTCAAAATGGAATATCAACTCTAATAGAATGCTCCAGGACATGAATTTTCTATTCATGTTGAGCAGTGGGATAAAAATCCAAATGGCTTTTTCTCAAAATTACTCAACAAGTAAAATACATGTTTTTCTATAATTTCTTATAGATCAGTTGGGTTTTAAGTAAAAGTTTAACGAATTCAGAACTTATGCAAGAAAGAATATTTTCGATGTTTTAGATGTTTCAAACTCGCTAAAAAATCATTAATTAAAATCACTTAAGTTAAGCACAAACATAGCACATTAAGTGTTAGTATTTAAAAAAAAAAGTTATTTGTTTTAATTACAAATGATGCATTTATGTATACACGATATATGAAACAGTAATTTAATGAGATACTCTAACAAGAATTAAAAACGAATACAAGTTAATAGCTATGTCTGAAATGCACAGAAAGTACAATTAATGTATAGATATAATGGGCATTTAAAAAAGAAATTGAAACTTTGTAATAGTTTCAACAACATCAATTTAGTGAATGTAATAAAACTTTTAAAAATTATTTATTTCTTTTAATATTGTCAAAAAAGCATTATTATTTAGTCTACCAAACAAACATAAACAACATTAACATTATAAGGAATAATTTCACATGAATATTCTGAAAATATTTCAGATAAATAATTAAGAAAAAACAGATGGTAAGTTTTAGGTTTTATCTTTCTGTACTGTACCCGTCTTCACTTCTAGGCAATACGACTTTCCAAGCAAAAATTGAGTATTAATAACTACTATACACATTACATTAAAAACTTTAAAATGAAATCATTCAGTAATTTAAAAATAAAAACACACTATTTGTTATATATTCATAATTCATATAAATAAGGGGAAAAAAAGGGGAGGCTATATCAATTGAAGGTTTTACTACTATGTTTACTACTTAATTTACTCCCAAGAATATCGTTTATTATATATATATATATTAGTGTTTATACATATATAGTACGTAGAAAAAATTCTCCCTTGTAAAATAGCAACGTATTATTTTAATTCATAATACGTTGCCATACATGCCATACTTCATTTGTGAAACAAGTATGTTGTTCAAACAAACTTTCCGCAATCCCGAAAAAAAAGAAATGTTGAAATAATTTTATTGAATCAAATACTAAAATCACTGTATTTCATTGCTTAAAATACAGAAATTCTGCATGTGGGATAAATTTTTATGATAATAAGTAGACAAAAATTTTAAATAAATGTTTTCAACTAGTATAAAGTACATTTCTATGAAATGAGTTAATACATTTAAATATCATTCAGACCAAAAATTACAAACAACAAAACGATAATGTAATTTAGGTGAAATAAATAAAAAAAAATTAAGCTCTTAGTTTTATTGAGTAATAGTATTACAAAGAAAATCAATATGACATGTGGTGCTTCAAAATACAATTTACGTTAAAGGCACTTGACAGAATAAAGTTTTCAATTGAGGTACTTTAAAATATATATCAGAGTAAATAATTAATTATGCACAATGATAAATGCACCTTTTCTTTATTTAGAAAAATAATGGGAATGGTCCAATGTGACACATGTCACAACAATTTCAATAAAAATATATTATAAAACTTGTAAAAGTATGAGTATAAACAACGTTAAATATAAAAGAAAAAAATCCTTTTTGGAAAAGGTTTCTACTTCATTGATTTTAGTCTCAAAGGAGTAACATGTAATATATTTAATATAGCAACAACCACTTCTACTTAATTCTATTAACTATTTAAAGGCTATATTTTTTTAGGTTCCGAAATAATATTATGGTTTATGTAGACTTGATATCCATCCAAATATTCTTCTATTTTCTCACAACTGTGAATTAAAGGCACTGTAGTCAGAATTAAATTGAGATATGAAGGTACCTAACTGCATCCATTCTACAGGAAAAAAAAAATGAAATACTTCCATTCATCATTTAAATAAATGTATACCTTCCACTGTGGCCTACTGATAAAGAAAACAACCATTTTTTTGAAAAAAAAAGTGCTCATTTGTTATTATTAAAAAAAAAACGTTTAAAGAAGAATCTACTACCAAATCTAAAGAGAACTTGATATTGTCTTTGTACTCTTAGGTCTTCACTGGCTTAAATACAGAGATTTTCAATCGATTAAGTCGGTGTTACAACACTGACTTTATCGATTGCAACACAGACTTAATAGATCGAAAAACCCTATATATAACTTTTCAATAAAGTAAGTAGTATATTTCCAACAGCAGTTACAATCACTGAGTGCATGAAATTATATTAAATACAATTAAAATAAGAGATTTATTTTTAACATTGACTTGCACTATACATATATATATTTAAGAAATCAGGTATCAACTATGCTCTCTACTAAAAGTGGTACTGTACAAAACAAAAATTATAACTAATCAATGTTAGACTTACAGTGCACTAGGAATACAAAAACAGTGCACTATTTCCTCCAAAAAGAAATACATCTGGATAAAATCTAGTTTTAATGAAAGTAAGAAAATGCAAGAGGGTGCAAAGATATAGTTCATAGTTCAAAAATATACTTCAATTTCAGAACATTTATAATTATTTTAATTCCAAACAAATCTGATAACATTTACTCTTCTGAATTAGAGTAAAATGGTTATCATTTTTGTCTCTTTAAAAGTGCAATTAATAAACCAGTAAATCATGCACTGCAGTAAATGTTTGTTTTTAAATAACAACACGAATTTCTTTTAATTTCCCTGTAAAAACATGCGACAAAACACCATAATAATGTATCATTTTCATATTTTTTTTTTAATTTCCTTGTAAAAATATGTGAAACCATCATCCGTAATAAAATAGATTAAATATTAAAAAATATTTATGCGTCAATAGTACTTTTAAGTTTAAATTTTGTAGGAAGCAAAAAAAATACAGAATATAAAAACTTTACCGGAATTGTACATCTATGGAAACATTAATAAGTACATTATTTTTTTACATTTTACAATCAGTATTAGTGGGTTAAAAAATTATATATGCAAAAAAATGTACTTTATATATGTTCAAGAAGACTTAACATTTAACTTCACACAAAAACTCAAGAGCAGCCACTAAATCATGACCAGAACATCTTTAAAATCCCAACATACATTTTAAATGCTACTAAATAGATATGACTAAACCAAATATTGCAATAAAACCCAGTAGTGCTCAACTAGCCCTCCTAAATAATTCTTCTTATAGAAAATAAATATACATATATATATATATATATATATATATATATATATATGCAATTTTAAACCTTTTTAAAGGTTAATAAAATCATAAAATATAATTCTATATATACACATATAATATATATATATATATATATAAATTTGTGTTTAACTAAATATATAAATATATACATATATATATTATATATTTCCTTATTCTATCTATGTAACGAACCAGACTTTGTAGTCAAATCAAGATAAATAATAGAACAAAGTTTTTTTTTTTGAGCTCGATCATTTATTCAAATTTTTCAAAAAGCTGTTATTAAAATAATCCACAGAATTTATCAAACAGTCTTTTTCTTTATTTAATGAGCTTTAAAATATATACTAAAATAAAACATGAGCAGAAAAGAGGACGCAATCTTATTTCCTTTCAGGAAGAAAATATATATATCTGTAGGTTTTATTCAGTGTATAAAGATAGATATTATACTGTAATTTATCATTAATGAAACAGTAGCATTAAAAAATTCATATTAATAGATAAATCCGGCTTACCACGTAAATAACTACTGCTGTCGTCTGAAGAGTCTCGCACATAGTGTATCTTCAAGCAGGACTTCAGTTGACCACTACGTGCGAAACCAGTCGGACGACTACAACAGAATTTTACGAGGTAAAACAAATTTCTCTAAAAATATGATTTTTACAAACATTTGTGGTACGAAAGTATGTATGTATTAAACAAATGATAAATTTTTACCAATTTGTTCCCCGAAGAGGTCATTTTACGAAATAACCTGACTAGCATACAGTTAAAACTGTCTCGCATCCTATTTCATAGAGGTAACGTAATAAACTTCAAAATGAACAAGGGAACATTGTATTTAAAGACTTGAACAAATTTTTCTCTTCCAACATTTATAAAAGAAAAAGCTTTTTATATATTTTCTTTTTAAAAAGATGATATAACACAATATTTATAACTTGTTACCAATCCCATAAAATTCTTTACAGTTCTAGAAAGTTAAATCTATTGCAACTGCTTTGTTAGGAATCTTAGAAAGAAAGTTAACAAATAAAATAGAAAAAGTTTTAAAAATTATCTCACAAAAATGCATATAATAACAGAGTCAATAATTCCAAAACCTGGTAAAAAAAATTTTATATAAATCCTTGATAGTCTATAACATAAATCATATGTAGCCCGTTTTATACAAGTGTCTCTTGTAGAATTTCATACAAATAAAACCCGGCCGAACATTTGAAGAACTGATTCATTAAAATCTACGGCAAAATATGTATCAAATTATATATTTACCTTCAGGAAAATAAAACAAATTACTGCTTTATAACTAACAGTCAACTAAATATTAATAAATAACTGTTTGCAAATTTGCCAATAATAATTTTTTAACTAGCACTATTTATTTAAACTTTTAAGCAATATAATTTTAACCATTGATTTCCTTACTACTCTAAGTTTTCCACTACTAGCAGCTTAGAGGATGTCTAATTATCATTTTTATTTATATTACAAACAATAATTTAAAAGTGAAGGCATATTTATTATATAAAATACCAACAAGATTACAAACATTAAAAATATTTCTTTCGATAAATGATTTCATAGCTCTGACTATTATTATATGCATAATGTAGATATTACAGGTGTAAAACTAATATGTTAAACAAAAATGAAGTTATTTTGTGACCTCAAAGTGTCATTCAAACATAATTATAGTGGTTTAAAAAACTTACACCAAATTTGCTGATGCTTTCGAACCTACACAAATAGCATATTCAAACAAAAGACCTTTTGTAAAATAATTTACATTAATTTATTTAATTTATAAACATTTAGATAAATAATTACTAGTCAACTTAGGTAAAGGAATGAAACATCTCTAGGTAAAATTAAAGAATAATAAACATTCTTAAGAAAAAATATCATTCTCCATTAGAAAAAAAACTAATCAAACTTAATGGGATATTTTACTATCAAAGACGCAGATATTATTTACTGTACAATCATATCAAAACAAGGAAACTCTAGTAACATGAAATATTAAAACTATAAAATAAAAATAACATCTTTAAGACAAATTGCGTTAAATCTTGTACAAGAAAAAGAATGGAAAATGGACCACCTATAAATGTATCCAATGTCTTATTCTAACAAATGAATGATATTTCTCACAAAATTGTGAATAGCAGGAAATAAACAAATTTATCAAATATTAGTAATTACAATTTACAAAAGAGCTAGAATTGCCAAACTAGTTTCTTAAAATGATAAGCTCGGAATAGAGTAACTGTCCCTCCACTAGTTCCCCAGGGCTGACAATCAATAGCCACAATATTAACCAGACAAGCCGAAACTCTCTATTTTAGCAATGTAATACCAACTTCTACTAATTAAAGAAGCCACAAAGAATATAAATACAAATTTGGTTCAAAACAATCCCGTACAATCAGGGTGGGAAGACTCGATTCGTCTCTTTACCTGAACACATTTTAAAGAAACTATGGGTGGAACACATAGGACATAACCAACCATTTATACTCAGAACACCTAATAAAAATTATTTTTATGCATCTTTGTACACGATAAACATATAAATGAAGTATTTAATACTTATTATTACGCATAAATCAAGACCAAGGAATATTTTATTCATGAATGGAAAAAAATTGTTTACATTCATCGTATAAATAAACATTCCTTTAATACAGTAAATTAACAGCAAATATTGAACATTGCACAAATATGAAAAGTTCGATCAGTATTTTAATTTTACTTTACACATATATAGTAACATCAAATAGAATTTTACTAAAGAATATAACATAACGTAGTTCTCAATACCTTTATCCACTTTATGTCAAAGGTACAAGAAAAATACAATTTGCACTCCTAAAAGCTTTCTAAACATTATAAAACTGGAATGAATTCAATCATCATTCTCCATAATTTCTTCTAGAAATAATAAAATCAAAACAATAAATGATGTAATACCATGAGTGAGCTAAAAATAAAAACAAGAACGTTTTAACCATAAGAAAATTATTATACTGATTGAAACAATGAAACATTTGCCAAAGCTAAAATTAAGTTTTTGTAATAATAGAATTTGATTTAATAAAATATTCATTACTCAATGCAAAAAAAGCCATCCATTAAAAAATAATGCTGTTAATTATTTCATCACAAAGTATAATTTAGTACGTTAAAGAATAATATGAATACTACTACCAAGAACTGTACTCCAGAAAATGCTCAACCAGTAAAACGAAGTGAAAGACATAATAACCATCTAAAAAGAGACAACATTACCTTTAGAATATTAAACAATGAGAAGAAAAAACTAACTCTCTTTGACTTTCAAAGATATAACCATCAGAAAAGGTATTCCTTGAAAAAATTAGAATACTTTTGGTAATGCTTCTTTGAGAAACTGTTGAAACAATATGATCCTAATGCTGAAACAACTATAATTCAATAGAATAAAGAAATGTCTTTTGAAACAAATAACAGTTTTAAAGGTATTAGCAGACTTATGTCCCTCAGTGCGTCCTGTTTGGCAATCCTACAATTCAAAAAGAGTAATAATATATACAAATTTTAAATTCGATTAAATATAATCTATATAACTACTTCAGTATAATGATTAAAAAGACTGGTAACTCCTATTTATTAACAAAATTACTAATAGAGTTCCACTTTATTACAAATTATTGAGATCTAGAACACATTTTTGAACCATAAATATATTTTTTTTATATATATATAAGAACGAGTCTAGCAAGTAATCATCACTCTACCATATTGCATTGTATGAATATATATATTGCACTAAACAAGAAGTAATGAAGGATATACTGAGAAATATCATTCAATAAATAAACTATGGGAAATAAATCTTTTTAAAAGAAAACAAAAATAAATGTATAAACAACAAAACAATCTTATACAAGTTAAATTGAAGAAAATACAGAATGAACAAGTATAATTTAACTCTTTTAAAGCTTAGATGAAAACAAAATAAAGCCAGATGGCTCAGAAAAACGTAAAAACATTGCACTGGGAAAAGGTAGATATTAAAATATGTAAATGTGTTTACTTTTGTAGTGACTTAGTGTATTTCTATAGATGTCATTTCTCTGAAGTATAATTTTTACAAAAGTGCAATGAAGTTTATTTCAAAATTAAATCTTTTACAATTCTGAGGAAAGTTTATAAAGGATGGAAACCGCAAATGTTACGCTCAAATAAAGATCACTAAGACATTCATGAATAACCATTACTTCCAACATGATTGAAGAGTCCATGTAATTTCGTTAGAATAAAAGCAATATGTGATATCAAACATATCACTACTAATGGTGACTAGACCTACAAAGAAATATTTATTTTCTTAAAATATAATATAATGATGATGATAAAACTACAGATAAAAAACCAAATATTATTCATTATTTATGATCAAACAAAGAAAATATGACACTACATATGAAATAAGAGTGAATAATTCTGCATTAGAAGAAATGCAAACAAGGCAGGTAGTCACTAATTCTTCAAATGGACAAATCAAATCATGGCTGAAATACTTAAAATATGGAACATTCAAATTTGCAAACACAAATACATAGTTTAAATTACGCTCCAAATAATAAAAACCTATTGAAAAATCGATTTATGACAAAAAAAAAGGCAAGAGTGAAAGTTAAAAGGCTTGCAGAGAAGAATCACAGTTACAGATTAGTGGGGAGTAGCAGACTGAGGAGGTGGTGGTGGTGCAGGTTGATCAAGAAGAGTTTGAGCAACATGGTGGTGAGAGTGGTGGTGATGATGGTGAGTTGAAGGAGGAGGGGTGTCTATAGAGGGGAGGTGGGGGGGAGTGTCCAAAGGTGGTGGCATATAAAAACCAACTGCAGGGAACAAGCATTCCTTAGGCATGAAACAATCATGCACTGTCTTCATATGATTTTTCATTTTATCTGGTCGAGAAAATTCCTTGGCACAGACGGGGCAGGGAAAAACTTTTCGCTGATGCCCCTCGTGGTAGAGAAACGCATGGCGTTGAAAACTGTACTTGTTCTTAAAAGTTTTAGACACATCCGATTTGGCACATTCCATGCACTTGTAGAGGCCTTCAGCTATCGAAGCGTACCTGAAGAGATTCAAACCTCTCACAGACATCTCTGTGAGTGCTTCCGCCGGGTCTGTACTAGATGTTGCTCTTCGTCTAACTCTCCTCTTTACCACCGGTCTCTCTTTTGATTCTTCGCCATTATTATTATCGGTGTCACCTGCTGTCGCAACAACGAGACTGTCACTATCACTTTCAGCATCCATATCAGTCACTCCATCTTCACCTAGCACCTGAACTACTCCTTTTCCATCTGGCCCTGCACATAGAAAGTCAAGCTACTTTTAAAAAAATGGTAAACAATCACTCTCCACAACACACACAGCCTAATGAGATTCATGCAGACTATTTTCTAACAACGATAAAATCCAGTAGCTAAAAAATAAAAAATATAAATCTTATCATTTCAAACAAATAATTATAGCAACTTCAAATGAGTACATGCTACATGTAATAAAAAAAATAGTACTGCATATATGGAAGTGAACCTGGAAAATAAGAAAAAGTAATGACAGAATAATTATAAAAAATTATTACCAAGTTATACTGGTTTATAATAAGACTGGTGGCATATTCTATATCAAAGTAAAAAGAGTTTATGTTTACTTCCATTTTAACGCTACAATAGAAGCTGGGAAGTAATTTTACTACTCATTGCAAAACCAATTTAATTCTGAAGTTCATAACAACATTATGTTATAATATTCTAATAAAGAAGATAATCAAATGATTTATGGTAAATCAAAAATAAAAGTTAAATATTAAAATCTAAACATATACCAGGTAAGCTAATCACAAACACTGTAATTTATATATTCCTCTACTTGAGACTAGTTTTTTCAAAACTAGATAAACAAAATTGGGTTCACTAAACCTACACAATACTGTTTACTACATCATTACGAAAATTATAGCTACTAAAACATTCAAGTACGTAAATCTCATTCATCACTTGCACAATGAGCACATACAATTGACCCAATATAAAATAATTCTGCACTAAAACAGAAAACGAACAAGTTTGGTAGCTAACACAACTTGCAGTGAGGTTAATACAGTCAAATAATATTTAAAAAAATATGCAATCCTAGAAAGTTTTACTTAAACTTATAAAGAAACCCTATTTTAGTACTACCATTATTACTATTACTGATAAAAGTGCCATTAAAATGAAATAAGCAGGACAAAACAAAACTACCTTTGCTATGAAAAAAAATAATTCAAAAGACTATTTTAAAAATCCTTTTACAATTACAGAAAACTGTTTTTCAAGGTGGAAAGAATTATTCTATACTATACTGTGATTGTAATAAAAAAACACTTGGACCTCAAATGTAAAACAGGGCAAAACTATATGCACTCTTATTTTATTTTACTAAATAATGCCATATTTTCTAAAGCAGTAAAAAAAAAATCAAAATGCTAGACATATCCGTCTGCTTATAAAATATTTTTTCCAATACCCCATTCAATGTATCACACTTTCTCAATCACTTTTGTGAAACTTACATTTTACATAAACTAAGGGAATTTTGAAATTTCCAACCTTTCATATGTCAAACCAGAAACAGTTTTTTTTTTCACTGAATAAATCTTTCTTTAGGTAAATCAAACTCATTTTGCCATCCTTCATTTGTATAACCAAACTATGTACACTACCCACAAGACAGTTTCACAATAAACTTCTGAAAACGAAATACCCTTGACCCTTGTTAAAAAAAAGTCTTACAGAAAATTCCATTAGATAGCGAGTTCAATTTTGTTCTTTAATAAATGCAGTATGATCTGAACTATTTTCATATTAAATATATATACTTTTTGTAATGAGCTAATACAACGACATAACAAATTTGGATGTTTATTTCAAATCTTTATCTATATTATGTATTTTTTTTTTTTTTTAGTAATACTTAGATTAATCTATTAAAAATTATCACTCTTTCTATAAATTATAGACTACCTGAACTAAACTACCTAGGTCATCTAAGTCCATGTTTTTGAACATAACTTCCAGGCATTTTTCCACTGTCTTCTATAAATGAAACGACACAGTTATGCTTTATTTTAATGTTGAATCATTAATTGTGGTTGTGGTTTAATCACCACAACTTACTATCCTTCTCCGGTCAATAAACTTCCAATTTACTATTTGTCTCAAATATTCATTTTCTTTTATTGAACACACAAACACTTTTGCCAAACACATGGAATTAACACAATGAGAAAGTAGCAAGATATGTTCGCAATCATAAAAGAATTTTATAAACAGACATACACTCTTTACAGGATGGGTAAACTACAAAACTGTAAAACCAAATTTAACAAGTGCTGAAATAATAAAACTTAAAAACAATTTCAACTGAATCATTAAACGGAAACAAAATCCAATATAATATTTAAATTTGTTCGCTTTCATGCAAAACAATTATTTTTATTCGTTCCACTTACAATGTTATTGATCCTTTAAACAAAGCTGACTGCAAAATTGAAAGCTGTCATCAATTACAAGAAAATATGTCATAAATAAATAATTGTATCAAGCATATGAAAGACCATTTTATTATCATAATTAAATGTGGACGATGTAGACAAAACGTAATGTACTTACTTTCTATGTGTTGTTGATTTTCTTTTAGAGCACCGTAGTTAAAGAGAAGAAAATCGACTCTATAGTTCATAACCTTTATGGTAGGACTAAAAATTCACAAGTAATATATTTCACATAAATTGAAGGATGAAAAAAATAGAAAACTCTCAAAATAAATGGTTTTAATCCAGTCCTCTTATAACTAGATACGATTAATCAACACCAATTTTCAGTTTCTCGAAAATGCAACTTTCAACTCTTCACCCTTTACTGATGATCTATCCCAGATTTATTGACTCTTTCGATGGACTGTGCGACAAAGTTGATGAAAGCAAGCTGATGATGATTACACGAGTTAACAAATTACAGAATCAATATATAACTCTGAATGTCCTGAATACAAAAGCTAATCTATGTTAAATACATTGATAAACGGATTTCGTCTGAAATCTCGACTACTGCAAATAATAGAATTCCCAACGTGCATACAAGTATGTTAATGCTTTGATATATTTTTGTTTTAATAAAAGGAAGACTTATTAAAACAAAATAATATTAAAATTATTAATTTTCATAGATAGTGTTGACTGCATGCAAATTTATGTAAATGAATAAAAAACTCAAACAAATTGAACAAAAAGAACATGATTTGTTCTAGAAGTAATTATTTGATAAGTTAAACGTTGATTACTATTTGCAAGTCAGAATTGATAATACAAAAAGAGATGCAATAAATTATCGAATCCCGAAACTAGTTAGCGGATCTGATAGAATGGAGTTTTCGTTCCGAGAACAGTTAAGTCATTATTTTTAAATGCATCAATTGAATTTTAGTTGTAAAGGTTGGATTCCAGTTGAATATTCTAACGAAATTTACCTGCGGTGCTATAATACATTTTTGCAAAAACTAAAAAATGTCTAAAATTTCGATCAATCCAACCGAAGTATATCAGTTTTAAAAATGTATTATCATGAGTGTGTGGGGGGGGGGGGGGTTAAAGAAGTTCAGAACGAGGACATTAGGATGCTAAAAACTAGTAGTATACCTACTTATACTGAATTAGATAAGTAAAAGGTAATAGGATTTTACCAGCTCTACATATTTGATCCGGTGGTAATAATAATTTGGCGTTAAAACATATCACTAAGCAATCCACGACAGTGAAGTCTAGAAAATAAATTGCTCTTACACTTACATACTAAAATACCAATTAGTAATCAGTAATCAAGTTTATTAATGTTATGCAAGTTTTTTCTAACTATTAATAAACACACCCGGGAAAAAAGGAAAACACGGTAGTGATGGTGTTATTATTACCAGATATTATTACTGAAAGAGCTATCATTCTAAAATTACAATATAAAGTACGTTCAACAAAACTCGGTAAATGAAATGCCATGAAGCTTAACTTATAATGTCAAAAAGCGCCAACAAAAATATCTATAAAAAGAGAACAATGATTTAAAACTCAGTAATTACAATCGTGCAAAAACTCTACGTCAAAATGGCAGAGGCAAAAGAAAAAAGAACCGATGGTTGTTACAGAAGATTAAAAACTTCAAGATAAATTAAATACACCAAATCAGTAACAATAATGTCGAATATGGTAGATATTCATACATTAAGAATAAGACATAATATGACTAAAACCAACAAACACTGGAATTTCATAAATCTTTATTGAATCCAAAAGACAAATATTATTATGCAAATAAATAGTCTTTTCAAGACTAGAAAAAAATAAGGCAATAATTCTGGTTAGACATCAGGTTAATCAGACAAGTGGTAACTAGTAATTACAAATTTACAATTCAGTCATTACATAGAAATGTAATTATTTAATTTAAAGCAAAGAACAACATTATGGATGAATAACAAGAACATTTCCTTTATTATAAGAAATAGAATAGATAATTTGAGAAAATCAAAACAATGGCACAAAAAATTACTAATGCCATATTCAATCTATGGCAAATAAATAAAAAAAAAAATCGAATGTAAAACTGTTGTTATCGAACAGAAGACTAGGAAAGAACTGTCAGTTAAGAATATTTCAGTTACAAATAAACCCTAAAAAACCACTAAACAAATAAACCAACAAAATAAAGCACCCAAAATAAAATAGAACTCGTTGCAAACAAACAAAAGACAACCTTAAACTATAATAAACCCCAAGGTAAAACAACTGCATCTATCAACATAATTATAATATAATAACAATTGTACACTTTATTAATAAAACTAGATTTTTACGGAAACTACATATTTTTAAGGCACAAAGAATTCATAAATTGAGAAACTTCTCATTTTCTTTCAATAATATAACATACTTTTCATTTCATTCGGTATAAGTTAAATAGGCAACAAGAAGGCACAAGATATATATATATATATATATATTTACTACTAAGTTCGTCATCTCTGTCACACATCATTTTAAGAGACGCTTCTGTTGAGAAGGATGCAGGTACTACTTCAAATTCATTGGAAGCAACAGAAAAAATACTAAATGATACATGATTCATTCACCTTGTGAACGATTTTCTGAAATATCAGTAAGGATTCACTTTCAGGAAACATGTCCTCAAGAATTTCTTCCTTGGAGGAACTACTATGACCAGGGAACATTATTGATTACAAAAGCATTTTAGAATTATTTTTTTTATTAACAAATTTGTATTATCACCTATTAACTCACTGAATTTGATTATTTGAATTGGAAAATTTAACCTATTTTTAGGTTAGGTTGCAGTGGCAGTCTCACAAGAGAACACACATAGGCCGAACACTGGCCCATTGTGATTGCCACACAATGAACATTTTACATTGGGAGTCTTAAATTTTGCCTAACTCAAGTATATTTAGAGTAGGGATCTTTAACGAGTACCTGACATTGTACAGGCTCGGGACCGACGGCTTAACGTCCTCTCCGAGGGACGATGTGCTCAGATTTATTCACCTCCCACGTAAATAAATCGAGAGCCAGAGTGGGTATTGAACTTCGGATCTATCAGTCCAGAGGCGAGCACGTTACCACTGGGTAAACCCCTGGCTCCTAGATACTTGGATTACTTCCTTTAATAGTTAATACTGTATCAACTATTAAAAGTTTGTCTGTTTGCACATATTGTTTACTTTTAGAAAATACTTCTTTCTGCCGAGTTGGCAAAAAATTTGACTCAGAAATTTGACCGCTAATAATAAAGCGATCAATTATTATTAACGAATAGATGTTTATATTCGAAATATGAAATATAAAAACTGGAGGTCATTGTTATCAGGAAATTTCTACGATATTACATACCATTTAAGTTACACAAGGTTATAAAGTTTTCACCTTTTCGTAACGTTGATGAAGAAATTAATTTCACGCATCAGTACAAGGGTGTTTTTAAAAGTTTAGACATTGTGGGAATCAGAATTCAGTACAACGAAAGGAAATGCATTACATAAAGATGTCGTTACCTACTTGCATTGGATGGCGATAAAGCACTTTCTTCAGGCGAAGAGGCCGTTACGAAAGTACGCTCAAATTACCTAGAACTAATAGTCTGTTATCTTATCTACAAAGAAGGTGAAATGGGTATTGGTAAAATTATAATTCTTTACCAAAAAAAAGAACCTCAAGGAGTTTCAGAGTCTTCGTCGACTCGGCAGAAAGAAGTAGGGTTTCAGAATTAATCAATATGTGCAAACAGATAAACTTTTAAAACTTCTTATAGTATTAAATATCAAAGGAAGTAATCCAAGTATTGGCAAAAAACCGCGACAGGTTTGAGGATGACCACTTTTTGCTCCTTCGAATATTACTCAGTCGAATAACAAATACAAGTACGGTGTACTTTTTTAACGACTTAAGTAATATTCGAAGGAGTAAAACTCTGCATCCTCTAAGCCGTCGCGGTTTTTTGCCAATACATGGATTACTTCCTTTAATAGTTAATTTCAACACCATTTAAAAGTTTGTCTGTTTGTACATATTGATTAATTCTGAAACCCCCCACTTCTTTCTGCCGAGTCGACGGCAACTCTGAAACTCCTTGAGGTTGATTATTTTTTTTTAAAGATTTATAATTTTACCAATACCCACTTCTTTGAGGATAAGATAACAGACTATTAGTTCTAGATAATTTGAGTTTATAACTTTATAATCTTGTCTAAAGTTTATGTCTTGTCTTATATGTAATATTTTGGTATGTAATATCTTAGAAATTTCCTGATAACAATGACCTCCCGTTTTATATTTCATACTTCGAACATAAAAGAATTTTTGAACAGGTGGTAAAATTTCTGAGTACCTTTTCGTAAACTCGGCAGAAAGAAGTGTTTCTTAGAAGTAAACAATATGTGCAAAACAGACAAACTTTTAAAAGGTGGTATGGTATTAACTATTAAAGGAAGTAATCCATGTATTTACAAAAGCCAGTATATTTCAAAATTAAGATCACCAAAAATCTGAAGATATTATACCAACAACTTACCGAAAGATAGACAAGGAGATCAATAATGCCCTCTGGTCATAGTATCTCCAAGGAAGAAATTCTTAAGAATCTCTGTTCTGTTGCTTCCAATAAATTTGAAGTAGTATCTGCATCTTTCTCAACCCAAGCGTTTTAAATATATATTTCTTCTAAAATGAGCCGCTTTGACATATTAAGTACCCTTCTTCAAGTACAATTCACCTGGATTTTCTAACACTAAGTCTTTGGCATGAATTTTCTAATGAGACCAAAGATGTTTTAGTATTCCTTGCTGTAATTTAACATCGTAATTCACCTTAAAATAATTTGGTTGAACATAAAATCAAAATTGTTGTTAATTAATATACACTACCTATTCACTGGAATCAAGAGTAACTAATATGGAAGTGCAGGAAATGATGACTGAACAAAATAAAGTACGATTGTTTGAGAAGTGACTAAGTGACTAGTAAAGGCTGACTAAAAAAATACTCTGATAATTGATTAGGTTACACATAACCTCTAACAGATTTATAACCTTTATAACATTTATAACCTCCCCCATCTATATTATTCATAAATTCGTAACTTTGAAATTTACGAAATGCTGTTATTTCATTTCAATTTGGTATATAAAATTATAACATTTCTTTAAGGTAACGTATGTGTGACAAATACACAATGACCCAGTTGGAACCTGACTAGTCAAAACAAATGCAATTGTATATAAATCGACCATTATTCAGATACAAAACATCTTTACAACTATAGTACAGGACTGGAAAATTAAAAAAAAAAAGTAATAATAATCCATATTCGAATCGAGAATAAGAATTAATCACGTAATCAGCGAGATCCCTTTAATTAATTGTGTTAATAACTTTCTACTAAATATCTGTATTTAAATTAACAAAACCCCATCTACCTCACATTTCTCAATTAGTGGAACAATTATGAAGTAATTTTTCGGATATAAGGAAAAAATACCCCATTTTTTCTGAAAGTATCTATAAATTAGGAACAAAATAAACTACCACTGAATTTGCACTCGTTCATTTCCATGATAATAACTTTGCAGCATTCAGTGAAATGATCATAAAGGCAAGGCTTAAAGTAAGTTACTGCTTTTCAGCAGTCTTTGAGATAAGATTTTTCTTAATAAAAAATAAATAAGAACTATACTTAGTAGTGAATTACTTTCTTTTTCTGTAAACTAATTTCTACATAATTAGTATTAGTAAGGGTAGTAGTCATTCAAATTTGGTATATAATTAAATAAATCGCTAAAGAGGATATTGCTGCAGGGACAAGTAACGTACTACCAAAGAACATTCAAAAAAATAAAGTCAATGCAAAAACGTAGTACCCTCTTTTCAAATTAGAACGTAATAACAAATTTTTAATAAATCCATCAACTCAAAAATAGAATAAACAAATTGCCATTATTTCATAATGACTTTAAAATATGTATATCAACAATTAGATTTAGTTTAAAAATTACCTATCGGTAAGAAAAAGCAACTTAAATTACTTCATATTGTTTTCAATAATTTACACAAAACCTGCACTTCCAATTAAAACAGGTAAATAAATATTTGGCACTTACTCAACTAAACTAATAGACAACCAAAAGAAAAACCTCCAATATATTTTCTTTTAAAGTAAATATAGTAGACTAGATGTTCTATGGTAGTAACTTTATCTTAGGCAGTAAACCGAACTGGTTACATATATTTCAAATAACTTTTTCGAACTGAAGGGTCAAAGTACAATCTATGACATGATTATTAGGACCCATTATCGTAAACAACCACTTATACTAGTTATACTCTTTATTTCATATGTAACACTAACTTTAATATTGGTGTAAAAACTTTTCGAAGTTGTAACCATAAATATATGTTTATCACAAAATTCAACTTACCTCATATATCATTATAAAAAAAAAGTTATCCGAATTAAATCTGAACTCATAAAAACGAAAAATATTCTCTCATTCTCATGGTATGAAAAATTAATCTGTAAAGCTGATTAATAAGGAGTTACTTAGACACTACTACGTTAAATATATGATACTGAAAAGGAAGCACCAAAAAGTGGTTATGAAATATGTCTCAGTATTTAGTTAAACGAAAATACGTAATAGTAACTGAGAAAAAAATATGCTAAAGAAAGTAGCTTAATACACCAGAAGCAAAAACAGCATAATGTATACGGTTAAAATCTCAAAGAGGAAAGAAAATTAATTTTTCATTGGTAAATAACTGATCTTAATCGTCTATTTCATTTAGCTAATGGATCTAGTACTACTATAAATCCGTAGGTCAGGTAGCATATTCCTGTATGAAAAAACTACACTCATATCACGCAAAAGAATTGGAATTATTATTACCGAACTTTCAGGAAATTACTATCAACACCTCAAAATTAATTATATAACAGCAAGAAAGTCTAATCTGAAGGTTCAAATAAATACAACACCATGTAATAACGGAAATCCGTAATAAATATAAAACTATAGCAAAGTGAATTTTAGCGTTACCTACACGAATGATTTCAGAACATTTTATGTTCATTCTCATTTCGAGTTACAATAATTTCATTTAAATTTACCCACTACAAAAAGGAAGTCCATAATTTACGGATTAATATTTTGTTAACTTACATCATTTGTAATATATTTATGAAGTACATACGAACAAGTATTTGGTTCTGAAAATTTCAGTTGCGAAAAACCACACCTTATATATGAAATATATATAAACAACTATCCTTATAACGATGACCCTATCAAATTTATGATCTCAATTCAAATTTCCTTTTTCAAATTTACATCACTTTAAAATTTCCTGATTCCTAAAAAAAATTCAACGGAGAATTTAAAACCCACAAGAATAACCAACACCAAAAACACAATAGCTGCTTAAAAACCTGCATAATCTAGTTGTTATCAACTATATTACTTGTTACAGGGTGGTATCCCTCTTTTAACAAAACACTGAATAACTTTCTAGTCATTCTACATCATTTGATATGAGTACCAAATTATGGTATTAAAAATACCTAACTTTAGTGAAATTTTGAATGTAGGTACAATTACCTGATAAAATAAAAGATACAAACAGTTTAACCGTAATATACTATACAAAATAAATTGTTCTAAGATTACGATTGCATTATTGCTGATTGGAAAGAGGACAATCTTCCTGTACAAAAAGGTAAGGCCTCGTTATATGTTTACAGACTACCTCCAAATAAAGAGCCACCATGTCTTTAGAAAACGATTTTTAAATTAAAAGAAACTAATATAATGGACTGACAAGTTTAAAGAGTTAAGATCAGTGAGAACAATAGCAGGAGGGATACACTTTTCATTAGGTGTGTTTTAGGCACTTTGAGAGTAAGTTATGGAAAATCCTGAAGAGGAGGTAATGATGACGGTTGCTGTTGTTGCTGTGAGGTTTCAACTAGATTCGTCGATGAGGTAGTTACAGACTGTTGTTTAGATAGTGTGAATCCGTGAACTTGTTTAGCATGAGTCATCATGTTGTCTTTCCTAGTAAAAGGTTTATGGCAAACCGGGCAATGTATATCTTGCTTGTGACCATAGTGAGCTGACAGAAAATGACGACAGAAGTTACTGATATGGGTGTAGGTTTTGGAGCACATATTGCAACGATAGCTATGGTTGGCTTCACGGGTACAATATTTCCTTATTGACATTTTGTCAATTTTTTTCGTAGGTTCTTCAGAAACTGTAGACGGAGGTGGATCCATAACCTGCCCTCCAATATTACCACTTCCACTTCCTAAGAGTGATTGGAACGAATCCAACTCATATTGAGATATATCCTCATCCATTTGCTCAGCGCTGGAACCGATTCCAATAACCGATTCATCTTCTTCCTCATCTTCAGATCCCACTGGTGAACAGTAAATCATATCGTTGTAACATTCCATCATCTCCGAATGCTGTGAGTCTTCATCCTCACTCTTTACCTCTGAAAGAAATTAAAAATTCAACTAACACAAACAAATGAGAATAAACTGTGCCTTAAAAGCTTTTTCATGCAGGCATGCAGAATATTAATCGTATCTAGACTATATTAAACCCTACTAACAGTAAATTTAATATATATTCAAAATGAAAGGAAGACCCAGTACCATAACAATATAGATGGGACACATTCCTCAATAGAAAATAATAATAATGAAATGCCTTTAGCTAAACTTACCTTAAACAATCCTGCTTCTTTTAGCCAGATGCAAGACGACTCTGTTGAAACAAATCACGCGCGGCTTTCATCAGCTACGACGGTCACTAATTATAATACAGTCAAAATATAAATCAATAGATTCACAATGGGCCCGACAAAACGATATGAACAATTTTTTTGAAACATACATTTAAAATGAAAAGAGGAAGGTGGCCCATCTATTTGTCCCTGACATACATTTTGTTTTAACAAATGTTATCAGTGAGCAGAGCTGCAAACAACAAACTCTAGGAGGCTATTTCCAAAACGGTATATGGAAAACACTAGACTATGGTGTGAGAAACAATTACTAAATGAAAAGAGAGCAAGAGAAAATCACATGTGTGTACTGGTTAAGGTGCAAGGCTGCTACGCAACAATTAGTGTTCTGTCAGGGGATTTGCTACCTCATACCTCTCATAATTCTTTTAAGTTGTTAAAGTAAAGTCAATTTATGTATTTTGATAAATCTTTACCATTATAAATACTTATTGGGCATAGTAAGTTGAGAGTTAACATTCCAACACTAACTATGGCCCAAACACAAAAAAAAGAAAGAAAGAAAAAAGTAGGGCCACCTTCTTACAGAATTAAATTAGTCAGTATTAAACTTTTCAACAATGAAAAGGAGGTTTATACCAAACCAATATTTATTAATTATACAATAATATCCAACTGTGTTTTAAGGAAAACTCTAAAAAATGAGAGAGTGAGTGAGTGAGAGAGAGAAAGAGAGAGAGAGAGAGAGAAAGAAACATTAACAGAGAATAAATCAACACTAACATGAAAATGTCTCAAATGTACTTACTACCCGAAAAAATGTACTACAATTAATAATTGCTTTTATCACTATCAGACTGTCACTTTGAATTAACGAAATAAGCATAATGTCCTTAAATTTTAAGAGGTTATATTTTTACATATACACAAAACAAACAAAACACAAGGTACGTAAAATAACTAACATGCTGCTATTTCTAAGAAAATAAAAAAAAGTGTTTGATGTAATACTATTATGGATATTAATAAGCTTCAAAGTTTATGCTCAAACTTGTACGTACTGGAAACAGAAAATAGGAACATTATTTCAAACAGAACTAAAATTATCGAAATTCTTTGTATACTGAAGTATAGGATTGGTGATGAGGATATTAATTTTTCCATCTACAATAAATTAGACAAGCAAAATATGAAAAAACTTACTGGAAGACATGAAGCAGTCATTTGGTTCACTGGTAGCAGTTGGAGTCACCGCACAGGGAGTATTACCCGCCGAACTCAGCTTGCTGTAAGCCGGGCACATAGACTGGCACCCTTCTGCTGACCAAAAATGATCCATCAACTGGACGAAATGATAATTGCAATAAGAAATACACTTACAAATAACACTGAAGAAGACACGTGCAAAGACATATATTAATGAAGGATGCAATTTAAAAAAGATAGGGTAATAATTTTGGTTCGAAATCACATTACTCAAGACAAGTGCAACTAGTCTGAATTTATTTAAAGTAAATAATTTATTTTTAACCTAAATAATTAAAACTTCGTTGTTATTTGTACCGAATCAAATAACTTTTTTTTGCGAATAAGATTTACTCAGATGAATATTTTGTGGAATGCAATAATTCCTCTTTAATATAAACGTTTCAGCGTAAACTATAAGTAAACAGTAAATAGATAGCTATAGCTCAATCTTCGGTGTAACCGTCATCATTTGAGAACAAAATATGGATGCCATGCACTATTGCGAAGTGACGGCTGGAGACCAGCACAGTACTGTCACACACGTGCTCGGTTCAAGAGAAGTACGAAAAATTAACTAAGAATGAGTGAAAAATTGAGAAATAATAATCAACAATATAACGCTGTGAGCTCAATTATCTGGACACTGACATTACCTCACTTATCCTATCCTTAACCCACAATCCCTTTTCTCCTGAATCCCTACAGCCCTCATTACCCTGTATCTAATGGCTGCTCCTGTAACTACAAAAACTGCTTTTACCGTTTGGAATGTAGCAAGTGTGATGCTTTCTATGTAGGTCTGGCATCTACGAAGTTTAAACTCCAGATAAACGATTACAGATCTTCCGTCAATAACCACTCCAATCAATCGTCGCAATCCACCCTAACAATCATGAGCTTTTCTTCTACAGGTTACATATACTACGGTCAAGTTTCCCCTGATAGTAAAAACGTCACACTACGAGCTTTTAACTTAATTTTTTAATTTATTATTTATTTAACTTAATCCTTTATTAATTTTAATACCCTTCCTAATACTTATTTTTTCTTTAAAATTTATTTTTCACATCACCACATTGTTTATTATTATTTCTCAGTGTTCCACTTATCCATAGTTCAGTTTTCTTCTCTTGAACCTGAAAGGCACGTGCCAACACTGTTGGTGTTGGTCTCCACCCATCACTTCGCAAGTGCGCTTAGCAACCTCTAGCTCTTCTCTCCTGATGACGGTTAAGTAAGACTGTAAGTAAGTGTGAGTTATAAGTTTGTTGCCCTTTTTCGATAGTTTTCTTGTACTCTATAATATAAATTTATACCAAATATGAAAGCCTTATTTCATGCTGTAATAGTTTTCCTGGGAAGTACGGATACGTTTAATTTCAGAAACCATATGTATCACGGATGCGGATGTAGCAGTAATGTTTTCAACAAATGTAAGTATAAATGAGCTCAACTTTTCAATATAATTTTAAAATGGTACTCATAAACTAAAAAAGAGCAAAAAACCCCCTAAATTATGAGTACCAAGAGTTTGTCATAATCAGTCATTCTCAACAATTCATAATAATTTGTAAACAGCAGTTTGGGTGTGTGTGCGTGTATATATGAGTAAATGAGTGATTCAATGATTCTAGTTGACCATAGGGTAGACATTTTGAAAGTGTCATGGTGTAATATTATCATTCTTGTTTCTATCTTTCGTTAAATCACTATTTCTACCGTTGGACATGTTTCAGTCTGACATGAATCATCTTCAGGATATAATTACTAACTGTTAAACTGGTTCGTCATGAAAAGATTTATCTATACATTGAAGGTAGGTTCACATTTGTAAACACTATTTCAGAATCCATGGTTTAATTAGTGTGCCATGGTTCTACTTTTGTATTATTCGACATTGTTAATTATCATTGTTTTGAATACTCTATCGTCGGCTTCGTAAGTTCTGGAGAATGGAAGAAAATAACATTCTTGATGCCTAAATATTCACCTTTCCTTCCGAACACCAAAAGAACAACCCTCAATAATAAAAAATGAGAAAACCCTCGCCAAAAATTCTAATATAATAACCAGAGAAAAAGAATAAAAGCTACTACGGGTGCTAGAAGCATGGCACATTTTAGAAAGGTTACCCCAGATTAACGGCTGCCAATACTAGTAATCACAGTAGTAATTACAGTGAAATAGTATCACACACCCAGAGCGAGGAACAAGGGACAACGAGCTGTTGTCCTCAGCATCCTAATCACAATCAGATGTCAACTAGCCATTTTAGTGCAGTGAAATAGTGCTTACAAATGTGACCAACCTTGGACATATAGTTACACTGATCGTCCTGAACTATTTTAACATTTAGTAATAGGTTATAACGTTTTATTATTAACGCTTTACTAAGTGATGTTAGTGTAAAATGTTAAAAAATATTGCATTTATAATGCACAGTTGGGACAAAATAACAGAGATCAGGTTCTCATTCATTAGTTGCACTAATTTTTACCATTACACTGCAAAGTTTGAACAAAATAGACTTAGAAATCTTGGTGAAGTATTATGTTGGGTTTACATGAATGATAGGTAGGACAGTTTCCTAACGATTTGTATTGATGATAATAGAAGACACAAAATTTATGCTCAGTATGTCAGTTAGAACGTATCTTGTCTTACATTTAGGAGGTCATAGTCCGTTGGTCTGCGTTGGTTTCAGTCGTTTATGTATAGGGGTTTCAAGTCATTAGTGTCAAAGTGTATCCCAAAGCTATCACTTACAGTGGCTGAAGGAGGAATGTTTTATAGTTTAATAAATTCTGCTGAAGAGAAAGAGGGCAGTAGTTGATGCTAAGAGAAAAAAAAAATGTACGGATATTTTATTTTCCATTATTTTGATAAGTCAACCCCGAAACCAAGATAGATGAAAAAGGTGCTGTTTAAGTAATCAGAAGTTACAATGGTGTCATTTTGGATTGTTACGGTAGCTTTATCATCAGCAAAGGTTGCTAAAAAATGTATATGAATACTGAGGTGTCTGCCCATATACTTCTAAAGAATAGGGTTAGAAACTGGCACCCTGAGGTATTCCTAATTGCCTATGAAGGCTGATAAGCAATATTACTGCAAAGTATTAAAAACAGAAATAATCAGCTTTTAGTAATGAACTGTCTATACAAAATATGGTTAAACAAAATAAAACTGTACTATAATCAGCTCAAATTGAACTTCAGCCATGAACCTGAATCTGCAAAAGAAATTAAGAAAATTCATAATTTTCTGCTCAATTGAATTTTACATTTATAAAGATTCCTTATTATTATTTTCCCCCATTGTTATTCTTCATCAGCTATTTCGATTACTTTTTTCGTTTTCGTTGTGGTCAACCCCACATATTCTGTGAAGCTGTCCAGTTGGCTTTCGTCTTCTCACCACCCAATTTCCTTTCCTGAGGACGAACGTTAAAAGGATCGACATATTGAATGAGTCCGAGCACCTGTTTTTCATTCGTGTTTCTTTAAGTTTTGAAAGTATATATATAACATAAATATAAGGGATTTTTTACCTACCATTACAAATAATATAATAAGTTAGTTAAATATAATTGATCAATAGTATATAGGATAAGATGTAATATTTAATGCATACACTTATTAACAAGGCACTTGTAACAGTCAAGTAACAAGTGCAATAATCATAATAAAATTTGCATTGAATGAATATAATGTAATCGTTTAATGATACTAATTTCTTAGCATGCAGTTCCAAAATAACTTTTGCAAAGGAAAAAAGTTCCAAGAGGAAACTTCCAACCAACTGCATACTTCCTACTCTTTATTGATTTTTTTAACTAAAATTTATAAAAATATAAACGTAATAATATCGACAAATAAACGGAATCTTGTGATGAAAAATGTTTCAATTTTTCAGACAGAAAGTTAATTGTTTTAAATAATGTTGATAAGGATACATTGTTTTAAATGATCTGATGAGCCTAAAATTAACATACAGTTTTAGTCTTCCCAAGAAACAACCGTGATGAATATGCATTTTAAATCCGACTAATTTGGAAAATTATCACTCCGCTCAACAAAAGAAAAATATTATTTTCCAAAAAACTTTCGTTCAGAATACTGTTTATTTCATTTTCAGTGTAAACAAGATTTCTGTTGAATTCAAGTTAAACTGAAAACTGCACTTTATTAAAATTGTATAGTCCTGTAAGTAGTAAATGGCACGACTATTTCATAACACTTAACATTTATGACAAACTGGCACTCACAGGACTTTTAAGAGAGTACAAGAAAATATTAAAGGATTCAGTGCAAAAACATTTTTATTCGATTGAGTTCCTGGGTCCATCAATCACTTTTAGTTAAATGATTCCTGATTCCCCAGAACATATTTAGAGTTACTGAATGACCTAGCTATGAATAGGAATAATGGAAAGGAGACAAAAAGGTTCACATCAGCACATTTTCTTCTTCTTGAGGATCTTGGGAACAAGAACTCTTTAGAACAGTACCAAGAATGATTTAACTGCACAGCTGATATATATCAGATGATAATATTCATTTGCATGAAAATAACGACAACATTAATGATTTATATATCACACCTACAAATAAATATTTAGGTGGTATAAAAAATGCTCAACATCTTAAACATATTTCAATGTGTGGCAAAGCATAAATCTTCACACAGAGATTATTGTTAAAAATCCATTGTAGCAAACACACTGTAAGAATCCCTACAATATAGACAGTTCCGAGACCATGTCATTCTTCAAGCTAATTCATAATATTGTACAACCAAAGTTGAAAACACACCAGAATTAGATGCCTTCAAAATTAATGCAACAAACAATGAACATTTTAATATTTGCAGTTTTTCTTAGTATTAAATAGATTGAAAAAAAAAGGTAAAATAACATTAGGGTTATAGATGATAATTAATTTTATGGAGAATACTACAGAAGCAAGTTTAACAATTAATATTGGGAATTTTGATAAAGGTATAATCAACCCAATTTCTCCAACTAATTCCACGCAACAGGTGCACTATGAGAGAAAAATGCTTCGTTCATTTCAAAGGCTTAAGTGACCTCAATCAACTTAAGACCAACACTATGACGTTTAAACGGAACTCAGTAAATTCGAACCAGAGGATTCATAGCAAAACCTAAAGAAAAAAAAAATACTGTCCTAAGCAAACCTTAAAATAAACTCTTATCACCGAACAAAAATCGTTACTCAGAATAAATTTCATTAAAATGTTCAGAATACTGGGTTATACGTGAGTTACAAATCAATTTCACTAAAATATGATAAACTTTGGAAGAAAAAATGATCCATCCCTTTCACTTGTTTTTTACTCCCACCAACATTACAGTCATTACTTATAGCACATAAAACTTATTGTTTTCATATAAACTCTATCCTAGGAACGAAATAACACGATTTGTTTACCCTAACTCTTTTGAAAAATAACTTAAGGAACTAACCTTGTGTAGTTGAAGTGGAAGGTGTAGGTTCATGTTTAACATCCACGGTACCCATAGTTGTTGATCCGGCTATTGGGGGATTAGGTGGGCTGCTAGCATCCACTCCAGAATGAACAATTCCTATTTCTTCATCACTTTTTTCCTCCTTCTTCGGACTCCCCACAGTGCTGTTATTTGAATCACCTTTTTCGATCACAGCTGATGAAGAAGTCAGTTCATCCACCCCACTGACAGGCAAACCAGCACTTCCAGCAACCCCACCAACAACAGGTCCTCCCGCAACGCCTTCTTAATGAAAAATTACAACTATGATAACTATAAAACAAACACAGAAGATATTAGCTTACAAGGCTAGCGGCTAGCATTATAAGGCAATACACATTAGGGTATAATACCTAATTTTACTGTTAAAAACTAATCTAAGCAATAACTAACCTAAAGCAAACTAAGTAATAATACTCTTTATTTATTTTTAAAAATTTTATTCTATAAACAGAATTCTTCAATATTTGATTTGAATTAAGAAGATCCATCCAACCTTTTGTTTATTTGATCCCTCAAATGAATTAATCATATTTTTCATTTTACAACAAATCAAAACCGTAAGACGAAAATGTAACAGTATTTAATTATTACAACCCCATAAAGGTAGATTCAAATTTCCTCACATTTATATAATGAATTAACACTTAAGACTACAGCCTCCATTTTAGATTAAGAACAGCCTTTTTCATTCGGGAATCACTCATCCCCATGTGCACATCCAAAACTAACAATATATAGAAAATGAACTTTTGCAACAACTAGAAACAGTAACATGCTGACCTTTTGAGGATTCTGTTGCTTACTGATAGTAAAAATTAAAAATAAATATAGAATTAATTGTTACAAATTTGTTTTTATTTAAAAGTCGTGTTCAAAATAAAATGTTACCATTTATGTGATTATGTTCCACATTATTAAGCTTGTTATCTCTGTGCATATCCAAATGCTGAGAACTAGGTGTATGAGCTGATTCCAGTTTCCTAGGCCTTCCCCTTTTGCGTCGAGGTATTGTGAGAGTTGATGAATTGTAAACAGCAGATGAGGGCCTTTTCTGGGGTAAATGAATCCTATGAAGATTTGGAGGTGGTGCTGGTGTTGATTGTACCGGTGGAGGAAGAGGAACAGCAGGAGGTGGAGGAGGTGTATGGTGATGATGTGATGGAACAGGGGAAGGTTGGTGAGGTACTGGAGGAATTGATCCACCAAGAAGTGAATTAGCTATTGATGGTAAATCACATCTCTCTTCATTCACTTCTGTCAATCCTTTGATCTTCAGAGATTCAGCCACTTTTAGAAAAGCAGTCAGTCTGTCTTGGTCAACACTAACTTCACCGCGATACATGAAGTCCAATAATGAACGCATATCAGAGTACGGTACATCTTTTAGTATCACAATAGGGTGTTTGTCCGGATGCCCCACAAACAAAGTCTAAAAAAAAATACAATTTAGCATGAACACAATACCATGTTATCAGTAAATCCAAATCAAAACAAACCTGAAAGTAAGGACTACATGCAGAGAGAACCATTTTATGTGCTCGCAAATATTGTCCTTCAACTGCTAACGTAACATCAACGAATGCTTCTTCGTGAAGGAGTTGGTCAAAAACTGATAATAAATTACTCTGATGGTTATTCCATCTCAGGCAAAACCTTTGAGACCCCATTTCTTTTATACTTAGTACGTTTTATTCCCCCTGGAAAGTAACAGACGTGATTCATTACACACTGACGATAACACAAATTTTACTAAAATGATGTATATAACACAGTTCATATGACGTAGAATGAATGATTAGTTTTTAAAACCAACCGGTCAAACAAGCGTGAGTGGAACTTCTCAATTGCTGATCAATATACTTCAAGGAAGTTACTCACCCATAATTTTTCGAAAAATAATAAACAAATAATGTTTAATTTGACTAGATGAATCACACAGGTGTTATAGTGATAACACACCCACTCACCCTTTTGAACCACAAATACCAGTTGTCACTAACACTGTAAGATAATTAACATCACAAAATAACTTTAATTTTATAAGAAGTATCACTAATTGCAGAGTCTACAAGGGGCCAGTATCTATTCAACACGAAATTTTATCACTGATAACTATTATGCCCTGCCCCTCCGCCATGTTGCCTAGTTTTCCCCCACCCCTCCATACATTTAGACAACCCTTTAATATCCTCAACCTATTTTCATTCATTTCATTTAAATAACATGTTAACATTTATAATATCACTAAACAATTTGAAGCACTATACGGAATAAACATATATCACTCAAATCTTCGGAAATAAATGTGCACTTAACCCATTTCGAATGTATTATATAAATTCGAAGAAATTCAACTCTGAAAAAGCAATTATCAATTACATAAAAACAATTATTAAATGTTATTAAATGAATTATGTACCTGTACATAATGAAGTTTTCAGTAGAGGGATGAAAACCGACAGGGGGAAGTATGCTATGAGCGTTCTAACGCCATGTCAGCAGCAATCTGCCCCCTTAGAGCCTCGACGCTGCTACCCCCAAGCGGGGTTTTAAAGAACTCTCCGCCTCCGCGGGGTTTCTTACCTTGAAAAAATTAGTGGAGACGCAATTACAAAACAAGAAATACCTCTTTAGTGTTTTTTTACCTCTTTCATCATCATTTAAAATACTTAAATTAAACAATAGGGTAGGATGTTTGAAATAAATATTCTAGGATATACGGTAAGGTATAAACAGAATAATATTTTGCCTTTACATTAAAAGTACATTTATTTATAAAGCTGTTGAATTGTCTAAAGAAAAGTTTCTAATTCAAGATAAAAATATTATAAGTTACAAAAGTTTAAAATTATAGGCTTACAGATAATTGTAAGAAAAGAAAAGATTTCAGGATCAAAAACTTCAAAAAAATAATATATATATATAATGAATATATATATTTATATATGTATATATATATACATATATAAGAGGAAGGGGTTTGTAGTGAGTAGGGAGGGATGTAGGAGGAGGTTTGTCCTTGGTGGGAGCCCCACTCCACGTGTAAGGGTGCATGACCCCCAGACGGACACACGCTCGGCCCCTCCACCCACTAACTACTCCTCTTTTATCATTAACAATAACTAGTTGAACATCCCCCGACCTCCCCTAGCTCTGGCCGCCCACTCTTCCCTCTTCACTTTCCTCAATAAAATATTGTCTCTAACTTCTATTACAGAACAACTTACTTCTTGACACTTACAGAACAACTTACATCACTTATTCAGTAACCTTCATCCACTATTATCTTAAGTACTATATTTTTTAAGTAATAACAATATTTATTCACAATAGCTTACCATTCAATTGACAGAGGAAATAAAATAATTATGTGAATTTAAAATGCATAATTGGTGAAACACTCCTATAAACACATAAACACCGTGAGATAACAATCAACATAACAAGTGGTCTTCGTCAGAGTCAAAAATCAAACTTGGGTTGAAAGCACTCAGTTGGGTTTTAGACCGCTTGTTACGGTTGAAAGATCTTAGTCTTTTCTTCCCATTTCTTATTGTGGTTTGACCATTTATATATATTTACATGCTCATCACTTGCACTGTGAATTCAAATGATTAATAAATTACTCCTGAAATGTAATAAGCCAACTGTTCTCTACTCTAGTTCATGAATAGTTCTACATATATATATATATATATATATATATATATATATATATAATTATATCAACGTCTAAACAATTCTAAGAAATTCAAAAATGAGACTAAGGTCTTTCAACCAAAACAACTGGTATTCGTCAGAGTCTCACTAAAACTGAAATAAGTGAAATAGGACACCTGGTGTAGTATTGAAAAAAAGAAGGAGGCAAGAGAGGTATTTTTAAAGAGCGTAAAGAGCAAGAAAAGGAAACAAAAGGCTGGACAAGCCTGGGTAAACAAACGAGTTCAAAAAGAAATAAGTTAAAATTAACTGCTAAATGTCACCCTGATTGACAAAAGTTATTGCTCTCATTAACAAAAGGCCTAACTTGAATAAAGCATTAATATCTCATCTATTACATTTAATTAAAGAGGATTCGATAATATCTCTTAACGTCACCGATCTTTCATAACTGATCATTTTAGCTTCTGTCCAATTTATAACAGTATTCTATTATTTATATCCAAAAATAAAGACACTTATTTGTTCACCTATAATTATAGAGTATTGGTGTTGTTTGACATGGAATTTTATATGTATTGTTCTTAATTTATATTAACTATATATATATATATATATATTAAATTTTGTAGCAGCTTCTGCATTTACTAACCTCTTGCTGGAGGCCTCTTTTGTAGAAGCTGCTACAAAATTAAATACAATTTGTTTAAAAGAAGATTTGTTACCTACGTATACTAATATATATAATATAACGAGATTTCACAATAAACACGTGAAACAACAATCAATGTTCAAACTACAATAAGAAACGGGAAAAAAAGACTAAGATCTTTCAACCGTAACAAGCGATCTTTGTCAGAGTAAAAAACCCAACTGATATATATATATATATATATATATATATATATATATATATATAATATATATCCAAGTAACTCACCACACAAGATAAGGAGGTAATCACTCTGAGGTTTTTGATTTAACACGTCTAACTCAGAGCGATTACCTCCTTATCTTTTGTGGTGAGTTACTTGAATATTTACATCACGAGTTATTGTGACAATTTTGTATATATATATATATATGACTTACTGTATATATATATATATATATATATATATATATATATATATTATATATATATTGTGTGTGTGTGTGTGTGTGTGTGATTTTTCTGTATATATATATATATATATATATATATATATATATATATATATATATATATACAGAAAAATAACAATAAATAAACACGTGATGCAATCAATGAATTTTAAACCACAATGGAAAAAGGAAAACAGAACTAAATGCTCTGAGGACTTCCAATGTATGTCATCAGAGAGCAAACAAAGTAAAATGGTTGTTACTTTGTTTGCTCTCTGATGACATACATTGAAAAGCCTCAGAACATTTAGTTCTATTGTTTTCCTTTTTCCATTGTGGTTTAAAATTCATATATATGTATATATAGCACCTCTTCATAATTTCCTTCCAATATTTGTCTTCCCCAATTAGTTTTACCCTTCATGTGTCTAACAGTTCCATTTCCTTTCTAGATGTTATTATTGTCTTTAATAATGGATCTTTTTCCACATCCGTTCATATTAAACAACTTATGAATTCTCAACAGTTCCTACACTTTAAGAGTTTTCATCCCTCTTTTATGAAGATGGTTATTTCGAGATCCCTATCAATTCTTATTTATAAAATCTGTATTTATACAATCTTCAAGGTAGTAACCACAATCTTAACATTCATATAGACAAATTCATATATCGGGGATATCTCTCTACTTCAATTGTCAGATGTGCTGTGCCAACAGAAGTAATTTCCTGGCCTGGACCCAGGAAGGATCTCGGTAATACCATCTTCTTCACCAACATATCTTTCACCAGTGCTCACAGCGCACTGTTGTTAAGGAGTTCTTCTTTTTACCTTCTTCTTCCTGATCAATCTTTTGTAAACCCTGATCTACTCTTCTTTGTAAACTTCCTAACTTCAGGTTTATTTACAAAAATTTCTTTCCTAAAATATGCCTTACAGGGAGGGAAATGGAGCAATACGGACGATGAGGCTGTCAAACTTGTCTCATCAATCCCACATTCACCTTGATAATAACGTATGCTCCATCCCTGCTTAAACCTCCTGCACTTTTCGGAACTGCGTTCATCATTTGAGTTGCATACAGTCTGGTGCTTTTTACATCGGTTTGGCCTCCCCTAAGCTGGGTCCGAAGAGAGGTGGGAACTGAAGTCATATCATCAAGAGACACTCAATCAGTGTAGTAAACTACGGTGAGAGGAGAGGGGAGAGAAAAGGATAAATAAATAAACAGAGATGAGTAAAGAAAAATATCTATAAATGAAAAATTATCAGAAACCGAATTATGACGTTTAATAAGAAGTATGTTAACCTCTAATTATGTCGTGATTTTTTCATTTTATTTAATGTATTATTATTTATTTTTTTTATTTTTTTTTTACATCAATCTCTTCTTTCCCTTGCTATTTCTTTTTGTCCTCCTAAACTTGGCAGTAGTACTGTTTAATTTAGCAGACTTTCTGCTTGTCAGTTATATATATATAAACTATATTGACACAAAGAACACACAGAAATGAAACAGAAACTCACTGAAAAAAACAACATATAAAGAAGCGAGAACAGTTACTGGATTACTATTTCGAACCGAAGTTCGTCATCAGGAAGAGGGTAGAAGGGAAGAAGAAGAGGTACTTGTGTTCAACTTCCTGATGACAAACTTCGGTTCAAAATATTGACTCAGTAAATGTTATCGTTCTTTATGTGTTGTTTTTTTTTTTCAATTTTATACATATAGCAAACACAGGGGTTATTGAGGGTTGTTCAACACAACAAACACTTCACTTATGCCAACGTTTCGCCATAGTTGTATAGCATCATAAGGGCTGTACATAAAACAAGATATACGTTAAACAAAATATACGGAACAGTTGTTTCAATGAAAATATTCCTCAACTAATCAGACAGGTATCATAGGCATAACAGGTTGTCTAGAAAAACTACGCGTTTAAAATGTTGTAATATAGCTTAATAAGACTGGCAACGTCTGTTTTTTTTTGTTACATGAGTTGACAGACCTTGAAATGTGAAGCATCTCCTTTGTTAAACGTTTCACCTGGTTTGGTTCACAGTCAATTATTTTTATTACATCAAAATTAAAACTGTGTCCACTCTGAGGGTATGGTCAGCAAATGCATCAGCGGGCTGATATACGTCAGTCTGACGTATATCTTGTTTTATGTACAGCCCTGATAATGCTATACAAATATAGCGAAACGTTGGCGTAAGAGAAGTGTTCGTTGTGTTGACCAACCCTCCGTAACCCCTGTGTTCCCTGTTATTCTTGTGGGCGAGAAAAAATATATAATTATATATTATATATAATATATAAATAATTACATATATATATATATATATATATATATATATATACCTGGTAAATGAAATGCGGTCCAGCAGGGCAGGTTACACTTAAAATAAACTGTGGCACATAGAAAACAAGAACAAAGACTCACATTTCAATCTTAACCTGAGAGGCAAGGAGCTGATACTTAATGCACCACTTTATACTTTTTGTATAATAAATGCTTATATCTTTTTATTCACTTAAAATAATACAACAATTATGTATATATCTTTTAATTGACTATCACATAATATAATCTTTAACACTAGTTATAGAAATATAAGCAGTTGCGAATACAAATATTTCTTAATTTTCTCGCAAAAAATAAAGATAGCAACAAGCACATTCGAAAATTTAAAGAGAAACTAATAGGTTTTGACTAGTACTGTTCCTCCTGAGTGTATCAAAGAGTATGTAGTAAGAGAAAGTTAATTCTCAGTTTCAGAGTATTGGCTCTACTCTTACGAAATTTGATTGATGTAGTCTCCTAAAGTTTGGAGTATTCTGTTTGTTCAATTCAATTGATGAAGAATCGACAGCGTTTCTCATCAATACCTATCTTTTGTGTCATTTTAGCACTTCAGCAAAACTAATCAGATACGAAATATTATTGAGAACATTGCTCAGTCTTTGCTCATTTACATATAAACACTAATTTCTATTAAAAGTACTCAATTGTAAATATCAGAACACCTAATAAGCCCATGATTCCAAACGTTTGTAAAATGTGTTATAAAGGATATTCAAATATTGTTAGCAGTAAATCGATGAGTACATTAGCTGCATCACGATCTTTACGTTTACCTTCTTTCGTTCATATTTTTAAATTCTATTATAGGTTAAACTAATTGTGTATATATTTTAATCATTCAGTACTAAAATTATATTTTAGTATAAAATAAATCCTCTAGTTCAAACATTGTTAATTTAATAGTTATGTAAGAGTGGTTAATATATATAATGTTTTCATTGAGTTGTCCGGGGAAAGGAATATGACTCGTTACGAATTCTACTCTCCTATTGGTCAACATCGTAAGGAATCATATATATATATATATATATATATATATATATATATATATATATATATACATATTTGTAGGCCTATGAAAAAGGTTTTAAATAAAACCGAAACGACGGCATTGAGAGTTTGATTTTGATCCTGGAAAATTGACCGAATCCCGATTATATTAGACACCTATTCTATCCAACGGTTGATATATTATTGAATTTGTTATATATATATATATATATATATATATATATATTTCACTTGAAAAACGGAAAGACAATCCAAACCGGACTCAATAAAGTTCAAAATTGAAGATAAGTAGCACAGAAAGTAAAAGAAACACACTTACAGACTCAAATTTTCGGGTAATCCGTCTTCAGGAGAAAAGAGAAAGGGAGGCCAAGCATGTTGTAGACGCAACGGTTAGTTACATGTTTTGAGGTCACAAAATTCGTTTTATGAAGTTTGTCCGATGATGTCTGTGTGTGTGTGTGTGTGTAGGTGAGTATATATCCAAAGTTTGTGAACACGCTGCGGTCCAGAATCTTTGATGGATCAAAATGATATTTCACACAAAAAAAGGCCTCGTATGTAAATGTCCTGTATAGTTTGGGAGCAATTATCCATGATGGGAAAGTCACTTTTTTTTGCCAAAAATGTGTTTTTAGACAATTTTTTTTCCTGAACTAATAATTCTAGAATCTTGAATTTTGGCATTATGTTTAAAGCTTCAAAAGCAATAAAGCAAAAAATATTAAAGTATTCTCAGATTTTTAAAACCACAGGAATTATTTTTTTATCAATAAAATGTAAAAATGTTGACTTATAATTCAATCTGAAAGCTTGTGAGAGCGATACAAGCCACACTGTTTGACGGATCAAAATAAAACTATACCTAAAAATAGAACTGTACGTGGAGAATGAGTTTAGATATATTTTTCCAAAATTACATTCACCAAAGGGGTGTTACAGTACATTTTCTGTTTTCAGAAAATGATATTTTAACGCTAAACGGATCATTAAAAAACAATGAAATTTGGCCAAAAAATTAAACACAAAATTAACAATTTACAAAAAAAAAATACATGAAATTTCAATTACAAGAAAGAGCAATTTGTTATAAAAACTGAATATTGATTCTGGACTAATGGTTTACTTGCTATACTTGTATTTGCTTATATTTATTTACATTGTTTCCATTGACTTAGAAACGTTTTTCTTACATGTTTCTGACATTTTGCAGACAAAATAAGAATATTTTCAAGTTTTAAATGGGTAACTTTGTCTTAAATCTTTAATGTAGAAGGAGGTCAGATAAACTATGTAAGAGATTCCCTGGGTATTCGAGCAAAAGCCATATTCTCCTGTAAGAGATTATTTCGTAACACGAAATCTTTTCTTTCACTTTTCAAAAATAATTTTACCGTTGTAGTTATACTAATAATATATGTATCAGTGGTGTGATATACAGAAATAAGCGTATATATTGATAAGTGGATCATTCACCATCTGTACTACCTCCAGGAATGAATGATTAATAAACATTTCCCATTTAGACATTTATATTATTAGTAAATGGGACATTATATATTATATACCCAAGAAGTTTGATATTATGTTTAGTTGCAGTAAAGTTGAGTGTAGGCCACTACAAATTCTTTTTTCATATGGTTTATAGAGTTTCTTTATGCACCTTTTATATATGTGTCAGTTTCTCAATAATATTAAACTCTCTGAATTAATAATGTTTATCAGAACAAAATACATTATTTAATTTTATGATTGTTATGTAGATTTGCTTATTAATACATTTACAATAAAAAAGTAAAAACTCCACACAGTACATTTAGGATTTACACGCAAATATTTATTTGTCTGTTCATATTTACTTGGGATTATTTGAAGTTAAATATTTGTGCTTGTTAATTTACATTCATAATGGACACGATCATTTTGCCATTCATTTTTTTATACTTTCCTTTAAGTAAAACATTATAATCATTAGAAAAAAAGGTGATTTACATTATTTCAGGAGGTTCACTGCATCCATTTCTAATATTTTTATAATGATTCCTGGTAGGGTGGATGTATACCCAAAAAGTTATAAACACGCAACAGGTCACAGGGTTTGAGGGATTATAATGAATTCAGCATATAAATTGTCCTTAGTTAGGAAAAGAACTATGGTTTTGCAATAATAAATCATGGAAAAGGTAATTAATAATACTATATGCAAAAGAAAACCTATTTTTCTCCCTGTTATAGCAATCATATAAATGAAAACTTGTATTTATATTTTCGTGACGCTAGTATTTTAAAATTCCATACATTTTTTTTTATTAAATAGGTAGAGTTGTTAGCCGAATACTTGAACAAGGACGAATGTTAACATCACCTGAGTTGTGTTATTGCAGTTCTTTATCTTTATTTTAAACAAGAATGTCAGATGAATATTCAAATCTATACGATGCGATAAAACTCAAGAAACATTGTGAAAATGATTAAAGGAGTATTCTGATTTATACATAAAAAAAAAATTAAATTTGTAAATTAATTTAAATGAATTTGTCGACCAAAAACATCTGGAGTGGCCTCCACTCACTTAACTTAAGTAAACTCATTCATTACCAGTAACCATAATTTCAAGAGATTGTTTTCGTGATTCAATTTTAGTTTGTGGGACTGTATGTCACTTCAGGTACTATTTTTCTTTCACTAATCTATCAAACATCTAGCGTTGATATCTGACAGTAATAGTGTGTTATAAAAAAAAAGAATATAAAATTTACTTATTTAGAAGATAAAACGACTATTATTGAAGTAGAAAACGACTATAAATTAAAGTCTACTTCAGATTACTTAGTGCATTTTTTAGGATCCACCAAAGAAATGCACTAAAATAAGTAAATTATTTTTCCTATTTTCCCTCTGCAATAATACCTCTGCAGTATTATTGCAGAGGCAAAATCATTCAATGAATTTTTATTATAATTGGAATAGTGATTCTAGTCAAATTGAAATGAATTAATTCATTAAAATGATTACCAAGAAGTTTGACAATAAATTAACTTATAGGAAATACTTTATATCACTACAGATTTCTAGCTTTTAAGACAGGGATGCGAACGTTTTTGAGACGTGGGACAAATTTCCTTAATAATTTTTCTATTACTACCTTGCGGGTCACTAGTGCCCATTTGTACCAAGGTTAATTTTAAAAGTTTTTAAGTCACTAGTTTTAAAACTAAATATTTTTAAAATATATTTGGTTGGACTGGTAAAAATGGGCGTGGTTTGACGATTCAAAAATTTATAGTGGTGTTAACAATTCTTCAGTGTTAGGGACAAATTGCGATAAGTGTTTAAATGAATAAGGAGTAACAAAAATTACATACAGTATATATTATGAAATGCCATTTATTACTATATATATATAAAGATTTCACATAAACACGTGAAATAACAATCAATGATCAAACCACAAAAGAAATGGGAAAACAAGACTAAGATCTTTCAACCGTAACAAGCGGTCTTCGTCAGAGTCAAAAACCCAACTGTTGGGTTGTGTTTTTGACTCTGACGAAGACCGCTTGTTACGGTTGAAAGATCTTAGTCTTGTTTTCCCATTTCTTTTGTGGTTTGATCATTGATATATATATAAAGATTTCACAATAAACTCGTGAAATAACAATTTCAGAGTGAAATAACAAACAGAGTGAAAACCCAACTGGGTTTTTGACTCTGACGAAGACCGCTTGTTACGGTTGAAAGATCTTAGTCTTATATATATATACAAAAATATTTCACGATAAATATGTGCGGTAAAAATCAAGATCCAAACCCCAGTAAGAATTCAAAAAAATGACTAAGATCTTTCAATTAAAATAAGCGGTCATGGTCAAAGTAAAACTCAGTTTGTTTGTTTTAGTTCAAAGATCTTAGTAATTTTTCCGTTTTTTTTTACTGTGGTTTAATGTTTTTAAACCTTTTGTGGTTTAGAAAGTTAATATATATAAATATGTAACATATATATATATATAAAGATTTCACATAAACACGTGAAACAACAATCAATGATCAAACCACAATAAGAAATGGGAAAACAAGACTAAGATCTTTCAACCGTAACAAGCGGTCTTCGTCAGAGTCAAAAACCCAACTGAACACTAGATGCAGAAAACATCTGGTGAGGAGTTGAGAAGAGTCTCTTCTCAACTCCTCACCAGATGTTTTCTGCATCTAGTGTTCAGTTGGGTTTTTGACTCTGACGAAGACTGCTTGTTACGGTTGAAAGATCTTAGTCTTGTTTTCCCATTTCTTATTGTGGTTTGATCATATATATATATATATATATATATATATATATATATATATATATATCAAAATTTATTTAAAGTAATTAAGTAGAAATCTGTTGCTGTGTATTTTCATATATTTTTTAATATTAGCTTCATATTTCATACTCATTAATTTAACACATTTTGCATTAATTCCCTGTCAAGTCTATTTCTATAGGAAGATTGCTATGGAAGTCTCTTTCACATAACTTAACATAACCTTACAAAAGTGCTTTTTATCTCAAGAAAGTGATTAAATTATAGTTATTTTTCTGGTTTTCCATATTTTCTTGAAAGAATACCAGTAAATTATATATTTTATTTTATATTTTGAAAACACTTTTACTTTATTTGAAATACTACAAACGCATTTGTTGTCATTTGCGTAACTTAAGAACTGTAATGCTTAAACTGAAGGATTATAGACAGTATTTAAATAGCTTTTGTGTCAAAGCAGTGATTGAAAAGATACAATAGAATATCCATACAAATTAGAAAATCAAAATAAATCGGCGTAAACAAATAAATGCTTACCAAGCAATCATGGGTCAGTAAAAATTGCATGAGTCAGTGTCTGACCCACGGGTCATTATTTTTATTATTTGAGAGTGCATATAGCACTGCGTATTAAAAACTATTGTATTTCCCCCCCTTCTGTACTAAAGTACTCCAGTAGTTAGCTTCAACTTTTGCTTTTGGAGCTCAGTACTTTTGCTGGGTCCAGCGGTAAAAATTTTACTATAGTTTTGCTGAGTGTCCCGAAGTACCTACCTTTATGAAGCAACGTCGCCTGACAGTCAGCAGGGTGCAACGGTGTTTCTTCCTCTTCTTTGCAGAATCTGTACAAACCATCATTGATAATGCCTATTCAGCCTCCCTACGTTTCGGGAGAAAGTGACTTCCTTTCTCCTTCTTCGGAACCGTCTTCTTCGGGTCCTTAGGTGTACCTGTAGGAGGTTGGCTCTCACTAGTTAGCGCTTTTAGACCCCCTGCGCTTCCGGAGCATGGTCTCCGGACTTCTTTCTCCTTAGTATCATACAGGGTAAAATCGCTGAAGCTCTATCGGTGGTATTTTGTCCGTTCCGGTAGAGCACCGCATACAGGAGTAAAGCTATTTACTCAAAAGGCTAGCCTGGTACCCTTGAGGCTCCGTTCGTAATACAGTAACCCCAGTATCATCCATCCTTCAACATTGATCGCATAACGCCTTGGATTGAGGCTGGGATAAGAGGAGAGGATTTGGGAGTTAGAAGAATTGTGAAACGAAGGTGGTCAGGTCCAGCCCCTGGTCACCTTCTCCTCCTCTTTCATTTTTCCCTGCATATAGCAGGGTAACTTCGCGAAGGCCGAAAGTCGGAGTTGAGTGCTAGAGGCTATTAGAGACGCATAATCACTCCATTACTACCCCACCCACGGGTCATGGGTTCGCCATCACTGTTTTAAGGGAACTGCCCTACTACACAAGTTACTTTATCTATGTGTTAACTTTTACAAATTTCTTTTTTGTAATATAAAATACCTTAACACTATACAGATATTTTAAAATATTACCAATAGTTGAAATAAATCTTAAGAATTTGCATGTGTGAAAAACAATAATTGTGATTTAAATTTTATTAAAATATGAAGTTTTTATCCACTAATATTTAGTCATATAATTAATTTTATTTATATTACAAAATAAATTACATTTATGATTTACTATTTTTGCTCAAATCATCATGATGAACATGGTTCGATACTTGGTCAAACAACCTTTTTTTTAAAAACATAAACATTTGAGACAAGATTTAAGCGAATATTGTAATTACAAAGGATTAACAAGCGTATTATATACGAAAATCCCTTCAAAGTCGAATAATATAGGAAATAAAAATATAACTAAAGAAAATAGAAAATGAGACATGTCTTTCATTTATTTCCTCTTTAGTGTCTGTGAAACATAACATTAATGAGAGTTTGCGATTTGCCTAATGATTAGTCTGTCTTCGATAGGCAAGCCCTCATTCCTTGTAAATACATTGAACATTTTCAATATCCGATTGACCTTTGATTGAGGACTCATCATAGGGCAGAATAGGGCATTTTTGTACCGAGTGGGGAAAGAAATATATATAATCTGTGACAACGCTGCTCTTGTTCGTTGTTCGGTACATGTTTTATACATAAATAACCAGCTGTAATAATGAAAAAAATCACATCAAGATTTTGAGGGATTTACACTTTTTGTGATCCCCAGAATCTACTTTTTGCTTATGATGTCTGTGTGTATGCTCAAAAGATTTGCGATAATACCACAAGTCATGCCATTTGTTTAATTAAATTCAAATTTCATCTCAAAATGATCCCTATAAATCAACTTCTTTACATTAAATATATTCCTACTTTCAGGTCATTGGATCTATAAGTTACCAATCGTATATTTGACTTGAGTTACCATTTTGCTAGAACTCTATTACAATTTTAAATAAGTTCTCATTTCTTTTGCTTCATTTACTTTCTACCTCTTGGATTACAGCCTCATTCACTTGTTATGAAGTGTACCTCGTTATTTCTTAATACCACAGGTAATCTTTGAAGTGTATTCTTTCCATTTCTCTTGCAACATCTTGATTTCTATTTTAAAGTCATTTTCTTTTAACTTTAGTACTTTTTTCAATCATTTTTTTTACTAATTCAATATCACTACGTGGTGCAACGTACATATTTCTAGTCTGCTTAGTCAAATCGACAAAGTCAGCAGAACAGAGAAACCAGCAAGGGAGCAGGTCTGGTCCCACAGTTTATGACCCTAATAAATCCCTCACTTGGTCTAATAATTGCCCGCCAACATTAACCACACTGGACACTAACTTGAAAGCATGGATTACATGTCCCCAATTAGTAATTGTGAAATTTTATATATTTATTGTTTTAAGAATTAATGTAAAAAAATAATACGTCTTTAGTATAATTAATATGAACATAATTTTGATACTTTGTCGGCATTCTTTCTACATAAATTAAAAATTAGGCTTCGGTAATTTATAAATCAAAAATCCTCTAGCACATTAAGTATATTGTAGTTCTTGACATTTCAGAAATTAGTGGGGCACATGTACATTACGTGGAAATTTTCTCTGATTAAATTATGTTTCATTCAAAGTTGTTTCATAAATTTGCAAATTCCTTTTTTTTTATCCTAGACTCAAGTGAAGTTAATAATTATTTATTAATTAATTTAAATTATTTAATTATTACTTAACATTTATTAATTATTGATTAAACAAGAATAATTAGTGTAAGTATGATATTTTAGGGTACAAAGCTAATGAAATAGTCTCCACATATATTTAATAGTATAAACAACGCGTTTCGAACACTTAGTGTTCTTCTTCAGGCATTAACTAAAAAATACAATGTCACCAGAGAGTTATAGTATAAAGTAAATGATACAAAATAAAATAAAGAAGAGAGTACATACCTAAGGGTGAGTATCTGTGGTACAACTGAATGTGGAGACTATTTCATTAGCTTTTCTACCCGACAATGAGTAAACACCACATAATAAGTGATTGCACTACCTTAGAATCAGTGACGTGTGGTGAGGTTCATGACAGGTGAGTCGCTGACTTCATCACAGTCAGATTTAAATCCTGTAGTCATAGACAATCCCCTATCATGAGGCAGGAGGACTGCGTGCCTCACTTAGTGACTCTTCACAGCAGTTTTATGATCACTCAGCCCAAGAAAGTACATATTAACAAAAAAAAAAACACTGTACATTGGAAATTTAGTAAATTTAGCAAAATGGTTTAAATAGTTTAATAGCGACACACAGAGGAAAAGAAATACGATATCACTGAAGAGCATGCCAGCACAGTTGACAGTCACTGCACAATCTATGAAGAGGCACAGCAGGCGACAGCCTCACAGCACCTTTCTGAACAGTAAAAATCCAGCGATTTTGAATAATAGCAATCTGAAACTGGTGAAGTGAACTGAAAAATATCTTAAAAATGCAATTCATTGGACAAATATAACCATTTAACAATTTTACTCATTTTACAATTCTTTCCTTTCCAATATTATCAGGTGAGACAGTGCCTCACCTGCCTCCTCTAACTGCACGTCCCTGCTTAGAATTAAGCATGATATATATAGGACAACCGAAATGACTTCTAGAGCTTGCTTTCAGGGAGTTACGCTAACGACCCTATGGTGATAATTAGTGGTTGATAATCTACTGGATATTCACCATAACCAATGTGACGATACACAAGGCTATGTATATGACTTAGTTTAAGATGAATGGCTGATGGTACAGGCTTGCAGCTTACACCCCATGATCTTCAAATAGTTGATAGATGGGCAAAGCATAAAGGCACCCTATATAAATCGAACTAAAACAACCCTTATACATTTCTCAAGAAGGAATAAAATAGGCATTAAACACCTCATTATTACAAAATCTTGAACTATAACACTAGAGTGATGCAAATACTTGGAGTTTCTTTAGACGAAATACTCCACTCAAAAAGCCATGTACTAGATATACTGCCTGAGGGCAGTCCCTTTAGTAATAACAGTAACAAACCAAATTGTTTTAGGTTAACAACTTGATTTTTTTTTTATTTAATAAAATGGATAACTACAATAAAACAAAACAAAATTATTAACTTGCTTACAAATAAATTTGGTAGTAATTACTAGAGAGTGTAATATTACGGCTACACCATAGACGTATTAAAATAAAACCAAAACGAATTTGATTAGTAATGGCCTATTGCTATGTTCAGTTTTAGTAAAGTAAGTGTAGAACACTCCAGATTTTTTTTACGCTAAATTACTGACTGTAGACTAATGGAATTTTTTGAGAAAACTCTTCATAATATTACTATGCTATAAAAAAAAGTTAAAAAAATTGGAGAACTGCAAAATGCAATAACTATAAAAACTGAAAACTCAACTTGGATTAATAGACAATCTTGCTTTTCTTGTTGGATTTGTTTACATTGACTTTGAAATTCTTCAGACGAATGAAGTAAAATAAAATTGTATTTAAAAGTTTCATAAAAAAAAATTAAAATGTATTAATGAGTTTATGTGATATGTAGGAAGAATACAATTTTTAAATACAAAAAGCAAATGCCAGTCAAACATATATTTTTGTCGAAATCGAGTTAATCATTATTCTTGTTTTCAGGTTTAATACAAACAAATTTGAACATGTTTTAGAGTTAATATGATATATAACTCTTATATATCTTAACTCATAGACGTGTCAACGTCTAAATCTTTAAACAATTTATAGTCAAATATTTACATTAAATTATTTTGGGAACTCTGAGAAAATCTGAAAACAAATGGTCGATAAGGACTTTTATTTCTTATTGTACTCATTCTTCTCTGTAATGTCATCTAAGGCCTTATAATTTTGAAAAATAGTGCAATCCCTTTTTTTTTTACTCTGTTAGTGGATCTTTGAAATGATTATTTATGTCATTGGCTCCAAAATATGTTCTACAAACTATAGAGTTCTACCAAAAAATTCAGAGGTACAATTTTAAAAATAACATTGTATATGTTTTTTGGTCCAAAAAAGCAATCAAAATCTTTTTTTATTTTTATCCACTGTTTTTGAAAAAATGCTTCACAAATATGATGTTTTTTTGTTGTTAATTACATAAAATCTTTAAATTAATAAAAAAAATATTTCGTTTATTTTAAAGTGAAAAAAAATGATTCAAGTTGGAGTTCATTGTTTGTTTAAAAGAAGTTTATTTATATGAACGAAAATATAGAATACAAATAAAATTAATTTCATAAAGTTATTTTAACTAGAACGAATTCTGAGAACATCTGGAGTGTCTACAATTAGCTTTACGTAAGTAAATGTATTCTCAGTTTCATTTGCAATAAATGTCATCACAATATTGTAATCTTGATATATTATAATATGGCTATATCCATTTTGTCAATTATAATGAAAATGTAATCATTGTAATTTGACAATTTGGGAAATTACTGGGGATGGAACTGGGTAGTTTTCCTTTTAATTATAATATTTCCTCTCCTAATATTGTATATTCTAAATTATTATAATGAAATGTTCATATTAATACATTATTTAACACGAAATTTAAACTTTTTAGAGTTACTGGCAGAGCGGGCTGAAATTAGTATACCTTTTGACATAAACACGATAAAGTATATTTTTTTTGTTTTTACATTAGTACTGAAATGAAAATTTTATTTAGCGCCAAGAACATTTTTAATTTTTAGTGTTAATGGTTTAGCAAGAAAAATTTTATAAAGATTTACGACTCAATGTTTATCAAATGTATTAAAATTTATCCTGTTTTGATTCATTATCATGTAGCCGCGACCTTTCAGTCACACACTATGGAGCGACAGTGCGTCATTTCATCAGAACTCTACCATATTTCATCATAGCCCGATTACAATTTACCTACTGACTCTAAAGTGTTTAGAAAATGTTCGATAGACAGCCATACAATCACGGACAGGAAAACTTTCAAAACTGGTTGAGTAGACACCAAAATGTGTAAAAAAACTGTAAAAAAATGAAAACATATTACTTTCATCATCACTATACTTTAAAAAAAATGATGAAATTTTTGTTAAGAAGCGAAACATCATCCTGTAAATATATTGGTTCAGGAAGAATAACTTTTACCATGATTTTAGGTCATACCATGCTTAAATATACTTATATTTCAAATTTATAACTATTTATACAATGGTGGGATCAGCCAGAACGCACCGGTTCACGAGAACTGGTTCCTAAACGGCCACATATTTTGCGAGTGAGTTACTAAAATTTCGGAAAACATACTAGTATGGAAATATTTGATCGTTGATTTGATCTTTTTATATACCAGATTGCCATTTTGACTTGTTTTGTGGCCAAATTTTAAAAATTTCACTTTTTTTAAACAGGTTTGGCTTGCAAATTTTTGCTAGACTTTTTGGCTTCAAAAAGTGATTCATTTTTCTATATAAATCACTTCCAAATCTTTATGGATAAAATATATACAATTTTTCACCAGTCTAACAAAAATCAAATGTAGCTCTACAATATTTCTGCGCAGCTTGGACAAGAAATCCAAGGTAGAGAAATCCAAGGTTGGACAATAAAATAGGTAGAGTTTTATGGCCAAGAGGGGCTGCATGTAGTTTAAGAGTAGCACAAGCAGTGTGGCGGGATTATCCTGTACTTTATGAATTTTTCTGCAGTGATATCATATTTTCAGGGATGGCTGCTCGTATGTCAAACAAATATTTCCTATATGACTTGACACTCATGCTAGACATACTACAAGAAATTTCTCTGCTTTCTAATGCATTGCAAGCCAAAAGTGTATGTATACCTGCCAGTGGCTGAAAAATTAATAAGAAGAAGAATTAAAGCATTTGAAATGTTCAAGAAAGGTGCAGGACAGCATGATAAAGAAGTTGATGTAAAACTACTAGCCTCTGGCAATTTCAAGAATATAGTTTTTTCTGAAAATTTCAAGTTTGTGAATTTGCCGAGGAAGAAGCTACTTGACTTTATAATTTGTAACATTCAGAAGAGGCTAATGGATTCAAATCTGGTATTTGAGCTTATAAACTTGATGGAACCTCACTCATAGAATTTTGAAGAGATCACTGTACCATGGATGTAAGCGGAAGAAAAGCTTAGTAGAATCCAGAAAAATTTTTCCCACAAGATTAATATCAATGACTTAGAGACTATGTAGAAGATGTAACACAGAATTGTGAAAATCATTATATGCCACCAAGTATTAGAAAGGCCAGAAGCGTCTTAAGTGCTATAGCTGTCAGTTCAGCAAAGGCTGAAAGAGGGTTTTCTAAAATATAATTTCGTCATAAAACATAAATATGAATAGTTTTATTCATACTACTCTAAGGATATATTTTTGTTTTTAATTTCTTTATTATGTAACAAATAGTGCGATATTTTCCCATCTTCACCAGCTTTAAAGATATATCATATGCCTACATTTTTATAGAAACTGAACTTTTTTTTGAAAAATCCTGTTACTTTTTTCAGTTAAGAATTGCTAATTGCTAATGCCAATTCCATATTAATTTAAGAATTTTAACTCTGTAAAATTTGTAGTTTAGGAGGAAAAATGAATAACAAAAACTTCCGTTTATCACTGAAGGGCAAAAAAAAGACTTAATAAAGACAGGCACTAGCTGGAAGAAGATTAGCCCAAAAATCAGCACCCGATCGAGTGGTCCTCCACCCTTGAGCAGCAAATGGCGCTTAAAGCTGCGGTTGTGCCCCGAAGTGAAACAAAGCTAACAAAAAAAAAAAAAAAATAAGCCACATAAGACTGATAGAGACGGATTTTCCCACAAGAAAATCAGTAGTATAGCCTTAACTAGTTAGTAGAATAGCCTTCTACACTATCCAAAAGGACTTTCCGCCCGCGAGTGCCCGCTAACGGGACACATTGTCTCGTTCTGCTATTCTTAGTTCCTGCCATAAGAGAACAACCACCCAGGCAAGTTAAGTCAACCATCACGGCAAAGGAAAGGAACACCGTAGAGGGAGAAAGGATCTACACGATAATTGCATTAAAACAAATCAATTAATTAAATTGATCATTAATAGATCTGATAATACAGTTACTTATAGTAAAATTGAGTATAGACCATTACAAATTTATTTTGAATCGGTTGAAAAAATGTAAAAATAAAAAGAAAACTAATTGAGAATAGTATGCAATTAAATGGAATTTCAATATATATTTATGAATTTTTGTATTTATAATTGAGAACATATAGTGAAACAGCGAACAAATTTATCCTTGAAAGGCACACGATTTGGTAGTACATAAGTATGCTAAAATTAAACAATAATAGAACGAAGAACATTTTGCTCCTCCGCAAGGATGGCTGGCCAATTCCTGATCGTTTTTTTCTTTATAATATTAAGTTTAAATATTTACATATTACCAATAAAATTAGATTCTTTCATACCAATTCGCTATAATTTTTACCTAATAGTTCAAAAATCAACAAATGAAGCGATAGTAGTAATGTATCTAGTTTAGTAGTGGTCTATTTGGAAAATTATTTTGCTTGTTTCTAACAGTACACAAGAAATTTTAATTTTACATTATAGTTAGTTAAGTAATAAAAAACAATTTCAACTCATTCTCACGTAAGAGCTACTTTTATGTTTATAATAATGATCGAAAAGTTTTATAATAATCCAAAAATTTCAATGCTCCTGAGTTAGTAGTTTCGTAAGAAAAAAATATTTAAAATCACATTTTAACTCAAAAAGTGACTTTTCTATTTGATATCATCAAAAACAATAGAGCACATTAAACCCAATCACTCTCCCAACCTCTTATCCACCCATCGACATACACATAAATCAGCGAAAAGACGTTTAAAAAAAGGGCTTAGAGGACCTCAAAACATGTAAATCCGTATAATTCTCGAGATAGAATCGTTCCACCATTACTATACTTTACCTATAGTTAAGTAAAAAGTATGATACTTGTGTTTCATTGATGCATTTTGGGAAAAGAAATTCAATGAATGAGTACTTGAAATTGTCTCTAGAATTTAATAGAAATGATAAAAATAATTGTTTTATTTTAGTACTCGATATTTGAAAAAGCAAAATTAACATCAAGGTGTATGTAATTTGGAACAAATGTAATTGTAATAAAATTGTAAGAAATGTACTTTTTAAAAATATTTTATTTGAACGTGGCATACTTTACTATAAATTATATTATACATAAATTATATATAAATAATTACATAGAAAATACACTCTTTCTCTGTGTGTTGCTTTCCTTAGTTTTTGAACTGATTTGCGTCCAGTTTGGATCGCTTTTTCGAATTTCAAGTGATATATAAATAAATATAAATATATAACATTATATATAAATTTTGTAACCCACATCAATTTATCTAGAGATCTTTTCTATAATTTCCAAGAATGAGTAAATACCACATAGTAACTGACTGCACAATTATAAAACTATCTTTTTATTTTAAAAATATATTAAAACATTAACATATGTCATCAGTTTATTATAAAAACGAATAACTTTCATTACTTATTCCAACAATAAAGAAATTTGGATTCCCGAATTGTTCAAATTAATTTCTTATATATTGTTCTAGTACTAATAGAATCTTCTTTATTTCTTCTACCAATTATTATTTTGGGGTTTAATATTTCAATGTTTGTTAAACTTCTTTACAGATAAATTACTTCAATTTTTTTTTTATTAAAAAATAATGTTCTTTTAGTTTTATCAAGGTAAAAGAAACATTATCTTATTCAGAAGTTAATATTACTCATATTGAGCTTGCAGTAATATGAGATATTTCAATTTAGATGAATTTGACTCTCTGGTCAAATTAATCAAGAAACTTGAGATTTGGGATTTCCACCTGTTCTACTTACCAGATTAGTTTCGCTTATTTTATTATAATCTCAGAGTTCAGTTTAACTTATTTATACAAAATAAATTGATATTTTAGTTTAATAATAAATTATCAATTGAAAACATCATTTTAAAATAAATATTTAATAAAATGACAAAAGCCATTGACAGTTTAAAATGACATGTACGCTAAAGTTTTTTCATGATATCCGTATTAAATGATTGTCAAAACAAATTAACTATATAATTAATTCCCCTAAACTTTAATTCACGCTTTGATAATCCATCAAATGACATTGCTAACTTCTTTAATTAAATTTAGTTATTCGATGGATAATATTCTTGGATAAGTGTTACAAACTACCTTATTAGGTACAGCTATTGTATGATTTAATGATTGCTAATTTTATTTGCTAAATTACATAATTTAAATTGATGCAAATGCCACCTGTTCCTGTTCGTTGTTGAATCACAGTCATTAACCCTTTCGCAGTCTAAGGGATTTTTGCATTTTAACACCTTATGCTTTATATGTATTAGTGTTAGTTTTACTCCGTGACAAAAAAGTTAGTATTCACGATATAGTGATATTGCTTTAAAAAAATCAAGCAAATAGTTACTGAATGTCTCCAATGCAACAAAGCTTTTTGTTAACCATGCTTCAATATGAAATATCAACGAAAATAAGTATATGGTTTTGCAAGGAAAATTATTTTTATATAGTTATTTCTTTTATTTGTACAGCTTTGACCATCTTGATTTTGTATAAGGTAGTGAGTTAGGTTAATGTTATAATGTAGAACTGAAAGGACGTTATTTTTATTAAACGGATTTACAAATTTGTTTATTTTTGGCGATTCCTACAAAATAACAATGAAAAAATATTTACACTCAGGCGTCTTGTGAATCATATATGATGCACGCTTCTAATAACTGTAGTAACGTGGTGTTCTCATGAAATGTCTGAGACAATTAGATTAATCCCAACGAAGATGTTTCATAACCTTATTTACATTGAAAGTGAAATGGACTGTGTATCACATATGATACACGAGACTGCGAAAGGGTTAATACATATATATCTTCCAAGCGTTCGTCAAGTGTTCTGTTACATTTTCGTTATAATTTGCTAAATATAGTAGCCAAAATATAATTAGATGATTAATTAAATTGATTGTTCAATATTTCTGATAGTAGATGTACTTGCAGAGAAGTTGAAGAGAAGTAAGGGGCTATAAATTTAGATTTTTAATGTTAATGGAAGAGTCAGAACAGGTAATATACAAATTATGATTCCATTTCATTTCCCACAGTGATCACAAGGAGACTAGTTCTAATTGGAAGCCTTAATTTTGCTTTACTCCGATTTATTACAGTAGGGATTTTCAGGAGATACTTGATATTGCACAGGATAGGAATTTTATATCCTCTTTGAAGAATTGTTTAAACAAAAATTTCCGTCTCCTATATAGAAAATCTAGGAACATTATCAGGATTGAATTACTGAACCTTTCTTTCTATTGACAACCATGCTAACATCTAACTCAATACAAAGGGGCCAGGTTAGCTCAGTGGTTAACGTACTCGCCTCTGAACTGGGAAGTCCAGGGTTCGATACCCACCTGGCCCTCGATTTATTCACATAATAAATCTAAATTCGTCGTCCCTCGGAGAGGATGTGAAGCCGTCGGTCCCGAGCCTGTACGATGTCAGGTACTCGTTAAATTTCCCTACTCTAAATACACTTGAATAAGGCAAAATTTAGGACTCCTAATGTAGAATCAACGATCAAACAAAAGACTGTAAAGGGCTAACCCGCTAGGAGGGATCAGTTTAAACAATAGAAAAAAAAACCTCCATACGAATATGTTAATTTATCAAATCATGTTTATAATTCATGAAGTGAATGATTAAGAGATTTTTAGCTTCTAAAAAAAGTATAATTTACCGATAATAAATCAAAAAGGTTTTTATTTAACTACATTATATACTAACAATGTATATAATTGTATATAATCTGACATTTCAGTCAGATAAATCTGGATAAACACTCCCTATACGTTCAAAACGAGTTATTTTTATGATAAATATATTTCTAAGTATATTTACAATAACAGGTACAATTTCAAAATATAAAGAAATAACATTCTTTATAGTATGATAGTTATTTTTATTAATTCTGCTCAATAGAAGGTCTTTTGAAAATGGAAGTGGTCGCACTTTGCACGGCGTGTCAGGGAGACTATTGCAGATGGCTTTTGTGAGACAATATGGTAAGAAAACAGCAAATAAATAATTGGTGTTTATTTGGGCTGTATGATCAGGTGGTTTGCGTGTGGACACAGTTGTTTGTTCAAGTCCAGCACTCCTGTAACCTGCTTCAGCATGCTCTTCGTCTTTACCCTTACTATAATTTCAATTCAGCAAAATCAATTTCTTTTTTAAATGTACAACTCTGATGTTTTTAAAGTGTTTAAATTAGTTTAACAAAAGGGGCAAAACATTTTTATTTAATTTAAATCATTTAAAGAACAGGTATGTTAGCATTAGTAATACCGAATAGGCTTATTAAATTATATAAAAACTAGTTTTACTGCAAGTTAAATAACATAATTTTTTTTCATCTAACTTTTATATAAATATATTAAATGATTTCAAAAAAAATTTTAAACAAGCAATTTATTACTTTACTATAAGTAAAGTAGATATAGTTTTAATGAAAAAAATGAATCTCGAGCTTTTACAAGTTAAAGATTTAGACGTTTTTAAGGTTCCCAAAGTCCTTTTAAGATGTTTTATTGATGATGGCTATGTGTGTATGTACGTGTGTGCTAGATAGAGAGATAGATAGATTGATAGATAGAAGGAGAGAGAGAGAGAGAGAGAGAGAGAGAGAGAGAGAGAGAGAGAGAGAGAGAGAAGAGAGAGAGAGAGTGAGAGAGAGAGAGAATGCGCAAAAGTTTGTGGGCAAATACTGGTCACAGCATGCATAAAATTCATATTTTAATCATAAACGATTTCGAATCAAATAATCAGATCTAATATGTAAATTAATAAATCCACAAACTGTAAAATAGTTTACTGTAACCTTATAGAAGAATATTTAGTGTAAATATTGAAACTATCACAACTTAAATTGTGAACACTAAAGGCTGTCCTCAAGGAGAAGTACTGTCACTCATACTCTTGTGTTTATTTGTTAATGACCTACTGGATACTTTGTAGGCAAGTTGAGTGTAGACCACTCGAGATTGTTTATCAGTATCAAAATTGTCTTAAATCGAATATTTCATTTGCTTACAATATTGAAACAGTTATATTACACTATTAGTTTGTAATTGTAGTAATATAAGAAGAGTTTGGTAACTAACCAACTTCATAAAAGAGATAACATGCCTATAAGATGGGTAGATCAACAGAATTAGTTTGAAAATTTTTTTTGACAAAACCGAAATCTCTTTAAGTTTTTAAAGGAATCATTCTGAGCTGATTATAGCTTCCAATCTATTGAAAGAGAACTAATCAACAGATGTATTAAACCAAGAAATTATTTATAGATTATGAAAATCTAACGCAAGGATATTTAGTGTTAGTATAGGATCTACCGCAATAGAAATTTGTCCACTAAAGGCTATCCTCAGGGAGGTGTGCTATTGCCGTTGTTATTGTGATTAGTGATGGATGACCTACAGGAAGCTTAAAATATCCAGACCTACGATGTACAGGATATGCTGATTTGTGGACGATGGTAAAGAAGAAAGGTCTGGGTGTAAACCTAGCTATTAAAGTCATACAATGCTCAAGAAGAAATATAGTTGGTCTCAAAGAGCTCTTCGTGAAAATTGCAAATCGTGAAAATCGTTAGTATGCAAAAACTGGAAAAACCATGAAACCGATGTATTGCCTGAGGTATGAGATGTATTGCCTGAGGTATGAGATGTATTGCCTGAGGTATGAGATGTATTGCCTGAGGTATGAGATGTATTGCCTGAGGTATGAGATGTATTGCCTGAGGTATGAGATGTATTGCCTGAGGTATGAGATGTATTGCCTGAGGTATGATGTATCGTATGAGATTTTTTGGTAGGTCATGGGGTCTTAACCCCTAATCTACTCGTATATTTTTGGCTAAAAAATTATTATTACTTCGGTGATAAAACAATTGTATCACAAGCATCGGTTGTAAAATGAAAAAAATACCTATCTTAACCTTATTAAACTAGGAAGATAAGTATATCTGGGGATAGCAGGAGTATTGACTACCTAAAGTACCTCCAGCATTAAAAAATATTAATAAGACTATCGCCCTTGGATATTCTAATTAAGGAAGAGGAAATATGCAATTTCTTTAAACTGGCACAAGATAAAAATACTTCTATGAAAAATAACATTTTCAAAAATTAAAATATTAATAGTTTTGCTATATGTTACCAGATAGAATATTTTGTCCCTCTTCATTGTATATTTTACAGAAGGTGACAAAGTGATCACAAATGATCACCTGATTTAAACGTTGCCTGGTTTCAAAATTAGTTAAAACTCGTAATGTCAGTTCAAGAATTAATAGCAACAAAACTAGTAATGGTATGTTAACTCTTATATGGGTACCTGGGCACAATGTTATACAAAGGAATAAGCCACTGGATAAGGTTAGACGTTTGGAGATAATCAAAGCTTCTGTGACCTGGAGCACTATGGTGCAACACACCATCTACTTCAAAGATTATTGCTCATAGTAAAATTGAGTATAAACCACTCCAAACATTTTTATTTGTGATCTCACACTGTTAATTAGCTTCATTATTGCATAACTAGTCACCAATTTCTGAATATATTTTTAACAGATATTTTAATTCCTTTATTACTTTTTAGAAATTAAAATGTAGCGTGCAACAAAATAAGTATCCCACATTTTCACTAAGATAAATGACTGTCCCTTCCAAGTTCGTATTATTGCTATTATTATTATTATTTGAGGGTGATTATAGCACTGCGTCTTAAAAACTATTGTAGTTCCCCCCTCCTGTACTAAAGTACACCAGCAGTTAACTTCAACGCCTCCAAGAAGCACAGAACTTTTGCTGGGTACAGCTGTAAAAGTTTTTCTATGGCTTTCTTAACTGTCCCGAAGAAATTTTGTACTGTCCTCGGTACAACAAAGTTGCAAACAGTCAGTCAGCAGGTGCAACGGTGTTTCTTCCTCTTCTTTGCAAACTCTGCACAAACCATCGTTGATAATGCCCCTTTAAGCTCCCTATGTTTCAAAAGAAAGTGACTTCCTTTCTCCTTCTTAGGGTCCTTAGGAGCACTTGTTGGCTCCCAATAGTTGTTAGCGCTTTTGGACCCTCTGCGCTTCCGGAGGATGGTCTCCGAACTTCTTTCTCCTTAGTATCATATTGGGGAAAGTCCCTGAAGCTCGGTCGGTGGTATTTTGTCCGCTCCGGAAGGCTATTTACTCAAGGGGGTCGCCTGGTAACCTTAAGGGTCCGTTCGTAATACACCTGTACTCGTATATTTCATCCTTCGGCACAGGTCGAAAAATGCCTTGGATTAGGACTTGGATAAGAGGAGAGGATTTGGGAAGTTGGAAGGATGTGAAACGAAAGTGGTCAGGCCCAGCGCCTGGTCACCTTCTCCTCCTCTTTCGTTTTCCCAGCATATAGCAGGCTAACAGGGTAACCTCGCGAATGCCGAAAGTCGGAGTTGAGTGATAGAGGCTATTAGAGGCGCATCATCACTCTATTACTACCCCTCCAAGTTCGTAACTCTTAGGACTTATTGAAAACAATATTTTAATTGCGGGAGATATTGCCATGATTAACCTAATTGAACATTTCATAAATTAGTATATAAAATGTTTGACAAATATCGTATTAGTAGGCACAAAAAGGCAACAAAAAATTGTTTGAATTAATGAAAAAGTTATTTCAAAACTAATAATGAAGTGATTAGAAATTAATGTGTTAAAGATTTCAATATTTTTAAATAATGACTATAGCTGCAACAATGGCTAAAGTATTTTCAAAACAGTTCTTTACAAAAATAATATACATATTAATATTTTTTGCTAAGTATTTCGAAAGCATATTATTAAAAAGGAATATATCTTTCAACGAATACTCTTGTTAATGACATCAATGATAAATAAAACTCTGAAAATTAGCTTAAGTTTGGGCTGAGTAGAATATCCTGGAATTTTAATGAAAACAAAAGAAAAAAAACTAGCCCACCTGTAACTTAATGAACATATGATAGCCGAGAATGTTGAAATCAGAACTAACATCCTGTACCAGTACCAGAAAGTAGTTTGAAATAAGGTGAACCCAGGATTTATTTTAATTTCTCTTCTACATACTTTTCGAGAAAGGAGATAAATGGTTAATAAAAGAAGATATAAATAGTCAAGTTCCAGTGGTATTGTTTTGCAAACTGTTTAAAATTTGATCACTTTATGATGATATGACGATATCTTCATAACATCGCAAATAATTAATTATTAATTAAACTCTCTTTTCGAAATAAAAATTGTTAATTTATTTATATACATTGAACTTTTATTAAGTATTATTATCAAAAGCGTCTACGCTACCGCTAAGAGCTAAAAACAAGTTTTGTGAAATTGATAAAAGTTCAAAGAACCGTTCCTCACCCAATATAGTGATTGAATTAAAAAGGGTCTTTAGCCAGCTACAAAGGGTTTGTCTAATTTCTAGTATACAGGGTACGCTAATTTCATAACCAGCCTTCAAAAGAAAGGTTCTTTACCAAAATGTGAAGAGTTCTGAATTCGGAGGGAGCGCTGACTATTTTATTTGTAACAACCAATATTTTATTTTCTGAAATCCAACATTCATCTTTTAAAATTAATGCAAACAACACAAATATATATTTAAATTAAATTATGCATACATCAACAAAAGTTCCAACATTCAAACTTAAATGAATTCAAATCATTAGTTGTGCAATCCGTAATTGTGTGGTATTTACTCATTCTGAGGTAAAATGGATAAACCAACAAAAGTCTCCACACAAATGAAGTTTTATTCAACGCGTTTCGAACACTTTGTGTTCATCATCAGGAAGACACTATAATACAAATTATATCTAATTAGTTACAAAATTAGATTTTTATTATTTCACTCTAATTTTTGTAACTAATTAGACATAATTTGTATTATAGTGTCTTCCTGATGATGAACACAAAGTCTTCGAAACGTGTTGAATAAAACTTCATTTGTGTGGAGACTTTTGTTGGTTTATCCATTTTACCTTAAATGAATTTGTTAAAAAAATAATATTATTCCTAAAATGAGATTGAATCGCAGTATAATTCAAAACTCATTTACAATTATATCATCTCAATTATGCAAAGTAAATTTGACATGAAGCTTCAGTTCTCAGCTATAAGTTTACTTCCTGTAATATATATGCAATTTATAATGGACTTAAAATAACATGGGAATTGAGTATTTGATAAGTGATGTAATTATAATCACAATGTTTCTCCTTAAGATTCTATATACTATTGTTAAAATTTCATACCCTGTAAACCATAAAAATGATTGTGTAAAAGATTATGCAAAAATTATTTTGTAGAAATTTGAAGCATGAATCTCTGGTTTAGTTAACTTTGAATTTAACAATGGCTATCAACGGTTATTCATTTTAATTAGATTCTTCCTGATCAGTTTTTAATCTTTATCTATAATTCATTTATTTAAAAACTAGCAAATGTACCCATCTTTGACGGAATCAAAAATTCCGTTATACTTGGTATCCCAAAATGCCATTGAAAATTATAGAATAGTAGAAGATACCATTATTAGTACCGTGTTAAGCAAATGCATCTGTATACACTACATTAGCTGTCTGTCCTTCAGGTTCATGGAAGAACAAACAGTTGGAACCTCTGACTCTTGAGCAAGTAAACTACAGTTTACCATGTTACAGTAACTTAGTCTCGCTAAATTGAATTCCTAAGTTAGATAAAGTTTCCTTTTGCGACTTATTTACCGTCATTGCGAAACAGATGCTGACGGGAAATTCCAAACGTTTGAATTGAAAGGGACAGTTTCTAGGTATCAATGGTATGCGTGGTATAAACACTGACAAAAACTGACACGACAAACCGACAAACCGACAAACTGACAGACATTTTTCTAAGGGTAGATTCGGTTACTTCAATGTATGAAACGTAAAGAAAACTTGAAATGAGTGAATTCTAAGCAATGTACAGAAAAAACATTATTTTATTTATATAGATATCCATTTAAATATTCATCTATCAAATCTAATTTTACAATTTAAATAAATGAAAATCTATAGGATCAGTATTACAAGGAACAGTGTATCTTCATTTTAAATTTGACATTTATCATTTTGAGTCATATTCAATAATATGACTCTAGAACAGTAAAATATGAATGATCCAAGATTTAAAGTAAAAGAATTTGAAAAGATAAAGAACTTAAGAACGGAAGAAAAGTTTTTGGATCTAGTAATGTGAGAGAAAAAAGATAAATGGAGAGTCGGGTAGGTCATTGTTTCACGTTAGGATTAAGTTAAACCTAAAGAAGTGTTAACTCTTCTCAGTCCATGAAAGAATCTGATTATTAAAATTGAGGATATCATATTTTTTGAAAAAAATTACAGGGGTGGGTTTAGTTAATAGGTGTATGCAAAATTATTTATGATGTAATTCTTCAAAAGAATTGAGCTTTCATTTGCATAGTTAGTGTACAATATTCTGATTAATTTGAGTTCTCAAGGTAGTCAAGGTATGGAGTTTCTATTCTTTTTACATTACTTGGAAAGGAGATGAGAGTACACTGATACAGTGCGCGGATTATCCAAGCTTACATTGATTGCTGTAGTAGATCACAGGCCGATTCATGTTCAACAAACAATGGGCATTAATTTACATTACTCTTCTTACCAGATTGGGTTTTTAATTACCTTTCATGTTATAGGCGTCAGTCAAAGACACAAATAACCTGTTTACTTATAAATATACAATCAATAAGTATACATAAGAATACAATATAAGTACGCAATTAACAATTATATCGTTAGAAACTATATGGACACAATGGCCAAGCTCAGAGAAAATACATTTATGAATGTTAGAAACTATACAATTAACCATAAAATCTCCAAAGAAATTTGTTATTTGTTTCATATTCTATTTGGTTGTCATTTAAATGAAGGAAGGTAAATTCTACAAGAGTATAAAGCATATAATACTTCATTCAGCATACGCTAAGTTTGTAAACTTGTTCGCCATTCTTCGATTCTATCAACTAGTTTTAGGTAAAAACTGAAACGATGGCATTTGAGAGTTTGACTTGAACCTGGAATACTGACCGGAACCCGATTTATATTTTCTAATATTCTATGAGACAGTCAATACATTATTTATATTCTTATATCAATATGAAGTTTAAACCACGAAGAAAAAGGAAAACAATAGATTTAATGCTCTGAGGTCTTCAATTCATTTCTATTGTTTTCCTTTTTCCTTGTGGTTTAAACTTCATTGATTGCATCACGTATTTATTGATTGTGATTTTTCTGCATTTATATCAATATATACATCTATATAAAAAGATTTCACATAAACACGTGAAATAACAATCAATGATCAAACCACAATATGAAAATGGGGAAACAAAACTAAGATCTTTCAATCGTAACAAGCGGTTTCGTCAGAGTCAAAAACCCAACTGGATTTTTGACTCTGACGAAGACCGCTTGTTACGGTTGAAAGATCTTAGTTTTGTTTCCCCATTTTCATATTGTGGTTTGATCATATACATATATATATATATATATACAAAATATACAGATAAAATATTATCAACGTTTATGAATCGATAGAAGTATTCAAATGCCAATCTAAATATATATTTAGTGTGAAAATTGTAGTCGGTCATTTTCGTCTACCGACGAGTGAATATCCAGCTCTAGTTTGGTTGCAGCCAACCTCATGAGATGAAATAAAGACTTATCAAAAGGGTTTTTTCTACTTTTGGTTTGTTATATACTTCATCGACAAAAACACACTTTCACATAAGTACGTGCTTCTATGCATTGATGTATTTTTATTCCTAAATTTCGCAAGTTTGAGAATTTATCTTTAGGAGGCAATTTGGAAAAATAAGGTCTGTTCTTTCCTCTCAACACATAAATCAAGTTGTAGATCAGGTGATTGCTCTTCGATTTAGCTCGTAGAGGATGATTATGAAGCACTAGACAACTTTTGAGATTTTCAAATCCCTCAAATTTGGTATTGAATTCATCAATTATATCTTGGATTTGGGAACTGCACCTTAAAATGGTTATCTTTGAAGTCGTCATCTAACTGAAAACAACTAGAAAACTGTATTAAGTTTTTATTTTCCAAAGTGTGTTTGAACACTGTTATCTTAATTATGAAACCCATTGATGATGCCAACCGAATCTGATATTGTTCGTTTTTTTTCCTTGAAGATTTAAATTCAAAATGTTAAGATGATTGGTCAAATCTGAATTTAAAATTCTGGATCTTCCAACTACTCTTCAAGTTCAATGAAATCAGATGACCATCACTGAACAACAAAATTCAGTCCCAAACAAAATTCAAGCGCTTGAACCTTTCTCCGTCTTCTTTTTTTTTAATATTTTATAGTTTCCCCTTCATTCAATCAAATTTCATTGCTTTTCTAAAAGTAAAGTAAAGCGATGGTGAAAAAATTCGATGTAGAGATTTTGACGGAATTACATGTTTTGAGGACCCAAAAGTCGTTTTAATAAACTTTCCCGATGATGTCTGTGTGTGCGTGTGGGTGGGTCAGTATGTATCCAAAGTTTGTGGCCATGCTACGGTCCAGAATCTTTGATGGATCAAATTGATATTTTACACAAATATGTGCCTCATAGTGTAGATGAGTCCTATTGCTTGGGAGCAATTATGCATGATAGGAAAGTCACTTTTTTTTGCCAAAAACCTGTTTTTAGACTACATTTTTTTTCTCATATACTACTAATTCTAGAGTCTTGAAATTTTGGTATCCTTTTTGAGGCCACAAAAGCAATAAATGAAAAATAACCTCAGATTTTTAAACGCAACAGAGTATATTTTTTTCAATAAAATGCAAAAATTTTGACTTATAGTTCAATCTGAAAGCTTGTGAGAGTGATACAAGCCATACAAATCAAAATGAAAGTATAACGAGTCAAAATAAAAGTTTAACGAATCAAAATGAAACTATACATAAAAAACAAATTTTAAGGAGGATGAGTCGAGATAATTTTTTTCAAAATTACATTGACCAAAGGAGTGTTACAGTACATTTTCTGTTTTTGGAAATGTTTTTTTTTTGACGCTAAACGGCTAAATAAAAAGCTATGAAATTTAACCAAAAAATTTAACAGAAAATTCATGAAATTTCAATTGGGAAAGAGTAATAAAGCTATAAAAACTGAATATTAATCCTGGACTAATCGTTTACTTGCTATACTTGTATTTGTTTACAATTATTTACATTGACTTGACATTTTTTCAGTGAATCCACTCAGGTTAATGAAAAATTTTTAAATAACATAATAACTAAATATGAGATACAAAGGAATAAAATTCTTAAATGTAAAAAATCAACGCCAATCAAATATATAATTTCTGATGCTTTCCATGGTATGACGTATTTTTCTGATACGTAAGGAATTATCATACGTATCATGATTCATGAGTAAATTTCTGTAAGTTTTCATGCTTCATAGGACAGAATGTAGTAGTCTCTGTCCAGAACCTTTTTGCCTAACTACAAAAAATAAAAGTTAATATGCAGAACAAGGGGCCCCCTGTCATGGCGTCTGAGTATTGACATCTACTATTAGTGTCGTAACCGTCTGTATAGCCTAGGTCTTATACATAATATAAGATTTTATTGATATTGCTTCTCGACTACTGGATTCTTAAAGTTCAAAGATAGGTTTCTTAAGGATTTCTGGTCTAAACAACTAACACTCCTGTTTATAGGCCGATGTTTTGTTGAGCCATAAGTCTTGAAAATGCCAAACAATTTTTTGGTGAAACGTCGGGGTCTAAACAGGAGTGTTATTCCTTTAGACCAAAAATCCTCAAGAAACCTATCTTTGAACTATATTATTATTATACTATAATATATTATTAATACATAATGTAGATTATATAATATATATATATATATATATATATATTATTATTGATAAAAATATTTCACATAAACACGTGAAATAACAATCAATGATCAAACCATAATAAGAAATGGGAAAACAAGACTAAGATCTAGTGAGTTGGGTTTTTGACTCTGACGAAGACCGCTTGTTACGGTTGAAAGATCTTAGTCTTGTTTTCCCATTTCTTATTGTGGTTTGATCATATATTATTATATTATAACTGAACACTTAATATTCCAAGATGACGGGATCCCCCTTGTTCTGCATATTAATAAAATAATTTTTTTATTGTTACAACAACGGTTTAGGATTGTGGAAGACATTATCAAGTCATAGGGAGATTGAGTTAATTTGGGAAAGTTGTTTATAAGATGTATTATAAATTTGAATTCATTGCAGGTTGAAGGTGAAAATGAAGGAATAAGGAAGATTTCCTTGATTGTCATCCCCAGTTTATTGATACCAGAAAAGACGGTAGTATTAAATCCAACAAATATTCCCAATTGCTGTCCATAGTTCATGACGCTATGGCGTCATGAAGTTAATATGTTGATTTCAATATAATATTATGTATTTTACATATATATTATTATAAAATATATTTATTTTAAAAAAAAGGTAGTATAAACCCGATAATTTTAATAAATTTCATTTAAAAGTTATTTAGTAAATCAAGTGTTTTGATTTTTAAATCTTCAAACTCAATACCTAAATGTTTAAAATATATTAGAATTCCAACAAGGAAATATTATATATTTCATTTAAAATAATTATAATATTAATAACCATACAGTAATCATTTTCTGTAAAAATAATTATTTTAATATGCTAAAACAAAAAGACTAAAGTTATGGATACCTGACATTAACCACAACATGTAACTTTATTCCCTCCAGCTGCACAAAATAGGGCTCATCACATATAGCCATATTGACTGATAATAACTTATTTAATCTTTAGTGTTGGTTTCATTAATGAGCGAGTTAATTTAATTTCTATTCGTGGAACTATTGAAGATAAGTTCCATAAGGAATAGTATCATGGAAGATAAATAGAAATATTTGAAGGTTATTTCACTATTGGCTTATTGCGCTAAATCTTTTTCGAAAATTTCGTTGGAGATAAATACTTTTTTGCAATTAACATAATATTATTATTAATGTTGTATTGAACAAAACTATAATAAAGTTTAGTTTAATTATAAATGTCTTAGTTTAATATACGTTTGTTTAGTTTCCTTTTTTTTTTTAAAAAAAAAAGAAAAAAGAGAAAATCTTTTTTAAATTAATATTTCATGAAATACCCACCGTAGCTTCAAGATTAGACAATATGTTAAGTGATTATTGCTTTTCCGGTTCAAAACGATTAATCATTCCAAATTAATGTTTAATATTCAGTAGATTTACTAAGTAATTTACTAAGAGAAAAAATTATTAAATTTCTGAACTCATATTCAAAAGGGTGTAAAAAAAAAAGTTCTTTTAAATTTCATTGTGACATCAATTCTCTAATGCTGATCCCTTAAGGAAATACTATTGTAATAATTGAAATATGTAAAGTTAGCATGATTTCAATACAATAAATTATTCATTTTAAAATCCGAGGAATGTACACCTACGTAACGTAAATTAAACTTCACTACCCATTCATCAATTTATCTTCACTGGATAATTCATTAAAAATGTATCACCCATATAATATCAGCTCCTCATATCAAGTTGACATACTATCTGAAGAATTGTTAATAACTATATAAAAGATGTTTCTTCAGTTTATATGGAACACGTGAATAATTTTAAATCCAAAAATCAAACTAAGTTACTGCGGGAATTTGACTACGAAATTACTGGTATTATATTTTCTTTTCATAAAAAAATAGTAAAAGTTGATTGTTCAACTTTTTTCTAATAATTATATTTCAACTGATTTTTTTTTTTCGTCGCAGGATGTGGAAAAATCTGTTCATCAGATCCCTTAGCAAGACGTCTTGCTTAGGGATCTGATATCTTAGGGTATGTGGGGTTGGGGGTACCGACCCACTAAAAAACCACATCCTATTTCCTGGCAATACCCGACACAGAAACCGTGTTTCAACTGATTAGATTTGATTGTAAAATAATAATAAAGGTTAATTTGTTGTTTACAATTTTTGACATCTTTTTTAGCTTCGTTATTATTCAAAAAGAACTCCCGTGAAACTTATCTTTTCCTATTTAAATAAGCGTCATTGATTTTATAGTTTTGAAATGTTTGTTAATCAATTATAGTTACGAGTGATTTGTAATAATATTTTGTTCTTATTTCTTGAAAAGATGTCAATAATGTACGAGTGATTTCAACTGAGAATTGTTTCATTCCTGAAGTAAATGATCAGATAAAAATTAATTCAACAGTATTTCACTATAGACAAAGCTCATGGAAATCAGTTTCTCATGTCCTATACTTTTAATTTCGGTCATTGTCCAATATGCCAGTTAACACAGATAAGGAGTGCAGAGAAGAAATAATACAGTTTTTAGGTTTTTTTTTTCGTTATATTTAGAAATGTAAATACACTTTTCATCCAAGAAGATGAAATATTTCTTTCAACCAATTCTATTTTTTAAAATTCTACCAATTTTTTAGGTTCATATTATCATTTCGTAAAATCTAAAGGCTTAGGATTTGAATTAATTAGAAACGGATTTCTAATCGATTCATATTCATTAACATTAAGAAATCAGAAGTATTGCTAAGGCACTGGGTTTTTCAGTTATTAACTTCAAAATATGTTCATCGTATTTAGTTCGTAAAATTAGTTGAAACATATCAAAGTTTCTGTTCTACATTCTCTGCTTTATCTTTAAAAGATGTAGTTTAGCCACTTGTCAAAAAAACCATTTCTTGTTTCCCTTGCAAGCTTAAATTTAGTCGCTTAAAACATAGAAATAAATTTAGCAGAAAAACTAACTTACTTACTGAGTTTTGATATCAAAATGCGTCTCTAAAATAATTATTAAAATCAATATTAAGCAATACTTAGTAATTCATAAACAAATGATTCACAGAACTGATAAAAAATAGGCATTTTCAAAGTTTACATTTAATAAAATTAATCACTAAATTAATTATCTGTTTCAGAATAATTTGCAGAACATTGACAATACTTTTGGATATGAAAAATCTGGTGTGGCCTGCATCCAACTTTACTTAAATAAACACATTATCAAACTCTTTGACAATAACTAAGTTTTGGTTTATATTTTAATGTAGCCATCCCGTATACTTAATACCACAACCTCTGTTAAAGTCTTATCAAACTCATAGATTATCAATTTAATGATTTTATTTGTTTTATTGTACCTATAAACATTTCGTCAGTTATAGAAAACTTGAAATTGTTGATCAAGAACAGGGATTTTCAACCTTTTTTACATCGCGACACATTTTTGACGCCCAACTTATTTGCTACTCTTTAGTGAGGTCAACAAAAAAATTAATCACTAAAAAAGGCAGGGGATCTTAAAACAAATTTGATCAATAGTAACTTTAATGAGACTGCTGTACCTTCATATTTTGACATAAAAGATCGAATCTTGGTTCTATTTTAGTGATGACAGGGCTCAACACCATTTCAGGATCTGATATCTTTCAGTTTTGATTGATATTTTCATTCATAATGAAAGTTAATGTCAAAAAAGCTTTAGTTATTCCGTTTTGACACTAATCCAGAAAAAGTTTGTTATTTTTTGAGAACTCCATTTCTATAGTAGAATTACATAAAAGTTAGGCAAACTATTCTTGTGCTTTCAATGAAAGATGGTTTACTTTTTCAACTTTAACTCTAAATGGATTTTGGAATCAGTAAAATTGGATGATTCTTTTTGTGATTATTCAAAACGAACTCAGGGAAAACTTTTCTTTTTCTATTTTTAAATAAGTGTCATTGATTTTACAGTTCTGGAAATGCTTCTTGATCAGTATCAGATTCTGAGAAAAAAAAATGTTTTCAAAGTTATCTTTGATGCTTACCAAGTGGTCAATTAAAAGTTGTTTGATTGTATTGATTGTAAAACTCAAAACTAAGCTCATTGCCTGCCATAGAAGTTATCCATACATGGAAACATCTCATTCATATAAGCTATTTGTTATCTTCTGTTAACCTATATTATTTTTACATGAAAACTTCAATTTTAGACATCAAAGTAAAGACTTTAGAGTTTCCCCCTTGCAAAGATAAATAAGTTTTTCAAATATATTTGATTAATAGCATTGCATACAAAGCCAATTTTCATCTCGAAGGTATTTCATCAAATCTAAGTTACCTTCCGATAGAAATAGCATTACTTCATCCTTTAAAAATGATCATCCTTTATAAAAACCTTACTCCTTAATAGCCATCATATTTCTGAATGGAATGAAAGAGAGGTAAAATAAGAATCTATTTTGTTCCGATTATCTTGAAAAGATGACTATTGAAAGATGAGAGCATGGCTTTTAACATAACTAACAATTTTTACATGTTGTAGTACTGCATAAAATTCTACAGAAATGTTCTTTGCTGCAAGTGCATCTCGATGGAATCATCAATTAGTGAAAGTAATATGTCCATTGTTTACAGACTTCACCTTAGAATTGAAGTCAACATTTTTGCTAACATTACTGCTTCACCATCAGTACAAACCCCAATATATTTTCACATTTTAAACTTCTTTGAAATTTTCGCTAACTATAAGGAAAATAGCTTTACCTGCCATGTTTCACAGGGATCTACAAAAGTGTAGGTCTTACTGAATATTATTACTGAAACAATATCTGACATGCATCAATAATTGTGCCATACTTGAAAAATTATCACACTGGATTGCCAACTTCGAATTCATTTTTATTCTTTCATGTAGTTATTCAAATTGGTCTTTGCTGGTTTCTGAAATCCATCTACAGACAAACGGAATTTTTTTTTTCAATTCATTTGCATATTTTCGGCTATAGATAATTTCAGTCATTCTGACTGCTATCTTCATCTATTGTAAATGGTTTTTTGTTTTTTTACAATTAGATAGGAGACGTCATAAGATGTATATAAGTGTTTCAAATCAGTATAATGTGTTTCCATGGATAACTTTTACTTTTTAACTAAATGCAGCAACCATCCAAATGGTTTATCAGTATGATTTGTTACCAAATGTCTCTTTAATTTTGTAGGTTTCTTGCTTTCACTTGCCAAACACTCATATTGGTCGACATGTATTATTTACAAAAGTGTATGTAAATCCAAATTGTAAATAATCCTCATTGTATTTTCTCTTTCATATGGAATAATGAGTATTATCTCTTTTTTCATGTTGACACTTGCTTATTGAGGAAGTGTTGAATTTACATTATTTGAATCTCCCGAGATATACTCTTTGATTTAACCACAATTCAATTTGGCATGGGTGTTGGGGAAGTAATAGTATTAAAAATCAGTATTTTTAAAGGAATTATTTAATGACAGAAATGCTTTTAAACTAGTCAATATCTTTATTACGTATGAACATTAAACAACCGTAGGCATTGTGAAGCAAGGTAGCTACTGCCTGGAAGAACGTCACACGGTCACGCATTCATCTTGTCTAATTCTGCTCTTATAAGCATCGGATCTCTGGAGTTATCTAAGCTCTCTGTGTTTTTGAAGGCTTGAGTCAACTATTTTGTCAACTGTTCTTTATTCTTCACACTATTCACGGCTCTTATTTTTATGTTTATATGTAGCAATCTAATTCTAACATGTATTTTTACAGCTTTTGATGAATTTTTATAATTTATAAAAAAAAATCATGTCCGAATGGGAGGAGGTAAGGAGAGAGGCTGGGAACCGATTAGGAAATTTACAAGCTTTTTATCAAATTCTGTTACTTTTACAGAATGTTGTCAAAAACAAAAACGGTAGAATCAACCCAGATGCAGAACAACGTGACATATTATTATTATTATTCTCCAATTTACACAGTTATTGAAAATTCAAAATTGAATTCCAGCTTTCAGTGCTAATATCAAAACTTTTGATTGCATCAAGAATTGACCTGGTAATGTTAATGAAATCTTTTAAGCTCTGACTAGACTCTACTTTTGGGTGGACAACACCCCCTCCAAAAATAAACTATATATTTATTCTTTTCATGGATATTATCTATCAAAAGCTAAAACACAATTGACAGAAGTTATGAACAATCCAGATAGCCTGTCAAGCAGTTGTCGTTCCAGTGAATATTTGAGAAGTTGAAAACAACTGACATCATCTAACGATTAATTTACACAAACAACAGATCTAAAAAATTCCTAAAATGAATTCCACAATATTAAGTCTGCTTTAAAAACTACAATTTTAATATTAACACAAATTAACTTCACATTTATTATAAAAATAGGAAGACTTTTAAAACATTTTTTGTTTGAGCTTTCTCACTTTTTTTTCAAGAGATTCTTGTTATAAAATAAACCTTCCAAATTTGTTGGCATACCCTCATATAACATATTGATTAGCACATTAAATTTTTAAAAAAAATATTTGAGTCGGTACATTGCTTTATCAGTTCAGAAAATGATGCCCTCTTTAAACTATGAGATGATAAAGAAGTTAACATCGTTAACCGTCTATAATAACTCTCCTTCCAAGATTACTAAAGTGCACAGCCAGCAGTTTACTTTTCTTTGAAGAAATCGACTAAGAACGTGAACGCTCGAAATAGCCTGACACCATGTTTCAACTAATTCACATTGAAACTAATTACTTGTTTAAAAATATCTTTTTTATTTTCAATTCTTGCCTAACAACAGGAAACCATAGTGTTGCATTTTTACTTAATACTTGTAATACAATGTCTCGTAATTTTGTTTGTCTCGTAATTAAGCTACATGTTCGTAAAACTAAAATAGTGTAAATGGAACTCGTAATATAAAATTACGATTAGCTTAATTACGAGACTGGATCTGGGTTCTTCAACCGGTGGGTTGAGAAAAGGTTAAACCGTAGTCGCCAGATCTTTTAAATGTTTATTTTTAAATACAAAATGAAAGAGTAAATCAAATAAATAATGTCTTAAAAATAAATCTTGAAACGTGGTGGGAAAAAATTTATCAAATAGATATATAATTAGACACAGATAATACAATTAATTCGTTTTGGAATTCTTTTGGTAACGTGAGAATTTCGTAAGTAGAGACGCCTTTCCTGTAAATTTCCTAATCGGTTCCAAGCCAACATCCCCCCCCTTGGGATGGATGCCCTGAAGGATCATGCCACTGGCCTGGTTTCAGGTCGATCATGTACAACTCTCCATTAGAGATTACATATCCGGAAAGAAGGAGTGGGCAAAAGTTTAGCGTTTGCTGATGATTTGATCTTACTAATCTCAGGGGTAAATGACTATGAATCGCATAAAAAAGTTAATACCAGTTTATTTTTAGTTGTAAAGTGGCCCACACAAGATAAACTAGTATTCAGATAAATCTCAAGCGTTGAGGATCGCTAAACTCTGAAACACCTCTCCGATGTATCCTTACATAGTGGGAAAACAACAAAAAAAATTATGCGACTTTAAAATCCTGAGACTTGTATTGATAAAAAATGCAATGGACTCCGTATATAAACCAAGGCAATACAACCAACAAATGATTTACACTACAAGGCTAAATTGCATTAGTTAGACTACCACATTCCATTTATAAGCTATTTTCTTCCTATATATATGACCTAACTATTTTAAGCTATGGATCATGAATGTGGGATGATGATTCCAGAAAAGAATATTATTTCAAAACTAAGGAAAGTTCCTGGGGTCATGGGGTTAATTATAGTTAAATGATGCAGAACAATATTGTTTGATGCAGCTGACATAATGGCCAAAATCGTTCTTTGAGTCTTTTGACTTTTCGAGTCTTAAAACTCTTCGTGGGGAAGAGTTTTGGAGAAAACTGATTTAATCCAAACAGGCAATCATTGCTCAATTGGCTCGATACATTTTCAATTTTCAAAACTACCAATTCCAATAATATCATGATGCAATAAATACATGATACGAATACATATCCAAGCACGATAAAGCTTGGATGGTAGGTATATGCTGAGTGAAGTCGCATGCGGGGATTATTGGTAATGAAACCACCAATCAAGTAGCCAAGTCTGTTGCTTTGAGCAACTTTTCGTTTATGTTTTTCACCAGTTTTGACAAGCTACTTTTGAAAGCTGGCTGAACTACTTAGCTCATCTCTATCGTAAGAGCAATGATTCCGCAGAGGAAACAATATTTTCGAACTGTACCATCTAGATATACTAGAACATGACCTATTGGGATTAAAGTTGAATGGTCATACTGACTTATTGGTCAAGCCGATTGAACAACTCCTTGAGGCTTCGTACACTGTTGAAGCCGCATCGAAGCCTCTTAATAAAATATGTGTCCCGCGTGGAGTCATCCATCGGTTGCCTCCCCAGGTTGTGGATAGTGAGAAGCCCACCAGATATGATGAATACTGGGGAAATAAAATACCCGAGGAGTATCAAACACTAGCACCTGCTGCCTTGCAGGAAGGTATTGGCATGTCAAAGGGAAGGGTACTCAGAAAGAAAAGCCCCTGGCACTCCAGTCAGACGTCGTCATTTATTAGAGTACAAGTATCTTTAATTATTATTATTTTTTTTGAGGATACTTCGACTACAATTTCATGTATTTAGAAGCAATTTTGTTTCAGGGTTACTCCTTAAGCTTTTTGATTTTGTAGCGGAAATCGAGTGGACACCCATTGGTGGCACTCCGTAACTATAATTATTATTTATATATTAATTACTGCTACTGTTATTTTATCGATATATACATTGGAAGTTGTAGTTACATATTAGAACGCCTACGATGTTATGTAATTAAGTATTAGTTCTTATAGTTTAATTAACACTTATTTTCTAATTTGTTCTTTTTTCTTCTTTTCTTATTATTACACATTGCTATTAATGTTCGATAAATTGTTATCCACCAATAAAATACATGTAATCTGAAAGGGAACATGTAGTGCAATAAACTCTCCCAAGGTGGGAGTACTACCAAAAATCTACAATTTTTTACTCAAATTAGAATTTAGCAATTTTAGTAAATGCTGAAGTGGTACTTAGTAAATAAATAAATGAAAAAAAGAATGTGGCTTTATAAATAAATGAGGAGTAATAAATTTTCCATTCCATAAATACATGGCTAATGCTGGTTTTTTCCTTTTTTTTTCTGTTAATTGAAGTGTCAAGTTACGTCATCAGATTGTATGTTAGGAGTCATGCATCGATATAGGTGTTTGATTAAAAGTAGGAGTCAGACCCAAGGAGATTTCACAAGTTTTCAGATAAAGCCTCTTATCATGTTTTTGATAGGAGAGAAGCTATTTCTTAGGAGCTTGATAATATTTAATTCAACCAAATTTGAAACCACTGATGTGGTTTATTGTTTGTCACAAGTCTGTGATAAACGGTGTTATTGATAAAACGGCACGTTTTGAGGTTTTTGATAATAAATATTATCAGTCCTTATTATGTTTGCAGTTGATACAATTAGCAAGAACGTAATTCTTTTATTAGTATTAAAATCAAATAATATTCACTTAAAATTGTATATATATATATATATATATATATATATATAAACTATATTGACACAAAGAACCCTCAGAAATGAATCAGAAACTCACTACTATATTTCGATGTCCTCGTCATCAAATATATATATAAAAAGATTTCACATAAACACGTGAAATAACAATCAATGATCAAACGATAATAAGAAAATGGGAAAACAAGACCAAGATCTTTCAACCGTAACAAGCGGTTTTCGTCAGAGTCAAAAGCCCAACTGATCATTGATATATATATATATATATATATATATATATATATATATATATATATATATATAACAAATTCAATAATATATCAACCGTTGGATAGAATAGGTGTATAATAAAATCGGGATTCGGTCAATTTTCCAGGATATATTATACACCTATATATATATATATATATATATATATATTATATAAATATATAAAAACTTAACAATAACAACAGTAATATACGTATAATTGTAAACACTTAAAAATATATATAAACCTAATTTATTACACTGTTAGAAACTCCTCCAAATTATTAACAATACAAACAAAACAGGCTAAAAGATATAGTAATAGAAATAAATAATAATAATAATAAATAAGAATTCAGATTGTAAGAACTGATTACAATAACTCAACTTTGATGTAAAGTAATTTAAGTTTGGCTGAGTAGTTGAAGATAATAGTAACATCCTCAAAAGAGTTTCAAAGATGTACAGTCTTTTCAATATACGCTTTACTATGTTGTTCATTAGTTTACTATTTAGTGGGGTACAGTTTTTATTTATTTAGAGATTAAAAATTGATTGATATTAATTCTTTTTTAATTATTCATTATATATTTCAGAAACCGTAATATTTCTGCTTTCTACAATTTTTGAAGACTATTGTTTTCATATTTATAATAAAGTAGAATAAGTTAAGTTATTTATTTTATCTGAGAATTCCTTTAGGAGTAACTTATAGGGTCAAATATTTAAATTAAATATATTCAATACTAGCAAACGTGCACGTCTTTGACAGGTATTTTAGAAAAAATTCAGAGATGATAAGTGGTATTTCAAAATATTATTAGAAAAACTATAGAATAGGAAAACATATATTTATTGCCACAGTGTTAAGTAAGTGCCTCTTTATACACCAACTTAGGTGTCTGTTTTTCAGGTGCAAGGAAGAACAGATAGTTGGAATCTCTGACTCTTGAGCAAGCAACCTGCAGTCATTTATCACAGTTGACCGTGTGAGAAATACTTGGTCTCACTCACTTCAATTCCTGCCGTAGACAGAGTTTGGCCAAGGCGACTTATTTACCGTTTTGCGAAAGAGACACTGACAGGAAATTGCAACCGTTTGAATTGAAAGGGACAGTTGCTAGGTATCAATGGTATGCGTGGTACAAACACTCACTCCACAATTCAGACGCAGTCATGATATCAGCGTCTATGACGTATCTGTGCAAAGCACGAATTCGGAGTCGTGTCCCATTACGCATTTTTGGGACACTCAAGTTTCGTAGCAGCATGATTGGTGCTTCTACTTTAAATTTTGACTCATGAGTAGCCAGTCCAGGAGCAGTCAGGAGTCAAGAAATTCAGTTGGATAATGAACTGCTTCCTCATCACTAATCACACTGTTTACTGGCTTATAAGTTCTTTCCTTCTTTCCTCAGGTTAATATAGTGCTAGAACTTGTTCATTGATTTTTCCTGCCTCCTCATTTGTAGGGGTGAGAATTGCTAGTTCACAAAGCCAGTTATTCTGATTAGATATCATACCTTGAACTTGGGGAAACACTTGTCAATTATCTCTTGCAGGGAGCTTAAATGCAAATCAAATTGAAATCAACTAACAACACCTACTTGCTTTACCTGTATATTTTCAAAATAAACATGTCTAAGAAGTTAGCCAAAGACATCTTAAAAGTCCATAACTTCCCTTCTACGTTGAATTTTAAATTCATTCAAGGCTTAGATTTTAAGTGAAATATACACAAACCTACTGTCAAAGTTTCAGCTTGCTATGTCTCATTAAGACTTGTAAGTTCTTTCCTCAGATTGATATAGCGTAAGAACTTGTTTGTTGATTTTTCCTGCTTGTTCATATTAAGAGTTGAGAATTGCTCGTTCACAAACCTATTTATTCTGAATACATAGTACATCTTGAACTCTTGGAAACACCTTGTCAATAAGCTCAAATATGGAATATATTCATATACGCAAATGAAATTAAAATCAGCTAACAATACCTACTTGCTACACCAGTATATTTTCAAATAAACCTGTCTGTAAAGTTAGCATAATACAGATTAAAAGTGTATAACTTCGCTTCTAAACTGAATTTTCAATCCATTCAAAGCTTAGATTTTAAGTTACACCTACATAAATCTATTGTAAATGTCTCCGCTCGCTATGTCTTTGGTAGCTGAGTTTACTTTTGGCAAAAAATTTTGCCGACAAACCGACAAAGGTTTAATAGGATGCCTCTTATTTCAGCTGTGTTAGTTATTTTTTAGTAATCCATTATAATAATTATAAATTTATTATAGGCCATAATAATTATAAATATAATTCCATTTTTTTCGGTATGTTTATGAAATATTTGCTATTTAGTAATATGGGTCACAGTAATAATTTTGGCTTAAATTATATTGGTCTAATTGTTTATTAAAATATTCAACTAAACGATATTTTGGTCCAAGAAAATGAGTTGACTGTTGCAAATGTAACACTGATTGTTTTGTGAATTAAGTAAAAAGAGTAATTGATGAAACGTTTTCTATTATAATTCTCTTTTTATATCAATTCCTCACAAACCCAATGAAATAACTAGGACAAGTGACTAAAAAGTTTGGTTAAATGGACAATGCTTTTTGTTCGTCCAGCTCTCGAATATTTGCTTTATTTTTGTAAAAGTGTGGATATAATTCTTATACATAGCATATACTGTTTTCTTTTTTAAGGTCAAAGAAATTCCTTAATGGGACAGCGTCTTACATTATTAGTTGGTTAATTCTACTTGAACTCAAAGTGTAGCTATCATCATTCCTTCTTATCTTATCTTAACTAAGTATCTCTCTAGGAAGCATTACGGAGCCGTTTGTTCAATTAATGAAAATTTATAAAGTTACGAAAATGAAAAAGACTTTAATGTTTTAAATAATGATCAAATTTGATGTTTAAACAATGAGGCAAACAACTGTTATTAACTCGAATTAAATAATAATCTATCAGCAAGTTAATAATGAAAAAATAACATTGGAATTATATATACAATTGAATGAAATTATATATAAATAAATAATTATTACAGAATTATTTAATTAATTATGTAATTAGTTATCAATTTTATTGCAAAACACGTAAGTAATTATATAAATTTTTGGATAAAGACACAAATAACATTTTTTTAATTGAATGAACATATTTTTACTTACTATAGGTATTTTTTTTATCATATTACAACTACCCTTAGAGGGTAATAGTACCAAGTAATAGTGATACATGGTACATAAGTAAGATTGAATATAAGAGTGGAGAAACTACCCATTGGTAGTATTCCATATTACTATAGGTAAAATAATTTTTTTAAATCTTAAGAAAAAATCGATCGTATAATCCAGGGGTTCCCTACTTGTCCGACAGAAGATGATGGAGACCCAAGGGTAAACAAATAATTAAATAGAAGTCCATACAAATAATATGTAGGAAGGCAGCAATTATTCGTGGAGACATATATTGTTAAAGTTTTCAGCAGCTTCTGTGTTCACGATCTTAATGTTGATATGCTCTAATCTTCGGACGACTTTCCTTTCAGCTGGAGTGAGTTTTCAAATCAAGTGCATAAGTAGATTTCAAATCAATTCTTGAGTTTTCAAATCAAGTGTAATAACTACTGAGAGTCATGATGTGCTAACTCAGTATAGAATAACTTGAGTGAGTACTCTGAATGAAAGAAACAAACACTGTATTTACGAAATTAAATCACAACAAACAACCTTTCGACTTTAACACAAGTCATCATCAGGTTAGAAACAAAAGGAGTACAAGAAATCAATATACCAACTAATGCAATACATACTAAAATGAACGAATCAACGACAAGAAAACAAACCAAACATGTGAACAGCTGGTGAAAATGTAAATCAAACTGCAGGGCAGGTGCCATAAGCTGATTGCTTGGTTCGACCTGCCTGTCCATCCAGAATTGCCTTGATCAATGATTAACTTACAATCCTTATCAAAATTTCTATAGCTAGAAATAACAATCATATCAGAACTCTAGAAATTCATGGAGTGGTTCCGGTCTTTGATGTATAAGGCATATAGTAGCTTGAGTTTGTTGATATCACTATTGTATTGAAGTGTGGTTGTTCTGCTCTCTAGCATTTGGCATGTTAAGGCGTTGTCATGGGCTTCTTAGCATGCTTCTTAGGAGCTCCCACATTGAGATGAAGAGTAAGCCGTCTGGATAGCTTATTAGTTGTCATACCAATATAACTTGAGTATAGGATCCCTGTAGTACATTTAAATCGATATATCAGATGACTTTCTTGTATATATAAGATGTTTTTCGTAAAAAGGAAAAAGTGTATTTTCCGGTTCCTGTACTAAATCTTTGTTTCACTTTATCTTCGGTGTTGGTGGTCACAATATTCTCTTTGATAATCTTTTTGACAGTATATTCGTCTTATTTATATTGTTTGTTGTAGTAGCTTCTGTAGTGTAGTACAATGGTCTCTCCTGGTGTGGCAGTTGGGTTTTCTTTGTTATCTGTGTACCACTTATCCATTAGCTCCCTCGTAACCTTTGAGATTTCCTTATTAGAAAAGCTGTTGTTTATGAACCTTGAGCAGACTTATCTAACTCATCGTGGAACAGGTTCCAATTACTACAATTTGTAAGCACTCTTCTTATATACGCGCTAATCGTGGAAGTCCTGAAGTTTATTTCATTTTTCCTTGTGGCTTTTACTTTCATTAATTTCCATAACGTGTTTATTACGATTATTTAATATATTACCTTAACCAGATAACAATCTCTATGTTTTAGTTCTTCATGCCTCTATTCTAGTTTGTAAGTCAAGAGTTTAAAGGACAGTTTCAGTCAATCATCACAATCTTGAGCCTTCTTTGCGCAGCTTTTGTTAATATATTTTCCTGTTTTTTTTAAGGGGAGTTTTTTTCCTGTTTTTTTATGATGTCAGAGAACACCATAAGCAGTATTATGATGTCGTCTGACAAGCCGTTGAGAGTTCGTTCAAGAACGAGTGATAACGGTGGCCCTCAGGCCACACTTTCGCCTGCTGCTTCAATGCCACATCAGCAACGACCGTACAACTGTCCTCGTACAATTACCATGACTCGGACATCCTCAGACAGGGGTGGAGACAATCTCATTATAGCCCTTCTGATGACGTCCTATCTATGGAATGGCCATGGGCACTATTTCTCTCCTGCCAAGTATCGGACCTCTACCAAAAGAAATAGTACATGCCTAGAACAAGACCTGCATAACTGCTATCCAAACGAGGCACCACAGCAAGACAGGATAGGTTACAAGCATATTATTTCCAGTTCATTCCCACCACTGACCTGATTTCGTACAAATATAAATAGGACTATAGTCCTGGTCGAGACTACTATGATGTTAATGCCAAAGTTAATATATTATAAATTAGGGGCTGTAAGTGTGTGTTTTTGATTTCTCTATGTTTCTTAATCTACATTGAACTTTATATGTATATATAACAAGATTTCACATAAACACGTGAAATAACAATCAATGATCAAACCACAATATGAAATGGTTGACCACTTGTGGTTGAAAGATCTTAGTCTTTTTTTTTCCCATTTCGTATTGTGGTTTGATCATATATATATATATATATATATATATATATAATATTATATTATACTATGTAATATTTATTATATAATATTATTAGTAATATTGTTTACTTAATAATATATATATATATATATATATATATATATATATATATATATATATATACAGTAATATAGTATACAATAGTATTATTATATTATATACTTAATAATAATAGTATTGTTATATTAGTCCTTGCTAATAAATTCGGATACACTAAACGAAACGCAACATGAAGATTCAATTTCAATGAATGTTGAAGTAGCTCATAAAGCTATTAAACACTCTACCATATTGGACTTGATAGATGAAGTTCAGTCAAGGGAAATGAATCGCTGGGAGTGTATGCATCAGTGATTTGCTGTACATCGCTTACTTCCTTCAACAATAAGACATACAGAATTCATGACATCGACTGCAAAATGTCCCCAAGTGGTACTTTTTTCCATAAAGGGGAAAGATATTTCATATATGGATTATTACTTTCATAATAGTAGTATTATTATAAACTACTAATATCTCTATATATAAATGATCAAACCACAATAAGAAATGGGAAAACAAGACTCAGTTGGGTTTTTGACTCTGACGAAGACCGCTTGTTACGGTTGAAAGATCTTAGTCTTGTTTTCCCATTTCTTATTGTGGTTTGATCATTGATTGTTGTTTCACGTGTTTATGTGAAATCTTTTTATCTCTATATATAAATGTGATGAGTTTGTTTGTTTGTTCACCTATTTTCTGTGGAGATAGAAACCTGAAATTATAATATATATTATTTATTAGCTGAATAATGTTAAATAAAAGAAAATTATCACTATATCCCCAAAATTGGAGCCAGTGTAGCAAGTGTTTTGTGTGCTCGCCGATGATAGTAGTGCAAATGTATTATATATAAATGTAACACAAAATTATTTCTTTTTTAATTTAATATTTCTGTAATATAAACACTGGTAATAAAGTAAAGTCATGGACTTTACAAAGTCCATGAACCAGTCACTTGCATGCTTACCGATGACAGTAGTAAAAATGTATTATATATAAATATAACTATAAAAAAAAATTTTAATTTAAAATTTGCGAAATATACACACTGGTAATAGAGTAAAGCCATAGATCCAAAGTAGCCCAGAGGCTTGCGTGCTCGCCTATGACACTAGTGCAAATGTATTATAAATAAATGTAACAAATATATAATAAGCTATTAGATTAGAGGATAAAAGTGGATAATTTTAGAAACAAACTTAAACATAATTGTCAGATAAAATACGAACGTTCTAAGGTAATGTTATAAAGACACATTCCTTTCATTAATGTTATTTTATGTTGGGTAAATAAATTGAATATCTTAATTTAGAAGTTTTGTTTATTTTAAATATATTTCATTGTATATATAACTTGAATTGATGTTTTAATTATTTATGTGATAAAATAGATTCTCTTTTTACTTTTAAATGATTTAATTTTTCTAAATAAACTTACTGTTTATATATCTTGAATCATTAAATAAGATCTTAGTCTTGTTTTCCCATTTTCTTATTATGGTTTGATCATTGATTATCTTGAATCATGTTAAGAATACTATATCAAAAGCTTGAGGCATATAAGAATCTGTTTCCGTGCCTTAATAACAAGAAACAACAATTGGTTAAAATTATTCCTGTCAATCATGTTCAGTGAATTTATTTCAATAACTATTGTTATAATTTCTGAGTGACACAATAGTATATATGTGAGTGAGTAGTCTAATATATATATATATATATATATATATATATATATATATATATACGCTTGAAAGTAAACTATAGGTACACAGTAAATAGAAAAGCACCCAGCTCTAATTTTTGGTTTAACCGTCATTAACCGATAGGTAAACCAAGCGCATTTGCGTTTGGAGACCGCCTCTGGAGGCCGTCTCCAACCGTCACGTCGCTTTGCAAGTGCGCTTGGTGTCCCTATCTCTTCTCTCCTGATGACTGTTAAACCAAAAATTAGGGGCTGTAAGTGTGTGTTTTTGATTTCTCTATGTTTCTTAATCTACATTGAACTTTATATGTATATGTAACAAGATTACATAAACACGTGAAATAACAATCAATGATCAAACAACAATATGAAATGGTTGACCGCTTGTTGTGGTTGAGAGATCTTAGTCTTTTTTTTCCCCATTTCGTATTGTGGTTTGATCATATATATATTACTATTATATATATAGTTAGTTAGCTTCAGCTACTCAAAGGGACTACTTCTACCCGATGACGACGACTGTCGAAATATCGTTGTGAGTCTTTTGTGTGTGTCTTTATTTGTTTTTTCTCTTTCATGTGTTAACTATATATATATATATATATATATATATACAGTAATATAGTATACAATAGTATTATTATATTATATACTTAATAATAATAGTAGTGTTATATTAGTCCTTGCTAATAAATTCGGATACACTAAACGAAACAACCCTTACTGATTAGTCAATCGCAGACAACTGAGATCGGGTTAAACAGAAAACATCGTTCTAGTTCCAAAATTGTGCCGAATAACTGATCTCAGCGATGAAATGAATGACAATTTGACATTGTGCTTTGAACAAAGGTTGTGCTTTGCAACTTTATTCACCTTGAATTCTGGTGTTCTTCAAAAAATAAAGCACTTAATGATTAGCTACTAGTATTTAGTAGCTAAAGTTGCCCAGTAATACTTATAAGTAATTGTTTTTCAATAACAGTAAAATAATTTAATAAAAAACCGCATGTTATTTGCTAAAATGTGGTTAACTAAAAGAATTTTGAAAAAGTAAATTTACAAATAATCCCACGAAAAAAAAAAGGTACTACTGCAATTAATCTTTCTTTTATTAATACATTAATATAAACTGACAGTCTGAAGAAACAGAGCAGAAGTTTTTTTAATCTCTAAATATAGGTTTTCTAAATGAAAGCCCATAAAGAATGTTTACGTCCAATTACTTAGTGAACCAATTATAAACACACTCTACCATCCTAACACTCTTCACCAAAAAAAATCTATCTCCACTTTAAGGATATCATGTCGCTGTTTTATTCTCCTTCTCATATTTTTAATTCTTTAAATGAAAAGAGTAACGGTAGCTGTGAAGTGTTGAGTTTAATTTAGCTTCTATAAAAATAATTTATGAAATAGTAATAAAAAATAATTATACAATGATAATAACGCATCTAATCAAATAATATATGAGTGTTAAAATTTACAGCTTCAAGACGTTTGTTATTTGCTATTATAAGTTTCATTATTCGAAAGTTTAATGTTGAAGTTACCAACTAACTATACGTTAGTACATCTTTTAGAGGTTTAATTAATTAAAATTTCTAAACTCATTGAAGACAGCATAACTAGTCTTCAATTTTGCAATATTGCACTTGCACCTGCATTGCAAAGAGAAAAAAAACACTAACTTTTTTTGTAGAGAGCTCGTTAATAACAATAATAATATTATATATATATATTATATATATATATATTATATATATATATATTATATATATATATATATATATATATTATATATATATATATAATATATATATATATATATATATATATATATATATATATATATATTGGTATAAATAGGCAGCAGATCTTCTTTTAAACAAGTATCATTAAAATTAACCGCAGTCTCGGCATTCACGATCTTAAGACTGAGAGATTCGATCGTACGAACTAACCTCCTGCTAACAGGGTTCAACTGGAAAAGGAGTTGACCAAGTGACATGTTAAATTAAAATCGATGACTCATGCTTAGTCATTGCTATAAATAGATTAAAAGGATAGTACAGGTTAAAATAAAGAGAAGGTCAAAGGTCAATAATGAACAAGAATGTACTATAATAATGAATTTATATCAACCTGTACTATCCTTTTAATCTATTTATAGCAATGACTAAGCATGAGTCATCGATTTTAATTTAACATGTCACTTGGCCTTTCTTGAATTTCTTGGACTTTCAACTCTTTTATTCTAACCGCTTGTTTCTTGTTCATTATTGACCTTTGACCTTCTCTTTATATTAACCTGTACTATCCTTTTAATCTATTTATAGCAATGACTAAGCATGAGTCATCGATTTTAATTTAACATGTCACTTGGTCAACTCCTTTTCCAGTTGAACCCTGTTAGCAGGAGGTTAGTTCGTAGGATCGAATCTCTCAGTCTTAAGATCGTGAATGCCGAGACTGCGGTTAATTTTAATGATATATATATATATATATATATACGTTTCACAGTAAATCACAGACACACAACATAGAAATGAACACACTTACTGTCTCTAATTTTCGGTTGAACCGTCATCAGCAGAGTTGAGATAGGGACCAACCGTCACTTCGCAAGTGCGCTTGGTGTCCCTATCTCTACACTCCTGATGACGGTTCAACCAAAAATTAAAGACAGTAAGTGTGTTCGTTTCTTTATTAAATGTCTGTAATTTACTGTGAAATGTTCGTTGTCCTTTTGGATGATTTTCCTGTAACAATATATATATGTATATATAGTTAAATAACGCCCTTTATTTGGCTTGTATCTGTTTCTTACACAATTTCTCCAGTTTTCAGAATTCCTTCCCTGTCTATTCATTAAAACTTTAAAGCTTATCACCAATATTACTAGTCGACTGTTTCGAATGTACCACAATCATCATCAGGACAATAATGAGAATAATAGTAGGATTGTTAGTTTATATATATATATATAGGTGGATTACTATTGGAATGTTCACAGGACATCGCCCTGGATCACGGGGCCGTATGGGTGATTAAGGTAGGGTGGTTGGACTCACCTACTACCTGGCTAATCTGGTTTGGCCTGTTGGAAAATAGTTTTAAAATTCTACAAGAATTACTAAGTTGGATATTTATGGCTGGCTGCTTTTCTTGAATTATTAATGATTCTAATATTTGTAACTTAACATGGTTTCTTTCTTTAGCGATAATTTTCGTGGAATTAACCATCATTTCGCTTGTGAGTTTTGTCTTATGGAGTGCTGTTGTATGAGAGTTTAATTTGAACCTGAAGAACTGAACGAGTCCCGATAAACTTTAGTTTTCTTTCTATTCCACGGTCGATACTTGTATCAATATTGATATATATATATATATATATATATATATATATATATATATATACCATGATAAACGAAAAACGGTCCGGCAGGACAAATAACAATTAAAATAAGCAGTGACACATAAACAGAAACACAACAAAGACTCACTTTTCAATATTTCGACCGTAATGGCGGTCGTCCTCAGGAGAAAGGACCTTCTGTTTCTGTTTATGTGTCACTGTATATATATATATATATATATATATATATATATAATCAAACCACAATAAGAAATGGGAAAACAAGATTAAGATCTTTCAACCGTAACAAGCGGTCTCCGTCAGAGTCAAAAACCCAACTGATTTGGCAAAGACCGCTTGTTACGGTTGAAAGATCTTAGTCTTGTTTTCCCATTTCTTATTGTGGTTTCGTCGCTTCGCAACTGTGCTTGGTGTCCCTATATCTTATTCCCTGATGACGGTTAAACCAAAAATTAGAGACTGTAAGTGTGCGTTTTAAAATTCTCAATGTTTCTTAATCTACATTGAACTTATATGCATATTTAGTATGCAATAGTTTTATTATATCATATACTTAATAATAATAGTATATTATATTTTACATAGTATATACATATGTATATACTATATTACTGTATATTATACTGTATTATTACATATATATTATTGTATATAGTATTATATAGTATATTTGTCCTTGCTTAAAAATTATTAATTCAATCTAAAAAAGGGAATGTTTTCTATTATTTTTTTAAACCTTAAAATAATAAGTGCTAAACTATCGTACTTTTTTTAATAAGAAAGTAAGCTTGTACAGCTTTCAGTTGATAAATACAATACTTATGCAAGCTCGAAAATTAAAGCTTACTCCGATGCGAAGTGTGCAGAGTTGTACTTGCGTATTTCAACTATTCAAGAAATTAGTTAAAACTGATTTATAAGCTTTCATTATATACTGATTATATACATTTCAATATATAATTTTATACTATTGGACAATTTGTGTTAAAGATATTACTACAAGGTAGGTTTGAGTACATGTCTATTTTGACTATTTCACATAAATTATTTTTTATTATCAATCTGTTACAAAATTTTATGTTAAAGCACTAATTTTCAAGCTATTCAACTTTGTATACCAACTATTGGTTTGAATCATGTTGAAAATTGTCTAGATGTAGTGTACTAGAGTACAGATAACTCTTAAAGCAATGTAAATAATAGAATATATGCCTTAGATAGAATTATTAAAGTATTCTCATTGCATTGGGTTAGAATGTAGGGATTTAATGTTTAATTAACCAAAGGAAATTATCTGAACGGTATGGAGAACATAAATATAAGACTTAGTTTGGTCTCAGAACTTCTTAAAGTACAGGAAGTATTTGTCTTCTTTGTTACCCACAGTATCTTTGATTTTGATACGGAGTGATCTTTATTTTAAAGAATAAACCCCTTATTTGGTTATATGGAGTTACTCGAAGACCAACATCTACAAAAAAAAAATATATATATTGCAGTTAAATATATGAGTAGTTGTGAGTCTTAAACAATTATTCTTTGATGCTCATGATTTGAATGCTTTGACCAAAAAATTAAGAAACGTATTTAAGATAAATACAGCAATTTTAGAAGTGTTTTGGAATTCATTTTTATTTTTCATAAAAATAAGGAAATATACGCATTTAATTTTGAACAGTTAACAATGTGTTGTTTAATTTAAAAAAAAAACATATAAAAATAAAGTTAATATCAATTGAGCTTGTGGCGTAACATGAGGACAATAATCTAAAGGGTCATTAAGTTTACAATTGGCTGACGAAGGAAGGAGACCGAATGCATCAGGCAGGAAGAGCACGTGTTTGTCCCAACTACCACAGCACCAGCTATTGTCCGTACTTTCGGTAGCGGAAGCTATTCTGAACTTTTTGTTAGTCTAGTAAGAGCGATTCTATTGAACTTGCTGCTCCGGTTCACTCAAAAACGAAATATCTTGTAACCCTGCCAATCATCCATCACATGTGGGTACCGTTAACTAAAAAGTTAATTTTTTTAATTGTTTCCTTTCAACTAAAGCAAAGCAATTTTGTACTTTTCAATTTTCAAATATCTAAAAAAAAGGTCGATTTAATGATTTTGGATTTACTACAGGTTTCAAAGGATTTTTCAGCAAAAAATCTGGAATGGCCTACGCTCAACTTTACTATATATAAAAAACATAATATCGAACTTCTTGATAACTTGAAGAATTATTTTAAAATTAGTATCCATTTTGTAATATAGAATGAAAGAGTTCATTCCTCATACTTCAATATTACCCAAAGATAATATAATTCAAAAACTCAAGAAACTCTAAATTTGATATTAAGATTGCCCCGAAGAGCTGAATATTTTTTTGTTGAAATTAGACGGGTGAAAATGGGCGTTATAATATATTTTGTGATCACTCTGACCTCCCACATCAGAGTTACTTTTTTGTTAGATGTGCGGGCGTTAGACGATAAACGGTTGTCTAACGAATGTGTTGTAATAGCTGCAAATGTTGCCACTTTTAACAAATCGTAATATCAGACATGTAGTCCTTCCAGTGTTTTTGTATACTATTGAAGCATGGGAAAGGTACTTCTTCTCTTTCTCCCGAATTTTTCTGATTATTCAAGAAACTTAAAGTTTTTTATTATCTCACTATCTTTCAATACTGGAAGAGAAATATTACACTATGAATGATAACTATTAAGTTCAATCTGCAGTAACATGCTAGTTCTGGGAGAATGATGCTACTTACGTTATGAAATTTTTTTTTTTTTTTATTTGTTTAAAGTCACAACAATGTAAGTGTTACATTACCAGTGACACTGATAACACAGATGATAACACAGAGGAAACACAGGAGGGAAGAAGCAATCCAGTGACTACACTTCCTGGCGTGGGTCTAAGTAGAAAAAAAAAATCACTTAGAACGGTTCATAGTAATAAGTCTCTTGGCCACATCCTCTTCAGACGTCTTCTGGGATTTCCTGGAATGCTTGTGGAGGATATTGTTAGGATTAAGGGATTACTATTTTTTGGAAGTTTTTTTGTGAAACGTTTTATAGCGGGAGTTATGAAGATGAAATTAAAATATCGAAATATTGAAATTAAAAAAAAATGAAGTCATTGAATTGATTATCTGGAGTTTGATAATACGTAACATGATAACTACATTAAAATAAACTAAAACTATATTGATTGTCAAGTAGTTTGATAGAATGTTTACTTATAGTAAAGTTGATTGTAGCTTTACCCAATTTTTTTTTAGTAGAATAAATATAAGGTATAAGAACATTATTGTGTTTAATTTTGTACCATAACACTTTAAGAATAGTAGACCCATTGTCTGAATCAGTATAACAATTACTAAACAATCTAGCTGTTTATAACTCTTAATGGCATTTAATTCTTGTTAAAGCGAAAATCATTTTCTAAGACATTGGTAATAATTTCCGCAATCGAAGGGTAAATTGAAAGATTTTGATAGATTTTCCATTAATAATATGTGTATTGAAAGAAATTTGTTAAATCTCTTGGAGATAAAAATACTAATGATAACTTTAAATAACAAGAATTAATCTAAAATGGTCTAAATAAATAGTGAACAAGACATAATAAAAAAGTTATAAATAACTAAAACTTATCTAAAACAGGAAAATAATATTAAATCTAAACATGCTGGAAGAGATAATTTTATGAAGGAAATCTTCTTTCAGGGTCAAAAGAGTATGTCATCTGACTTCCTAAGACTTGACTTTTAAGTAAAGTGGTAAGTAGAACTTTTCTTTCCATTGTTTTTAGGAGGCAGGCCATCCAGAGAGGTGTAATTAATACAAATTGACCAGTTGTGCCCCACTTTACACTTGCAGCTCCATTCTGTACTAGATTCAATGTTTCTTCTACCTGTTTTATGATAAATTTTTTCATACCAATACAATATCTAAATTGCATCGGACTTTTATAGTGGTTGAGTATATCAACTCAAAGCAGACTGATTCAACTATTAGATATTAATTGGTGAAATTTTATGAATGTTTACACGTCTAACAATACGCACTCTTATAAGACGATTCCATTTAGTGCTACTCAATTTATTATGTATAATTTGGGTATAATATAATACTATTATTATAAATAATACAACACTATAATATATAATTATTTTAACAGATAACCTAACCTAACCTACCTACCTTACCTAATTCATTTTAATTCAGTGCTACACAATTTATAATTATTCCACAGTAGAATCGTTATACTAACATCTAGTTTTGCTTACAGTGAAAAGAGCTTAGGATATAAAAATAGTGAGAAAATTAATAAAAATATGAATGAGATAAGTTGAACAACAAAAAAGTGTTAAGTAATAGAACAACAGCTACTGCTACTATAAAAACTAAAACAATAAGAACACCAGGTCACTTTGTTGTCATTGAAAAAGCAATTGAGAATCTTGTGTCTTTTTTAAGTTGAATGTCTGCTTTGATATTTCCCTTCTGTTTATTTTTTACCATTGGTTAATATGTGTAAAACTACGAACATAAGTTTACTGAATATTAGATTAAGGATCATCAAATCTTAAAATTTTCTTTAAAACATCCATCCTAACTAGTTTTAACTAAACGTAAAAAAAAATGTTGGAAACATGAACATCAGCCTTATTCCCTTGGAAGAATGATATTTTGTATTAGTCGAATAAAACTATTAATTAAAAGATATATGTAGTTCTAGAAATGTATAACATTGATTTAATTTTTTCAATTTCCTTACAGTTGTCCACCATTTTCAGCAGGTATATTTCATAATTTAACGTTAGTTTTAGGTTTGATGGTATGCCTGCACAACTCGTTTCCTTGGATAACTGTGGGAATATTGGAATGTATGTACAAGTGTAAGCACTGATTACGCGGGTGTGGTGGAACGCAGTCGATTTGATCACTCTCTCTCTCTCCTTGTCCACCCATCTGTGCTGACTGCAAACACCATTGTTCCTATTTAGTTATACCTAGTTTCACAAATTTAGTCTTATTAATATTATACAATCATTTCATAAATCAAATAATAGATTCATTCTTAGTTTGAAATTAACAGGAATTTGAACTAGACACTTTATGCTTTACTATAAGTAAAGTAAGCGAAGAAATCAGGAAAATTATTTCAAGGTTTTTGCAGATCTCCTTGAGTCTCTTAAGTCCATTTTTTGATGACGTCCGTGAATTCTCAAGAACATTATAGACTTTAATGGCTGTGTGTTTTTGTATGTGTGTGCGTATATGTAGAGTTGGGAGAAGGGGGTATCCAAAAGTCTTACCTATTAATTGTAGAGAGTTGAAATGTTTAGTTAGCATTAAACTAATATTAGCATTAAATGAAAGATAATTAAAAAATTGTTAGTAGTAGAAGAGACCAATTTTTTTCAAAAATTGACAAATATTTGTCTTAAGATTGATTCTAAAAGATTGTAAACACTATATTGGCACTATATTCCATGAATGATATCAAATTTAACGCGAAAAATGGATTTTTTATAGGGGATAAACCGTTACGTTATGTTACGTTAATTTTTTGGCGAAATTATACCGTACTAAACGTGTAATATAGTAGATTTTGTGAATTCAGATATTTTTTCCCTATAACTACTAGCTAGAGACTATTAATATTTTATATAGAGCACCTAACCAAATAGCATATTATTTTAAAAATGTTGTTATTTTAAGAATTTGTAACCACCGTAAGTGGTAATATAGGTCTAAAATCACGGAGCTCAACTTAGAATAATCCTGACTTGTCGGATTTGATTACATAACCTTCCATTTTTTTTTCACAATCGAGCCAAAGACTTATTAGACCTTCAACATCTTGAAACAATCTTAAATGTTTTTAACGTTTTAATTTTTCATGTAAAAAGTGGAAAATATTTTAATTCATTAAAGCGAATATGATATATAGACGTGTATATTTCTGTTTGCGACAAGTGATTGAATGTGTTCTTTAGCCAGGACCACTGTGTCCTTCATTACTGTATCGCAGTAATTTAGCTAATAATTTAAACTAGTAATAAATATTTATTATGTACATACTTATACATTTCTGATATAAATATGATATGATATGTAATCAAAGTATATTTTATAGTTTTTAAACCAGATAATATAATGAATCATTATTCTCTTGACATAGAAGCACTACTTCTTTTAGTTTATTACTAAAAAGTATAGTGATCTTGAAGAAAAACATTTTGACAATTTACTCGTTTTGAGGTCCTATAAGTCATATTTTGATGATTTCTGTCTGCTTATGGCTGGGTGGATGTCTTTAAAAATTACTCCACAATTTTGTCTCGTTTAAACACTCCACAAGTCACCCCGCTTGAAAAATATTTTAATGACTTTTGACAGATATGTAGTTATGGTACTTCATCATAATTTATCTTAAAATGGTTACTAATTTTCAGGAGCGTTTCTATTGATTCTACAAACATTAAATTTTGAATTAAGTATTCTCTGAAACTTAATATTGATAAAATTTAATCTAACTATATTCACTGTTTTCAAAAACCTTTTATATATTTTTTTGCGAAATTTACATTTGAATTCCTAAATTGAAATTGATGTACAATTGTGATTAGTTCTAATATATATTTTATGGAATGTCTCATTTTAAACTGCTAATTCACAGAGTGACTGCTTTACAATTGTTTCATAAACTAGATCATTAAGTCCGACATCACTGATAGATGTTAGAGAACCAATCTTGCTGCAATTTAGTAGCAGTAACAAATTTAATGTTACGGAACTTGAGTGCCCCAAAAATGTGCAACGGGACACGACTCTGAGTTCGTGCTCTGTACAGATAACGCCATAGAGGCGGACATCATGACTTGGTGTGGTATTGGGGTGTCTGTGTGTATTACCACACATACTATTGATTCGAGCCACTATCCGTTTCCATTCAAACAATTGCAATCTCCCGTCGGCGTCTGTTTTGCAATGACGGTAACAAATTCGCAAGGGGAAACTCTATCTACCACAGGAATTGAAGTTAGTGAGACCAAGTTTTTCTCACATGGTCAACTGTAGTTTGCTTGCCCAAGAGTCATAGGTTCCAAATCTTTGTTCTTCCGTAAACCTGAACGACAGACAGCTAATGTGGTGTATACAGAGACATTTGCTGAACACTGTACTAATAATGATATTTTCTACTATTCTATAATTTTTAATGATATTTTGGAATTCCATGTATCATCGAATTTTTGATTTCGTCAAAGCCGGGCACGTCTGCTAGTACTTTAATAAATTAACATAATTAACATATAAATTTCCTTAATAACTAACTTCTTAATGAGATTATTAAAAAAATCTAAATCCACGTTGTTCGCCTATCTTTAATATTCTGTTAAGAGCTGAATGATAACTACAATTACAAAAACAGAATAGAACTCAAAATTGTTGAGCTTGGCGCAAATTGAAAGAAGGGACATTAAATTTAATATTGCTGAGTAAATAAGATACTCTATTTAGCATGTAATAGTTGTTATAAAAAGTTGAAATTGATTTTTTTGCGACGGAGTACAAGAGTTTCCAAAGTCAGAGATCTTCTTAGACTATCATAGTTGATGGATGATGAAAATTTACGAGTAGAAAACAAGTTGACGAATCTCAGTAACAACTAGTAAGATATAATTGACCCTTATTGAATCTCAAAACCGAAGCACATACACTAGACCAGAGGTCTCAAACATGTGGCCCATGATGTATTTTTTTTTGCGACTCACGAACGCATTTTCGTGAGTTCTATAAAAAAAAAACTATAGTAGCCTACATTAACTTTACTGTAAGTAAACATAATATCAAACTCGCTGACCAGAATTTAGTATTGGCTTTATGTGGTTTATGTGTAGACGTAATATTTCTCTGTTTATAGTAACATATTAGCAAACCATGAAAAATTGACTTATTCACTTCATCAGTTGTAAAGAAATTAAAATCACTGTTCCTGAACAATGTGACAGATTATTATTAATCATAAACTGGGGTCTATCTATCACCAATCTTTTGCACAGCACGAACATATCTGTTTTATTGTGGTTTCCTTTGTCGTTTATAAAATTATCTTTAGATTTTAAGTGCCTTAATGAACTATAATATTTAAGTTTATAATGATCCTTGGAAAAGTATCTCTATTGTTTTTAGGTATGATCTGCTGACAATCTTTAAACTCTTAAAAGGAATAGCCTCACATTCCATTACATGCATTCAAAGATTTTGTCTCTTCTAAATAGAGTGTAGATTCCTCGTGTGATGTTAATTTCAACTTGTTTATGTGCTAGTTAAGGGGAAAATTTGCACATATATTTCACATATATTTTTAAATCATTCTTTTGAAGATTTATTAACTGATTTAAAAATTTAAATTTAGTTGCAATGAGGTTCTCCAGGACTTCTGAATAATAAGATCATCCCTCCCGCGACCACTGTGCACTACCTGGGGCTACACTTTGACACCCGGATGACTTGGAATCCACACACAAGACTTAAACGTACAGAGCCTAACAAACGTTACAAACTCCTAATAAGACTTTTAAACTCAAAATCGAAACTTACACTAACAGACAGACTACATATATATAACACAGTCCTGAAACCTTTCTAGGCCTGTGGTATAAATCTGGGGTTCCACCAAACCATTCAACATACAACGTTTACAATCCCAATAGTCGAAAATCATTAGAAAACTATCACATTTACCTTTCTGTGTCTCCAACAAAATCATCACCAAGACCTCAATGTCCCATCTGTTCAGAACTTTGCGATAGATACAAATTATTCCACAACAGATTACTAACCCACCCCAATCCACTTGCTAATTCCCTTCACTCCCCTGTAATACCTTCGAACCCGCAAAGGCGTTTAAAAAGAAAATGGCCCCAAGACCTCCCCTGTTAAACCATGATACGGAGTGCCACCAACGGGTGTCCACTCATTCCCGTTATAAATCCCCACTAATCGTAAATACGAAATTACAATCACTTCTTAAAACAAATACTTAGTAGTTGAAGTGAAAAAAAAGTTACAATGAGCTTCTTAGACCAATTTGAACCAAGTTGTTTTAGCCACCTTTTATCTGCTTCCTTCTTTATCAATTCATCAATCGCAACCTTACGAAAGCTGCGGTGTGTTGTGCAAAATGACTCCGACCTTATTAAACCCTTTTCATACCCTGCCTCATGGTCAACTGCCTTATACCCCTGTATTCTCACGTGTCCAGGTAACCATATCAATGCTAACTTTTTTGTACTGATCAGATTTTGATAAAAGATTAAACATTCCCACACTAATATTAAGTTAAAAACATGCACCTTCATTGACACTTGTACTGTCTCACAAAAGTATGCATATCTTCAACTGTTATGTGCAATTTTTTAAAATATTTTACATACAAAACATTATCGCAAGTATTTTTTCTGAAAGATTGAGATTATTTCTACCAGAGTTTTAGAAATGTTGCAGTTTGTCACATCATACTCAATGCTATAATCTTATAATAATCTTTTCTAGTTTAGTATTTTTGATGAAAAGGTCTTTGACACATACTTTTTTTCCCTTGAGAATGGTATTGAGACTGATTTAGTTAAATTTATATTCAGAACTTCCTCCTTTCCCATCTTTCAACAATTTGTAAAGCATGCTACCTAAGTAGAAAGGAAGTACCATCAAGCACCCCACTTCTTACAATAACTAAGTCACCTGCATATCCTTGCTTAAAAATCCTTACCATAACCTTGATTACCTAGAGTATCCAGTAAGTCATCCACAACTAATCACTACAACAGGAGTGATGGGACACGCTCCTGAGAACAGTATTTAATGGTCACGATTCTAGTTGTCGTAGATTTAATAATTAATTATTCTATTAATAATAATAGTAGAACTAATTATTCTTGCACTAGATGTGGTTATCCATTCTATAGTACTTACATTAAATTATTATATAACTATATATTAGTTATAATTTAATCGATTGGAAGAGATGTCATCAAAAGCTCCTTAAATATCCTAGAAGAAACAAAAAGTAATTCTGATAAGACTTAAAGTTGCCTATTTTATGAACAAAAATTTTAGGAACTGATTGTGATAATATGGTCCTCTCATAGGTTAGTTGTCACCTTATCAAGATGCTTATTGACAAATAACTTAATAATTGTCAGTGTTACTGTAATATTACAAAAATACCGTAAGGGCTGACGTTTCAACCCGCGAGGGAATCAGTTTCTACTGTAATATTACTCTTTCAACATTGGAAGCTCATGAAATATTTGTAGTGATACAGTACCTAGGTTAGGTTAGGTTGCAGTGGTTGTCACACGAGAGACACACATTAGTCAAAGATTGTCATTTTGTGATTCTAGACAATGATCATTCTACATTTGAAATCTTAATTTTTCCTTAATTCAACTGTATTTAGAGTAAGGGTCTTTAACGAGTTCCTGACAACGTACAGACTCGGGATCGACAGCTTTATGTCCTCTCTGAGGTACGATATGCTTAGATTTTTTGTCAGCTCCCACATGAATAAATCGAGGGACAGAGTGGGTATCGAACCCCGCATCTACCAGTTCAAATATGAGCTCTGGGATTACCCTGGCCCCACGAGAAGAACAATATATAACACTAAATTATAAGTTGCTTGAATAACCGGAGAGTTGGTTTAGAATTAGTAGTTCTTTTTTGTAAAGAACGAAGAAGAACCTTTCCTATTATTCAATATTACCCCCAAAAACAATGGCTTTCCAGCAATGAGGTTCTCCAGTACTTCTGAATAATAAGATCAGAAGTAATGGGGTTCAAATTACTAATCCACATAAGTGATTAGTAATTTAAAATTGAAGCAATTAAAAAAAAATTATAGATTTATAATTTTATAAAAATAGATCAATATTCTGTCTATTGAGACTGGTACAAAATGAAAATGGCTCCATGGGAGATAAAATGTCTAAAAAATTATTGTAACGAAACATTAAGTATTTGGCTTATATCTTTCCAAATACAATGCCTCTTATAAAATACTTTACTTCGAAGTAATCAAAGGTGATAATATAAATTGGAAGTTTCCTGATTTCAAAAAAGGCATCTTGTCTGGTATACTGATGAGTGAATAATTAATAATAAAAACAGTAAAAATAGGTTAATTAGAATGAAGAGTGGACTGTGTGGAAAAGGTTAGAACGAAACAAACCTTCTGAAGCATGACGCCTTTTTGCACAACACTTCCCCACCTTTATCAACAATACAACTGATGAAAATGAAGAAGCAAGCTGAAAAAATGGGGCTTAAACAACAGAGTTTGTCTTTGTTTTAAAAAAATCCATTAAAATTGAAATTAAATTTGTAAAGGAAGGATTTAAAATATATATATGGAATATCTAACCGACCATTGCCCTCGTAACTACCACTGATGCAAGCGGTAATGAACATTATATGAATAATGCACACTTGAAAGAGGAGAATATCTTTGGTCAGTTTTTATGCTTGGGCATTCGAGGCAATCACTGGAAGAGGATAATAATTTTTAGCAAATAATACCTATAACCGAAATATTTACATAATAACTGACTGATACTTTTCTAAGGAGACTTATGAAGTTAATTAAAGAATATAAGAATCAGTCCTTCAGTTTAACAATTATAATAACAACATGTCAACTTGTCCTAGATCAATGATTTGAAGTCTGCTATATCTAATAATATGGACTTAGCCATAATGAAACAAATGAAATCATTAAATTGATTATCTATGAATGATGATATTTTACAAGTGAATTTAACAATACGTTAACAAGATAGCCACATGAAAATAAAACCAAAAATCCATTGATAGTTAATGAGTTTGATAATATTATATCTACTTATAGCAAAGTTAAGTGTAGGTCATTCCAGATATTCTTTTTATTGCATACTAATTTTATGTAATTCTTTTTCCATAGAATTTAATTTTTCTATACTTAGCCATTTACAATAGATAATTTTCTGAAATCATAAAATATTCTGCAAGCTCATTTCTATCCATGTAATTTTGAAAACAAAGTATTCAGCATATTTTCATAAAGCTGCTATTTTTGGGCATAATTTTATTTTTTGATGCATCAAACGGTATGACCTGCATCGTATCTAGAATTTTCAGAATCAATCATAAGTTTAAAATTTTGAACTTGATTACAAAATATCCTTTTACTGTTATTGTAAATATTGAACCTTTTTCCAGTTAATTCGGTTATCATATTCATAATAAACCAAAATTTTAACATTACAGAATTAGTATTTTGGGAGGGGCCAGGTTAGATCAGTGTTTAACGTACTCGCCTCTGAGCTGGTAGTCCGGGGTTTGATCCCCACCTGGCCCTCAACTTATTCAGGCGGGAGCTGAATAAATCTGAGTGCGTCTTTCCTCGGAGAGGACGTTAAGCCGTCGGTCCCGAGCCTGTACGATGTCAGGAACTGGTTCTTATCCCTACTCGAAATGTACTTCTAGGCAAAATTTAGTACACTCCCAATGTAGAATCTGTAGAATCACCGATCAAACAAAAAGCCGGCAAACGGCTGACGTTACCACCCGCTAGGGGATCGGTCTAAACAATAAAAAAAAGAAAAAAAAAAGAATAAAAGTAGTTTGGGGAAAAAAATTATGTTTAAAAACAAATTATGGCCAAAAAAGTATTGTTCCATGATGCAATATTCCCTAAAACAATTGGACATAGCCACACAATAAGATCATACATAGTTTTTAATAAAATATGAATTTGATTTATCCAATTGCATGGTCTGTGATGTGTCACAAACTTTTAGATACACACCGACCAAAAGTAGGTCGTGTCCCCTTGTCCTGTCTAAATTCAACTTTATCTTTCTATTCTATTGGTTTTAGGTATTATTAACATCTTAAATGTGATTACATCGCATTTGCATAGGTTGAGTTTATAGATTTCACCTTCTTCCCGACAGAGTCTGCGTTCTTCTTAGTCAGTCTGCATATTAAGAATGCAGATTCTTTGAAAGAAGCTGTGTTATGTTAATTAGAGCACTAATTAATCGACAATGTTTGGTTAGATATTCTATATATATTTCCAACTCCTTCTTTTGAAGTTTATTAATTTTTTTACCAAGTTTAGTTCAGTTATGCTCGTAAATGAACAACCAATCAGGCATAAATTGAAAAGAATGAAATATAGGTGTAATTAATACGTTTTCAGCAACGTAATGCACCTTAGTTCTTGAAAATAATTGGTAAATTCAAATTAAAAAAATAATTGGTGAGCTCAATTGGTAAATATACAGTATATATAAATTTATCGTATATGTCGATATGACAATATATCGCAGATTAGAAATATTCTACGTAACAATACCATCAAGGTTTCTGTAGTAAAAGGCCTATATTTTATACTCAGAGGACAGAGTGCATTAGGCTTTTACTATAAAAAAGCGTTCAGTTAGGTAGGAGTGAAGGATCCTTTGGAGCCATTGAAGTCAACCCACTGTCTCCTGTCTTCTTAACAATGCCCTCATGCTAAACACAGTCAATCGATATCAAGGGAGTAAGACCTTAGCTTTCTTTGCTTAGAATAATGAAGAAGTTGAGAGTGCAGCGCAATAACGGAACGCACCCGTGTCACTGTTACAGGACGTCTGTACATTAGAGAAACTCGGATACGTGTTTGAGTAAGACCTCTCAAATATCTTGCTTAAAGAACTAAGCAAACTTATTGGTCTGCAGTTACTCAGTAGATTGGTTTGAATTTTAAATAATTTTGATTAATTAATTATCTTATTTCAAAAAATAATTTCCCAAAATCTAGTGTATTTAAATAAAATAAAAATTCGATATAAATATTGAAAGTCAATGAGTTTGAAAAAATCAAAATCTGTATATTTTTCTAAATAGGTTCTTTTTGTAAAACTTACTAATAACTAATACACTAAAATAACAAAGTAATAAAAAATAAATATAATTGATTGGTTAATGCTACTACTATATTTAACCAAATATAATGACAACGTAATTGGCATGCTTCATTAGAACAATTAGTACATTCATGAAAGGTATGTTTCTTTTAAATCCTATAATTTAAAAAAAGAATTCAGCTAATTTATAATTAGCTAAAGAGTTAGACTGTAACAGACTTTTAAAAATCTTATTTTTTGGAATATATCAAATTATGAAATAAAAGATTTCAATCACCCCTCGATTCTGATAAAAAAATGTTAAGTTCATGTAAATAATTCCAACAAGTAGGACAGGTAGAGATTATTCGAAGTTGACTTTCCAGTTTTTAAGGATATTCAGTCTTTCAGCAGTCTAAAACTTTCGACATTTTTATTATAATATTTTAAATTATACTTTATGCAGCATTTTAATATTCTATGTCAGTAGATTTGTGAAAAAAATATATTTTATAAATTTAGAAAAATGTAGGAACTATAATTTATTTTACCTATGATGTAATTTCTCCAAAAAAAAAAACAAAAAACAAATTATACCCTTATAAGAAGCTATTATTGTGTTCTTTTTTTCAACAAATAGTGGCCAGTGTCGCGTTCACAATCCTTCAGTTTTAATATTAGGTTAAAATTGTAGATAGAAATATTAAAAGTACAAAGCTGATCTTTCCTGTTATTCCATATTATAATTTTTTTTCAGTTAGTGCTAATATTAGTTGTTTACGAATTAAATATTTTCACTACCATAGATTTAGTAGTTTAGGAGACAAAAATTCATACGATTCATTATACGGGATTTAAATTTATTTAATGGGATTATATGTTTAATATTAACGATTGTACTTCATTAAAATATTTTGGTTTAAAAAAAAATCTTCTGGACTTTCATGACTGAATACTGTCCAAAAACAAAAGTATGATTTTTACAAATTAAACATGCATAGAGGTAATCAGGTTTTTTTTTCTTGTTCAGGACATCAACCAGTTTTATCTGAGCAACTATGTGAGTCTAATTTTATGGATGATGCTATATCAACAACATGGGCGCTTCATTCCAGAAACTATACTCTAACCAAGAATTTTTTGGTTACAACAACAATTTGAACCATCAGCATGCTTGAGCTGTATCGTCCCCATAAAATTCTAAAAACATAACATAGTCCCACAAACACGACCAAAAAACCTTCAAAAATGGATTCAAGGGACCGTCAAACGTGTAAATCTATAAAAATTTCAAAATCAAGTGTTTTCAAGATTGTTATATTTTAACAGTGTTCTTTTTTTTTAAATATAAAGTATTAGAAAGTATCTTTCTCATAATGCAATATGCCCATAAGTTGCAGAGTATGTTTTCACACCAACGACTATACGAGTTAAATTCATTACAATCTGTCAAAGAGCACGATTTGTAGAGCGATTATAAAAGTTCTGATGCAAACTCATCCACCCACAGGACATTTAAAAACCATCCTAAAAATATCAATAATTGTGTTAGATCGATTTCAAATATATAAGTCCGTTAAAATCTCAAAACGGATTTCTTTCTCAACCAATATACCTTATTTACACCAAAGTAAAAATGAATTAGGGTACTGTTTAATGATAGTTATCACTAAACAGAACCCTAATTCATGTTTACTTTTGTGTAAATAAGGTATACTGGTTTACTGGTAGGTAATCGCAATAGATATTGCATATTTTCCTCGCTGTTTAAGCAATAAAGATATTATGAACTGAAAGCCAAAAAAACAGGATCTAAAGAAGCATCTTTTGATTTAGAAGCCCGGCTAAACCATACAAGACTGGGGTATTCAGACAAGAGTCAAATTATCAGTGAATCCTTAAAATTAGATTTAAAGCATAAACTCATTTGATTTTTGCTACTGAAATAACAATTGTTCATTATTTTTTAGATAAAAGGAATAGTAATTAAAAGAAAATTAAAATTTAAAAAAGAAATATATATGAGATAAAAGTGAAGTGAATTAATTCAGTTAATTAAATTTTATTATAGGTATGATAACTTTGATGCTCGATTGTTAGTAACCTTATATTAATATTAGTTAAATACTTATGATTTGAGATCTATATTAAACGAGATTACACAGAGTAGTTATTTCTTTTATAGGACACATTTCGAAAACTAAATACATGATAGTTAAAATCAGTGTGGAATGATTGTTGTTCTAGTATACAAAATCATACCCACTCACTCTTCTGTCACTTTTAACTTTATTAATGTATTATTCTTCTACAATATAAATGCATAAACGTCAATGAAAGTCTCCCAGCACCAGGGGTTTCCGCCAGACTCTCAGTGGGTTGATTATTAAGGCTCCTTATTTAGAGAGACTTGTTTTATTCCTGTCTAATTAGTAGCTGCATGAGAAACTATTCCACTCGAGTGGTTGGTTGGATGCTAAGAACTGCCCATCTAAAGAAGTCCAAAGTCCTTGACCCTATTCTCTTAGCACCCTCCCTCTCGTGGCCACTGTTATAACATTTATTGTTCTATCACATTGTGTTTTTCTTTCATAATTTATACCAGAATCTTGCCTGCCATCAATACTTAAAACAAGTTGTTCTATCAACGTAAATTATAATTCAAATTAGGACACAGCTAAATTAATTACCTCTGTGAAATTTGGATGAGACAATTCAATATCTCATAGTTCAAGTGTTCACTCTTCAAAGAAGTATACAACATTTTATATTAATGTATTCTACTAATAATATATTAATACATTAAAGTACTGTTTAGAAGATTAAAGTTAGTTACTTTTAACTTTTTTCTGGGATTAAAAGAGAACTAATGGATATGAATGTGACCATTTTTTAGAAAAATTGTTTTGTAGAATTAAAGGTGTAGATAACACTGAATTAGCCAAAAAACCACTTACTCATTGAAATAGGAAATTCCTATAAAAGAAGTACTAAAAGTAAGGAAGGTTTGAAAGCAACTTGTCAGCAGTGTTGTATCCCGAAAACTCCGATTTCACTGTGGTACCTAATCTCATACTCACACTGCCTCTCTAGTGATAACGTTATAGTACTGTAGTGGTGTGAAAGTGAGTCCAGTGGTGTAATGAAGCAGCTGGGCTGTTGATATAGCATCATTCATAAAATTAAACAATCCAGATATAAAACTGTTTGACGGCCTGAAGAACAAAAAAGGAGCAGATTACCACTAAATATATTTAATTTGAAAAAGCATAGTCACTCTGTCATAATACTCTAAGAGATCTCAAATCGGCAAATTTACGTTGATGTCAAAACGTTTCCACGATTTCAGCCGTGATATCCTTCACTGGCACAGCTTTCAGTCAACAAGAGAAACGATCTATCAATATAAAAATGTATGAAAATCTTTAAGGAAAAGGCAATAGTCTAACAATATTTTCCGATATAAATGTTATGAAATATATTCACTAGGTATAAATCGCGTAAGTTTTTTAAAAAGAAAGGGAGTCCTGGTTGACAACCTTAAATTTTTGGCGTCTCAATTTGTTCTTGAGTTACCTCCACTCGTTGGAAAGATAGTTGTGAAAGTAACTGTAGTTGAAATGCATCTGCTGGAATATTATCCCTACGAGGTAAATAACTATTTTACAAATAATTTAGAAGGTTCACTTACTTTATAGATGCTATATCTGACAGCTGCCGGAATGAATACGTTATAGGTTTGTGGTCAGGGAAAAATTTTCCCTTATCTAATTAATGATGGAAACCTTTTAGTGACAATGTACTTCAAGCAATTCATAGTTGTATGTGCTGTACTCAGTTTCCACACTTCAGAATAAATCCTAGTAGCTTCGGTATTCTCTTCTCAATTTGGTAAAACACTTCACTAAACATCATCAAGCCACCTTACTCTGGGTCTCCCTCACCTTCTAGCTCTTCCAGGATGTCCCTAAATCATGATCATTGGGGTCTATCATTCTTTTGATAAGCTTTCGCTTTCATTGTGCTTGTAATGGTTGGACAAACAGGCCCCTAATCTCCTGGTTTGTGCGAACTCGCCAAAGTCCATTTACATACGCTCCCCCATAAATCCATCGAAGCACCTTTCACTCCCAACAACGTAGCTCTTCTTCATCATTCTTTTTTTCATCAACTCTTTTTCTTTATTCACCAGCAAGGACAATAAGTTACTGTTATTTTGAGCCATAAGTTACTGCTTATAAATTAAGAGTTTGGTGTTGCGACTGATATCACGGGACCTGAATAGAGATTAGAGAGCAAAATAACATCAGTTCCTTGAGGCGATTCCTGCTATAACTTCTTGTGAAACCTGACTATTTTCTGTTTGTAGGGAGCTTAGGAAAATAGCATACCAATCCGATAAATTTTGGCCATTGAGCGCTCTATAATCTCCACTGTGATAACAAGCGCCATCATTTTTGGGGGACGACTTAGAGAGGACAACTTTTAGGTTGACGGTATATACTAAAGATAATTAAAAAAAAAGTGAGTACATAAGAAAGAAGATGTATTTCTGCGTGTTCTTTAATTGCTATTGATTTTCCGATTAGATAACATCCACCTACTGTTTGGATTGCATAGCATCGTGCATTTGATGTTGAAAAGCTTGATTGGAACGGTGAATCCGTCTTGAATCCACTTGTAGTGCAGTTTCCGCACAAGAGAAACAATTTTTCGATGGGCTAAAAATATAGATAATCACGATCGACTTTAAATAAGTAATGTTCTGACCACCATAGGATAGCTGTAGAGATAGAAAATGCAGTAGGTGTGACAACTTCAATGGTGTTTAAGCTTCTTGGACAGCTGCAATTTCAAAATACTCATCTGCTGCATACATGCTTTATCAAATTGTTCAAAAAATCTTCATATGGATCCATACAGAGTAATGACTCTACTGAAGTTAAGTGAGGAACTATTAAACCCGCAAAACTTTTTATGGAAGCAGAGTGATCATAAAACAAATAATTTTGAGATTTTGACAGATTTACATCTTTGGGACCCCTGAATCCAATTTTTTTTTATTTTTTATTAAGCCCAGATAAATGTTAGTAAGTGAATATATATCAAAACATTTATAAAACACTCTGTATGTTGCATCTTCTAACAATCTTAATGAAATTAGACAAATGTATTGTTCTCAGAGTGGAAATAAGTTACATTGAAGTACGGGAAAGGTGTTTTATATAAAAAAATTATAATAATTGTTTCTCATCCTTCTGGTTATTCTAGACTTTAAGTATTGTGTTTAGTATTATATTAGCCATATTGAATATAAATACATTTTTAATTGTGATTTAAATGTTTAGTATCAAGTGTTTCATTTTTATATGCTACATGCTAGCCTAAGAGGTTACTCTGCATTCTGTGTTGCTTTTTGGTGTTATTGTTCACTAAATGTATTCTTTCAAGTTTATTCTGTTAAATTAAGAACCAGATTAAACATTTTATATGCCCAGTTTAGCAAGCTTTCTTATGGGTTAAATATAACCCTGAAAAATTTCAAAGGGTGCAAAGAATGATATTATTAAGGAAGACAAAAGGCTTTTGGACCATATCCAACGGAGTATCTTGCTTAATGTCTGGATAAAGTGCTATTATTCTATCGATTTCAGGAAAGCCAAAGCTCTAAATGCATTGATGGGTTGACCTTTAAGATTAAATCTTAATCAATTTTTAGATTGTTAATACTCAACATGACATAGCCAGTATAAGTAGAAACTGATTTTCAGAATATAAATTTGTTGCTGGTGCAATTTAGAACAAGTACACAATTGGAAGTAAAAAAATTAATAATGTTAGGCGTGCAATAATTTTATATAAAGAATGTATAAAAACAATTGAAGTTCAGTTCATGCTTGCAGAAACCTGCTATAATAATGAAGTTAATGGCTACATTGAAGGCACTGGAATGGCAGCAAAACGGCATTATTTACTTGTTGAACAGTTTTAGACAAAATTGATGGATATGTTAAATGAAGATGAATGGATTTCTTCAGTTCAATGGATCAAATCACGTATAGACATTGAGGGAGATAAAAGAGCAGATATAGTGGTGAAAATGGCTTCAAGAAGAGAATCTTTGGAAAATATTGCAATTGCTGCTTTCCTATGTGGTGTACTAAGAAGTTAAAAAAGATTCGTTTAAAAAGTGCAAGGAAACAGAGATAAGTCAAGAAGTTGATGACTGCTTTAAAGACGTATCATACCGAACAATATTTCAGAAATTTACTGAAATCTACCAAGTACATGTCTAGTTTTAAATACAACCCTCTGACTATGGTTTTCACTGACTCTTTAAATGTTCGTATTCAAATACCATATCATCTTTTCCCTTCATTTTCATTAAATCTAAAGTTAAGCAATAGTCCTGGCATTAAGACGTGGTTAGTCTTGGATGGGTGACACCACGTGCTGTGAGTAATGAATGACTGAATCACACATTTGGTGAATCCAAGTATGTGTTTTTTTGGCATCACTGACAAGTTAATGTCAAAATATAAGAAAATAGTAAACGCCATCCTCTAAAAATCACAAACTCATTCTCTTAACATTGTTTTACTCTGAATATTTTATTATTAATTTTTCATACTGTTAATCCCTTGTAACTCTTATAGATTAACAAGCATAAAACTCTTAATGCCAGAATCACTGATATCATTTGTCAGCAACCGTATCTAATGATACCAATTTGGTTCGTTGGTAGCTTTTACACTGAGAGTACGGCCCGTTTAAATAATCAAAAATAAGGCCAAATTGTTATACAAAATTGTGTACGAAACGCTCAAGTATTACACAATTCTCATGTAATACGTGGGAGTTTTATACTTTTACATGTAAAACGTAAAAGAAACATACATTTCCAATTAGTCTTGTTAATGTGGTTTTAGAATATATAGAGTTATAGAGCTCTATCTTTAAACCCTTAGGAGAAGTTTGATAACCAACAAACTGACATTGCTTCCAATTGCTTTAAACTTATTATATACACTTTTTTTGGAAATTACATTGAATTTCTGTGAGTTTGCATATGATGTTATACTCTGTATTAGTAGATGATAGAGAAATGTGAGTTGGTAGATGATTTTATACTCTGTATTGGTAGGTGATAGGGTGCTAAGGGATAGTCCATGATAATGAGCTGTAGGTTAGCAAATATGATATTCAGGAGCTTTAGGGTTGATTTTCGCGGTTGTACTGTATAAATGTAATTTTGATAGTTCATGTGTTAGAGTAAAATATTATATTAGTTGACAATATTGGTTGTCAAAAATGAATTTATTTTTCCGAATAAAAAAATATTTTTATCAAATGATATAAAAAATAGACATATTTATGTGCAGACGAAAAGTATTACTGAAGCGACTCTATTGGTAACAGAACTTGATTTGTAATCCGATAGATGTATTAATTATCCTAATGGAGTGATTTAAGAAAAACTCTCAATGACATAGAAGCAAGTGCAGAAGACAGGGAAAGTTGACTACCTAACTACTAAAGGTAGTTAGGTTATTGTTGGTCACTAATAAGGAAGTACAAATTAAAAACGAGTAGAATGAAACAGCTTTTTAAACAGAGTCTAATAAAGTAGAACCCAATGAAAACTAATATTTAATGAATAATTATGCTGATTCTGAACATGAATTAAGTTGGTATGTAACATAAACTAAAAAAACGAAGTTTAATCATCGCCTGTTGGATAAATTTGATAAAAATATACATTCCAAAAACAAATTGGTAGACAAGAATATTTTCTTTTAATATATATTATTATATAAAAAGATTTCACATAAACACGTGAAATAACAATCAATGATCAAACCACAATAAGAAATGGGAAAACAAGAAGGAAATGGGAAAGATGTTAGTCTTGTTTTCCCATTTCTTATTGTGGTTTGATCATATATTATTATATAATGGAAGTCTGGAAAATATGATAAGTGAGTATGAAAAACGTAAAGAAGATTTTACACGAGGACGTACCAAACGATATAATAGTATAGATTTGACCACGATGTACACGAGTCGGATGAAACTATGACAACCAGTTCAATAATAATAATAACATGACAGGTTTCAAGTTTTTATAATTGGTAAAATGAAATAGCGACAATCAAAGGAATTTGATTATTTATACTTTCATAATTCATTATCAAAAAGTTTGATATAACGTCTTTTTATAATCACTTACAAACCTATCTAGACTTCTATTATCAAGTAATATATATTAAAAGAAAATATTATTATCTACCAATTTTTATCTGGAGTATATATCTTTCCTCAAATTTCCTGTACCCAATTGTTGGCTAATCAGAATTACTATATCATTGTCTAATTCACAGTATCCTTATTGCCTGCCAATATTGAGTACATCATTATTAATAATAGTTGTTATTACCCTATCATCTGCTAACTCACATTACCTTAACGACTGCTTGTTTACATTATTTTACCAGAGATAAGAGCAGTTTTTGGTAAATAAGCATCTCTATGAGGGACAATTTTCACATGATAAGGGTCAGTTCAAAAAACTTTGGTTACCAGAATAGAAAACTTCTTAAGTCTTAAAGGATTCACTCCGGACTTGCCTTCTGGATATTGAAGAAACTTTTGATAACATACTTTAGAATCCAGTGAATCAAAACTAATATATAAAGGTTTTAACTCAAGGACTATATAATGGATTAAAAGAATATAACGCAGGAAAAATTAATGTATGTGTAATATGTAGCACAACTGATATTGTGCCGTCTAGAATCTGCTCTCAGGGAGTTGTGTTATCGCCCCATTGTGGTGATTAGTTGCATGCAATCTGCTGGATCTGTAAATAATCAATGTTATGATACTCAAGGATATACCTATGACCTTGTTATTGTACGAACATGAATATATGATGGTATTGCCTCTGAGCTAGTATACCGCACGACCTTCAAATTGTTGAAAGATGGGTAAAGCATAAAGATCTGGATATAAATAAGGCTAAAACAGACCTTATATTCTTCTTAAGAAGAAAGAAAGTAGGTCTCAAACACTTTATTATTACAAAATATTAAAATAGATCTCTCAGAGGTACACGAATACTCGGAATCACTTTAGATGGAAGACTAAACTGGAAAAACCATGTACTAGATATATTGCCTGAGGGCCTCAGTTTATAATAACAATAACGGATCTGGTTATTCTGGAACAATGTTTTCAAATTCATTATTATTGATAAAATTGATATAACCACATAAAACAAAGGAAATTATTAAATTGGTCATATAAATTTGATAATAATTTACCAGAGAGTTTAATATTACGTCCATACTCTTATCATAGTGACATTAAAATAAAAACAAAACTCAAATAATGGTTAACGGGTTCGTTATTATATTTACTTATTATAAAGTTGAGTGAAGGCTACTACAGTAGTTTTATTTTCTTATGAGTAAAGTACGGTAATGATGAAAAAATTCCATCCTCAAGAGTTTGACGGATTTAGATATTAAAAGGTCCCCAAAGTCCTTTTTTGACGTTTTTCCAGGAAACCAGTGAGTGAGTGTGTGTGTGTGTGTCTGTGTGTGTGTGTGTGTGTGTGTGTGTGTGTGTGTGTGTGTGTGTGTGTGTGTGTGTGTGTGTGTGTGTGTGTGTGTGAGTAAGTGTGTGTGTGTGTGAGAGAGAGAGAGAGTGTGTGTGTGTGTATGTGTGTGAGAGAGAGCGAGAGAGAGTTGGTGGATGGGGAGGATGGGTAGGTTGTTTAGTAGGCTGTGATCCAAAAGTTTGTGGCCATGCTACAAACCACAACGCTCGATGGTTCAAATTAATAATTTACAAAAATTGGGCCCTATGGTGTAGATATGTTGTAGCCCTATATGGTGTAGCCCTATTTTTTTGGGGTAATACTGCTAGATGGGTAAGTCACTTTTTTGGCCAAAATGTGATTTTAGACAATATTTTTTCCCCCAATACTACAAAATCTAGTGTTGAAATTTTGTAATTATTTGGAATAAATAGCAGCTATAAGGAAGATAAAATCAGAATTTGCCAATGACAGGAATTTTGGAATAAAATATAAAAATGTTGAAAAAATGTGCCCTGTGCACACTAGCCAGCTTACACTACTTAACGGATCGGAATGAAACTACAACCTAAAATAGCACATTTTGGTGGATGATTTAAATATATTTTTATTGAAACTAAATGGAAAAAAAGGGTGCTATAGTTCATTTTATGTTGTCAGAAAATATTAAAAATCAACCTTAAGTTAAGAGGTTGCAAAAAAATGTCAATAAATTCCAATTACCACAAAATGCAATAAGGCTATAAAAACTGAAAATTAATCTTCAGTTTTAATAATTGATAACCTTCTGTTTATAATGAGAAACTGTTGTATAAACATTATAATGGCTTATAATTTGTAATAATGAATAGCTGATGGTTTTATTTACATTGACTTGGAAATTTTTTAGAAGAATTTAGAGCTATAAAATTATTATTTAAAGGTTGTTATTATTATTATCCAGGGTGTTATAGGTCGTGTTTGACCCTGCCCTCTAAAACACACTCCATTCATCTCTGATTTGTACTCTGCTCTCCCAGGATCCCGAACACCATTCAGCCACCTCACTGTAGGTCTCCCTCATCTTCTTCTTCCTCCAGGAAGTCCCTCCATCATAATCTTTGGGACTCTATTCTCACTCATCCATACCATATACCCTATCGGATAAGTAAGCTTTTATTATGCTCACAATATGTGGTTGAGTAAGCAGGTCACCAAGCTACTGGTTTGTACGAACTCTTTTACAAGAAAGCGTTGTAAGCCCTGGTTCAACCCCCCAACCAGAAGGACCAGTGTTTTTCTGTAGGGGTCTCCTTCCTTTAAGTGGTTGTCTCTCGAGATTATAGGAGCCACATAACTTTTGTGCGTAACCCTGCACAGTGGGCACTCAAAAGGTACTATCAGCCGGGACAGCTGAACCAAGTTTTTTAAAGAGGTGTTACTCCTCTATCATTCCCCAATGATCCTGGCTTGTCACAGGCAGAGCCTAGTCGCTTTATAGGTCCAGATTGGTGGGGTTTATTTAAAATTTTAATACAAAGAAGAGTTCTTAAACGTTTGATAAAAGAGAGCTGGGATGTTTTAATGAGTTAATATGATACATAAGAAGAATAGAATTCTTAAATCTAAAAAAACTCAACGCAAATCAAACCTACATTTTATCTTTTCTGCCGTGATTAATGGTTTTCTGTATAAAGTTCCGTTACCAATCTACGAGCTACAACCTACAGAAATTTTTATGTAAAATATATAGTGTTTAGAGTGTTTTAACTGGGCAGACTTCCTACACTGCCTTACAGTTTAAGGACTACCACAGGATTCAGAGGAATTCGGTAGCCCCCTCCGAAGAGGGCAATGCCCGTTACTCCGGGACCAGGGCTTGCTACTGGTAGTTCATCGGACCCCATCAGGTTGTCATTATTAGGAGTCTTTAGTACCTTAGTCAACGACTCATAGAGAGATTGCAAATCTTTCGTTGGCTAAACGCCACCAGCTCTGTGCAAATATATGCTAGAGAGCCTTTAAAGTCTCTCTATTCGTGAAGATAAATGAGCTCGAAGGGGGTGCTATCTATAAACGTTCTTACTCTAAGATCCCGTCAAAAGCCAGAGCCTCTACCAGGAAGTACCTGTTGTCCAGCCCGTAGTACGGACTTATTTTAAGAGTTTCAATTTACAAAAGTTTCATCAAACTACCCAATCTGCTCAACTGCAGGTAGAGTCAGCTGCCTTTGTAGCCCCTGGTTCAAAGAACCTGTGGATATAAAGCCAATGCAGCCTGTGGTAGGGCTGCATGGCCCCACTAGGGGCAGGTTTCGAGTGTTTAAGAACTCCGTTCTTTTTCAAGAATGATATATTAAAGAATTAGTAAGATTTTCTTTTGTTATTTTGGTTACAAATTTTAAACCACTTCCCCAGGGACTCAATAAACTTTAAATTCTGAATACTGTCTTGCGGAAAACAATTGATGATTTTACAATATTAAGACTATTATTACACTAAAAATAACAACTGCTTCATTAACACGCCAAGGAAGTTTTTAGTCACGAATATAAGGGATAACACATCCACCAGAAGGGCAACTTAACTAAATGAGCTAAAAATTTGGATTACAAAATAAAAAATTCCTTAAGCCAAAGAAGTTATTCTGGGTTGCTTCTTGATATAGAAACAACTTTCGATAACATGAGTTCAAATCCATTGAATCATAAGTAATATATAAATGTATTAATCCAGAAACTATAAAATGGTTAACTACCTGTAACTATACTTGCAGTATAGAAAATTACTACAACTGAAACAAGAAACAATTGTTAGGTTTGTTTAGACTGATTTATATCTTTTTATTGAGTCAAAATACTTGCAATTTATAGGTTAATAAATGAAATATTTTAATGAGTTAACAAGATAAGTAAGATGATTTAATTATTAAAGCTATAAAATGAAAAGTCTGTAGTGTATTGTATTTTTTGGAGTATGTGGATTGTTGTCTAACAAATTTTCTGTAGTTCATGTTGACTGCATTAACAAATTTTAATGTCAGATATATAATTCTTGGTGTGCTTAAGAACTGCATTGTTTGTGAAGAATATTTGAATATTGGAAAAGTACTTTTTGGTTCATTATGGGCAAATACTAATTTTAATCAACTTCTCCAGTGTTTCAATAAATTGAAAATTTTGTCAGCAATTAGGTTTTATCTATAGTAACATGAGAACTTTTTCATTTGAGTAATATTAAATCAAAAGTCAGTTCAAAATTGATGGTTAAACAGAATGGAAAACACTGAAAATCTGAAAAGAATCATTCTGTGCTGCTCCTTGGATATTCAAGGAGCTTTTGATAACATGCCTTCAAACCCAGTGAATCAAAAGTATTATTACATTTATATAAATGCTTTAATCCTAGAACTATGGAATAAATTACAATCTAATGAAAGAATAATAAGCATAAATATAGAATCTACAACTGAAATTGTGAACACTAGACGGTGCCATCAGGTAGTTGTACTATTGGATTGGACCCTATTGGATTTAGTTGTGGTTTACTTTCTGGGCACTCTAAATAATCAATATTTCGTTACGTAAGGATATGCGGACGACTTTGTTGTTATAAGAAGAGTACTGTTTGATAGTACTACTTTGAGCTTATCAGTTATGCTCTCCATATAGGCAAGAGAAGAATAAAATAGAAAAGTCTGAATATAGCTAAGGCAATCCTAATTCCTTTCTCAAGAAGAAAGAAAGTAAACCTCAAAAACCTGTTTATTAAAAGTACCGAAATACCACTTTCAGATGTACTTTGAGACAGAGTACATTATTATCTTTTCAAGATAATTTTTCTACATGAATCTTTTCAAGTGCGTTATAACTGATAAAATGGATACAGCCACAATAAAAGAAATGAATGATTAAATTGATTATCAATAAGTTTGATAATATTTCACCAGAGAGTTTGAAATTACGTCTACACGATTGACACATTAAATTGAAACCATAAGTCAACTGATTGTCAACATGTTTAATATTATGTTACCTTATTGTTAAATTCAGCGAAGGTCACCCAACATTTTTTAATTATAATGTAAGATATAATATATAGATATATATTTTGTTAATTACATTTTTAATAAAATAATATTATGTCTTATATTTTAAAAATATATGGAAAACAGTTTAAAAAAATACAGATATTACATATTATGAAAATAAAAACTATATGCTAATAGTAGTAGTAGTAGTAGACACACAGTAGGTTGCAGTGGCTGTCCCCTACAAGGAATATATTTAGTCCGCACATTGGGCCCTTTGTAATACCACACAATGAAGATTGATTATTCTACATTGGGAGTCCTATATTTTGCCTAACTCAAGTGTATTTAGAGTAGGGGGGGATCTTTAACAAGTACCTGACATCGTATAGGCTCGGGACCGGCTCAACGTTCTCTCCAAGGGACGATGTGTTCAGGTTTATTTACCTCCCACGTGAATAAATCGAGGGCCAGAGTGGGTATCGAACCCCAGAACCACCAGTTCAGAGACGAGTACGTTAACCACTGAGCTAACCTGGCCCCCAAACTATATGCTATAAAAATATTTATTTTGTTTTGATGAAATATTTGGCACTGTTTTCACCGGCAGGTTTATCAATATTCACCAATGCCGAAAATATTTAAACTGTTATGCAATTTCCTAGACGACTGAAAAGCGGTTTTTATAATACTCATTTCTTAAAATAATAGTTGGCCAAGGTAGGAACATATCTAATATGGTTAGCCAGTTGTAATTGAACGAGAAATATATTTAATAAAGATATTAAAGTTCCGAGCTTGCATATCTTTTAATTTTGTACAACAGCGCTAATAGATTTATTCAATTTGAAATCCTTTCAGTATTCATTAAATATATAGATTAAATGGAGAAGAAAAAAATTAAGTACTTTTTGAGTACTTATATTCTCCACTAAACATTTAATACGTGAATCAAAGTCTTATTCAAGCATTTCGAATCTGTTTATTTATATTGGATGATTTTTTTTTTTTAATAAAGGCAAATATGCCAAATTATTCAAAGGAAATAACCAACCATTCTTCAATATAGACCGATTTTAAAAATAGCTTATGTTTTATAGAAGTTACCGTTATCAGTTTAATGGACTTTTTAGACTTCTATTCATACCATTTATGTGTTAAATAATACCAATATAGTTTATAGACATCACGTCTATTCCTTGTTATCACAAACAGAAAATCGATACTCCTTGATTTTAGAAATATCTTGATTACAGATACAACAGAGTCCACCATCCTTTCCAGATCGTATATCCAACCTCTCTTAAAATTACATGTACTTTCACTTAATAATTAAAAAACAGCCTATTTATGCCTTAATGATACAGTTTTAGTTAGGAAACTAAAAATTTTAAATTATTGAGATAAATATGCTACGGCGACGAAATGGTGACCGGTAAAGAATCGCTGATGGACTTCTAGTTTGAAGTCAATCCAGTTTCTTATTAAGCTGAACCAAAAATGAATAATCCATTTTAAATGACCGTATTTTGAATTAAATCAATTAATGCAACAATTGGAATATTTCAAATGAATAGCTATATTAAGTCGATCATAAAATAAAAAGAAAATCATATATAATTAAACTTATATTCCTATTGAATCAATCAACTTCAATTATGTAATGAACTGTAGTGTATGTGTATTAACCATATTGTATTACAAGTGATCAATGAAAAGTAGGTGATATCTTTCAACATGCTTTTGTTTTTTATTAAAACATGATAGCAATAGCCTTATTTTCAAGTCTTATATCTGAGGATTATTCTTTGGTTAGAATATTAATGTTAGGTTTCGTAAAGGTAGACTAAGCTAGAGGCTATCGATCAAACACTTGATACTGTAGGAATTGAGTTTCCCACTAGTTGAATAGCCTTGTTTTTATTACTGTTTTCGAAAGCTATATTAAATATATTACAATAAAAATGATATATATGATGTATGCATGCTTTCTGTAAAGAGGAGTTAATTTTATTTAAATTGGACTTTTCTTAAAGAGAATATTATGCTGCTTTTTAATTATTGTTAGTTGTTTGACTGTCTGATGTGAAGGCACAAGTATGGATCGACCCTGAAGTGAAGAAGCTTTGAAAAGTGTTCTGTCTGCATATGACTTTCTTCCAGAGACAGCCACCAGCATATCAGCTATCTGTGTTCGAAGAACACTCTTGCTGATCCTACCAAACAATTGGATAGAAACATATTGAATTCAAAATATCAACTATATGTAATTGTTTAAAATAAACCGATGGCTATCGAAATATGAAAATAAAACGACTCAAAACTTTCTAAGATCATGCGGTATTCTGCATGAAAATTGCGAATATTTCAAAGTAAACAGGTAGACTGTCTGCTTGGCATTAAAAGTCTCTAGCAGTAAACCTTTTGTTAGAAAGTAAGTAAAAACTTAGCCTGGGATACGTGTTTCTTCAGTGATCAATATATATTAACAAGAGTAAATCACTTTTGAAATTTACACTATCTTCAAATTAAAAAAGTCTGTCAGTTGATAATAGCTTTACAATTAAAACGGTTTGTTTAAAAGTTGGCCTTATATACTTGTGTTGTTGCAATATTTATTTTATCCAGTTCTTATAGGGTAATTGTAATAAAATAATAAATAAATAAGTTATTACAATTGAGAATTAAATGTAGAATATGTTTGTTTGTTTTTTTTTACTTTTAACTATTTTAATAATTCGACTCGACTGTATTTGCACTACGTGGTTAGTGTCAAGCGACGAATACTTTTTGCAGCTGCTGCATAGTGGTAATGTTCGGCATAAGCTAGCTGACACTGGGCCTAGGGTGAATGAACTCGAGACCAGGAGCTCCCTGACGAGACCAGAACTGTACCTCCATGCGGGCCTACCTCTGTCGCTCGCTAGCTTTTCACTTGACTTTATTTCAAATCAACTTACTGTTCTGTGTAAATTATAGTATAAACAAAATTTAAATTTGTTTAAATATTTGAAAAGAATATTCAAAATGCATTCAAACAACTGAATGTTTACTAAATAGTTATAGTTCCTTTTTTTAATTTTAAATTAAAAAAAAAATAGAACGTTTTAATAAATAAAGCATTACAGTGCATCAACAAATTAAGATATACTATGTAGACATAGTATTATATATATATTTACACATTAACATCTAATAAATAAGCAAGTATAAAGTATAGTCTTCAAGATAAACATTGTAAATAACTAAGCTTTAAAAATCGACAGTCAAGAACTCTTTAATAGATTTTTCTTTGTACGGTAAAGGTATAAGAATCACATTTGTTTTTGTACAACAAACCCGTCACAGCTTCGCATGGGTAGCAAAAGATATGAGTAATAATTTATTTGGCTGGTTTTTAAAAAAACTGATATATGTGTTTTATGATTTTGGTATTGTATAGTATCTGAGTTTCATTTCAAGTGAATTGGAATTTGTTGGAATTAAACTATCTAATACCAACAAACAATTCATATAATAAATAAAGGAAAGGTTATCATATTTTTAGCAGATAAAAATAAAAAATGCTCCAGAAAATATGCTCTGGAAAAATATTCCAGATGTATAAAGAAAATAAAAGCTTCATTAAAGCATTCTAAATTTATCAACAGAATTTCAGCTTTATTAAAACATACAATATACAAAAAAGATTTTAAGTGCTATTTATATTTATTTATATAAATATATATATATTTATAGTACTATATATATATATATATATATATATATATATATATATATAGGTGTATAATGTAATCGGGATTCGGTCAATTTTCAAGGATCAAAATCAAACTCTCAATGCCGACGTTTCGGTTTTATTTTAATTTTTTTTTTATTTATTTATTTATTTATTTTTTTAATTTAAAAGGTTTTAAATAAAACCGAAACGTCGGCATTGAGAGTTTGATTTTGATCCTGGAAAATTGACCGAATCCCGATTACATTATACACCTATTCTATCCAACGGTTGATATATTATTGAATTTGTTATATATATATATATATATATATATATATATATATATATAAATGTATGTATACTATATATAGTATACATGTAGACTTTATTATACATTATTATGACTTTATATTATATATTATATTATATATTATTACTTTATATTATTATTATATAATATTATTATAATATATAATATATAAATATAAATATAATATATAAATAATATTATATATTATTATTATTACTTTATATTATATATTATTAGACTTTATAGACATTATTATACATGTACATAATACACTATACATGTAGCTTTTAAGAGAAGTATGCTTCAAATGATATAAAGAAGAAAAGTAATTTTTCTTTCTTCATTTACATGTACCTATTTGTTAGAATGTGTGGGAAAAACTAAACTTTTTTTAGAATATTACTTTTTAACGGAATAATTTCCCTGCAAAGAAAAAAGTTTGATTTTTAGCAGAACTTTCCAATGATTGACCTGAATGGTATTCTAGTTGTCATGGGTTATCGAATAATAGATCATATACAATACATAATAGGATGCATATGATCTGCGTACACACTATTCGTTATATATATTACACACACACACACACACACACACACACACACACACACACACACACACACACACACACACACAAATAAGATATGAGTATATATATATATTAAATTGGAGAAACGGTCCACACGGACTATAAAACTTTAAATTACACAAATATTACTCAGAAAAAAGATAAAATACACACTTACTTAATTCAATATTTCGAACTTTTGTTCGCCATCAGAAGAACAGTAGAAGAATGGACGAAGTGAGACAGCTAATCGTCTTTAAGTCTTCTCCTGATGATGAACAACAGTTCGAAATATTGAATTTAGTAAGTCTATATTTTGTCTTTTTTCTGTGTCATGTTTTGTGTAATTTAAAGTTATATATATTAATAGGTAACTTACAAATTGTTTTAGACAGACTTGCCGGATCAGTTGTAAGAATTCGACATCGCTGGCACGAGAAAGTCAAACTGTAAACAACTGGGAATAGATGAAGCATACATGATGTCACAGAGAAACATATATCCAAGAAATCTGCTATAGAATCTAAGTTCTAATCACAGTATGTTTTCAGATTTTCTCTTAAGTCATCTGTTTTTAAGATATATACTTTTAAGTTTTTTTCATTCTCTAGGTTATACTCAATTGCATACCTTTATGAACTGAATTTCTGAAATGCATTTCTCATTATTTATCTAGGGCATAAAAAGGAATACTTTTCTCGGTAATAAAAAAATTACAGAGCAAAGGTAAATAATCTCTGCTTATTATTTACGGTATAGTCCAAATTCCATGTCTCTTAAATAAGTGGTGTTTGCTCTGCGTTGACGAGTCAGTCAACGCAGAGCAATATATATATATATATATATATATATATATATATATATATATATATATATATATATTAGAATACGTTGGCAGCAGGTCTTCTCTCAAACATATGTTGTTAAAATTTGCAGCAGCTTCTGCACTCACTAACTTTAATATGTATGTAATGTGTGTGTGTGTAATATGACATGTATGTAATTCCGACGAGCAGGAGCCTGGAGCCGAGCATGAGGTCCAATCAGAGCAGCAGCCTTAACCCTGCGCTATGATTGGTTCGAATTAGTCAACCTGATTGGCATTTAAGCTGTTTACTACAAGGCATGCTCTACCTGAAGATGACCAATGTTCCTATGGTCGAAAGCTCGTGTAATATTGAAGATGTCTCTAGGACAGATGCTGTGGCAACTGCAGCCAGAAGAAAGAAAAATCGCCCGAAGGATCGAGGCCACCAGCTTAAAGTTAGTGAGTGCAGAAGCTGCTGCCCCGGAGCTTCAGCGCAGTCACCTAGTGTACGAATATACTTGCACCACAGGTGAATGTGAAAGCCTGCCTTCCAAGTACATTGGGATGACTGCGACTAAGCTCTCTAGGAGGCTAACTCTTCATTTGACTGCGGGAGCCCCCAAGAAACATACACAGGAAAAACACAGCACTCAGCTGACGAGGGAGATGCTGGTGCAGGGCACTGCCATCATACAGGCGGAACAGAATGCGGAGAAGCTACAAATATTGGAAGCCCTGTACATAAAGGAAAGGAACCCCTCTATAAACCTCCAGGTCAAGGACATGTATGTAATTCCGACGAGCAGGAGCCTGGAGCCGAGCATGAGGTCCAATCAGAGCAGCAGCCTTAACCCTGCGCTATGATTGGTTCGAATTAGTCAACCTGATTGGCATTTAAGCTGTTTACTACAAGGCATGCTCTACCTGAAGATGACCAATGTTCCTATGGTCGAAAGCTCGTGTAATATTGAAGATGTCTCTAGGACAGATGCTGTGGCAACTGCAGCCAGAAGAAAGAAAAATCGCCCGAAGGATCGAGGCCACCAGCTTAAAGTTAGTGAGTGCAGAAGCTGCTGCAAATTTTAACAATATATATATATATATATATATATATATATATATATATATATATATAACAAACACTTTTTCTTTTTCTTGGAGTTTGGTCAGGGTAAATATATGGAATCACCTTTTTGCCAACGTTTCGTCTTTATTTCAAGACATCCTGAGGGCTATAAACTAACAAAAAAAAAAAGAATAAACAATGGACATTTGTCATTTCTACTTTAAAAACATCATAAACAAATTGAAAAAAGAACTTACTGAAGGTGTTCTTTATAGCCCTGAGGATGTCTTGAAATAAAGACGAAACGTTGGCAAAAAGGTGATTCCATATATTTACCCTGACCAAACTCCAAGAAAAAGAAAAAGTGTTTGTTAATATTTCGTGGTCAAGAAAACAGTACCGTATATATATATATATATATATATATATATATATATATATATATATATATATATTATAAAGATTTCACATAAACACGTAAAATAACAATCAATGATCAAACCACAATAAGAAATGGGAAAACAAGACTAAGATCTTTCAACCGTAACAAGCGGTCTTCGTCAGAGTCAAAAACCCAACTAAACACTAGATGCAGAAAACATCTGGTGAGGAGTTGAGAAGATGTTCACTTCTCAACTCCTCACCAGATGTTTTCTGCATATGGTGTTTAGTTGGGTTTTTGACTCTGACGAAGACCGCTTGTTACGGTTGAAAGATCTTAGTCTTGTTTTCCCATTTCTTATTGTGGTTTGATCATATATATATATATATATATATATATATATATATATATAGATTTCAAAATACACACGTGGAATAACAATCAACGTTCAAACCACCATAAGATTAGATTTTCATAATTTTTGATAATATTCAAACATGGGAAAGTTACTTTTTCTTTCGTTCTTTGTGACGGTTTTTACTTCACAAGAGACTCGATAAATTTAAAATTTTGTACAAATATTTCGTATTTTTACAATTTTAAAAAAGTAACATAACTATAAGGTCTATCTGCAGTAACATGCAAATTTTTTAGTAAATAAGGAACTTTATAAGAGACAAAATATCTATCAGAAGGAGCTTCTGAAAACAGAAATTCTAATACATTTAATCAGTACTAATATAGAGTTGTATTATTGCAGAAAGTATAGAATGTATTAATACTTATACAATGAAAGGCGTAAGTATAGTATCTACAAGAACTGAAATTGTGACCAGCAGAGGCTGTCCTCAAGGAGGTGTATAGTCGACCCTATTGCGATGGAAAGATTATTAGCTATGGAAAGTCCTACTGGATTCTCGAAATATTCAAGATTATAATAAGCAAGGATATGCATATGACTTTTTCATTATAAGAAGAATAATGCTTGTTGGTACAGCCTTCGAGGTTATGCAGCATTCTCTCTACACACTGTTGAAAAGTAGATAAAGAAAAAAAACTTTGGTTGTAAATCTATTTAAAAACGGTCCTTATTCATTTCTCAAGAAGAACTATAGTTCTCAAATACTTCTTCATTCTATGTTAATCAAACCAATCGAGTTTAAGAGGTTAACGATGTTTGGCAAATTATTCCTAAGATCAATAGAAGTTAGAGGTACTTCTCCAAGGAAAATTATATAGTTTATTAAAGAATTCCAAATTTTATGTTGATTTAGAAACGACAAAAGAAAAGTCAATACGACGAATTTGATAACGGTGCAACGAGTCCGATGAAACTACGACAACCAGTTTAATAATAATAATGAAAGATTGTTCTACGTCAGTGATTTGAAGTTTGTTATAACAGGTAAAATGGAATAACCATAATAAAAGAAATGAAATTGTTACTTTATTATCAATACTTTCGTAATTCATTACCAAGAAGCTTAATATTACTTTAACATGAAAGTAACAGGTAAAATTACCTAATGAACCATTCTATAGTTATAGGAGACTTACAGTAAAATATTATCGAAACTCAATTGACTATCAACTAGATGGACATTTTGTTTATTTATGGCAAAGTTGATTGTAGGCCACTACAATTTTTTTCCCTTTGACAACTTATTTTAAAAAAAACTGTGCTCAATAAATTATATTGTCCCTACTTTCGGTAAATTTATTTTCAATGCTAGAAAGTTTAATAAGGAGAGTTTATAACTTACTTCTTTTTAAAAGTATTGTAATATGAAATTGAATATAAAAATGAAAAAAAAAAAGTTAAAATTACCAGAAAGTTTTGAGTTTACTTATTGACCGGTGAAATGGAAAATTGGCGTAAAGGAGTTAGAAAGTTGTTTCCCTCATTCGTGTTCTTAGAATTTTGACTTCCATTTTAAATAAAAACTGTCACAGAATTGTTGTTGTTAATCATGTCGATATAGGGGGAGATCTGTCAGTCTAACTGAGGGAAGACATGATGATCAGTGACTTACCGCGTAGTCAGCGAAACCCAAGGATAATAACTATCATTATTAACAGTTATATAATAGTAATTGCAAATAAAAAAAATGACTTTATTTTGAAGTTAAATTTAAATTTATTATTTTAACTGACAGTTAAATTGTTTACGTATCAATATTTCTATTTATACATTTTCAAAATAACCTTAAAATATTAACTATTGTTTTCTTAAAAAAAAAGAACGGATTATGATGGTATTCATAGGCAGTGAAGGATAAAGATTTTAAATAGAATGATTAAACGCAATTGGCATTTACTTATAAAACTACTGGGGAAAAATGTATTAGTATTTTAAATTAAAATAGATAAAACATATATGTATTGTGCTAGAGAATTGTGGAAATGTTGGTTATGAAGAAAACATCAATCGGTTTATCACCGACGTTTCGCCAATATTTATTGACTTTTTCAAGGCAGTTATAATACATAATATAATAAATGTCAAAATAATACTCAATATGAAAACTTTCGAATATGACCTTGAAAATGTCAATAAATATTGGCGAAATGTCGGCGATGAACTTATTAGTGTTTTCTTCGTATCCAACATCTCCGTAATCCTCTAGAATTACTAGACTGCATTGTCGACCACGGTACAACTTATCATAAACATATTATTAGGATGAAAAACACATTAAAACCCAAAAAAAAGGAGTAATCTGTTGTATCTACAATTATTTATTTCAGATTCATAAACTTTAAAATTAATCATGAATAAAAATAAAAGCCTTCAAATTAAGCATCCTTGTATTCTACTTGCTCACAAACAACTATGTTTGTTTATTTTGACTCATCTTTCAAGCTATGTATAATAAATGGTAGTAGGTCTACTGGTCTTTAAATGAGTTATACAATTTACGATGTCACCTTCTAAGAAATAAGTTTTAAAATTTATTAAAATCATTATTCTTAAAAATAAGAATTTCAACATTTCACTTGTCCTCTATATAGTTAAGTACTTCTTAATTCTGGTTTTGCATAACTCTCCTTTTTTCATACTTTCTATATTTCTTGTCTCAAATGAAATAAATATTTCTTATAAAAAAATTTAAATACGAATAAATTTAACAAAATAATCAGTTGTAGGCATTAAAGAAGTAGTATTTATTCAGTTCTATTCATTATATGTATTAAGAGAAAATAAAACTATGTTTCTAGCATCGATTTTTTTCAATAGTTGTATTAACCTTCCAGTATTTAACAACGTCTCAGTTCACTGTTAAAAATCTAGGCACCAGGAATAACCAAGTATAAGGAGATTCTGAGATCATGCTTCTGAGATCGACACGGAAGACCTCACCGATCAAGCTACCAAGGGGCATTTTCATGACATGATGAACAGTATTTTGTTTCAGTCCCTGCATATTCATGTTCTACCATCCGACGTTCTTTTAAGACAACTTTAACGATCATCACATAAACAAAAAGAGCATTGTACTTGGCGTTCATATAGCCAAACTATTAATATTTGGTTCTATCAATTTGTTTAACATTTTATCTCCAATTGAGCCATCAGTACCAATGTACTGCAAATTGATTTTCCTTTATAAAAATATCTAATTGAGTAGCGATTAATATTGTCATTACACTGCAGATAGAACAGATCGGATGACTTCTGCTATCTCTAGATACTCTTGTTTTTATAGTTAATTGAGGCCAATTTGAGTACTTTTTTCATTAAATTATGGATATCAAACAACCAATGCATATAATAACATTCGTTTTATTACAGCAGAAATAGTAACTTTATAGATCTAATGTAAGGACAAGGGGTTTTCAAACTCTATGTCCTACAAAGAATTCCTAAGAGTAGAAAAGTTCCGTTGGGGCTATATCCAATGCATCTGTTACAAGGTTTTCAACTAAAGAAACTCCAACTGTATTTTTTTATTTTGATAGTTCTTTCTTAATATATTTTATGAAAACCTTATTGAAATCTACTCTAATTCTTATTGAGAAATGTATAAAAATCGTTTTAGCAGGATTAATATCCAGACTTTTTTCTTTTATTCATCTTTCTAAAATTTAAAGAGCATGATGAATAACCACATAGCCAATATCATCAAATATTCCTATTTTTGTAATAACAAGATCATATAAATATTCTTGCGTAGCGTAACCTTGATTACTGAAGAGTATTCAGTAGGTCATCCACAACTAATCACTAAAGGGGTGATTTCACACTTCCCTGAGGGCAGCTTTAGTTGTCAACACTTCAGTTGAGGTAGAACCAACGCTTAAATTAATTATTATTGCATTAGATTGATGTAATCTATTATATAGTTATTGGATTATTAATTCTATAAATTGGTGCTGATTAAGTTGATTCCAAGGCGTGTATCACACACACGCACACTTATAAAAAAATTTGGAGTGGCCTACACTCAACTTTACTATAGGTAAACATATTATACTTCTAGGGTAAATAATATATAATATTCCATTTAGACATAATATAAATGTCTAAATGGGATATGTTTATTATTCTTTCATTCCTGGAGGTATTACTGATAGTGATTGATCCACTTATCAATATATATGCTTATTTTTGTGTATCACACCACTGATGCATATAATATTATTAATATAACTACAGCAGTAATAACATTTTTGAAAAGCGAAAGTGTAGATTTTGAATTACGAAATAATTTCTTACAAGAGAACATGGCTTTTGTTCCAATAGCCAGTGGATCTCTTTCACAGTTTACCTGATCCCTTTTTCGTTGAATATTTAAAACAAATTTTCCCATTTTAAACTTAAAATATTCCTATTTTGTTTGAAAAAGTTCAGAAACATATAAGAAACAATGTTTTAAGATAATTTTTAATTTAAGATGTAGGGCAATTACATTTATTTTTCTTTACAAAAAGTTTTCAATTTTGAATTATGTTTTACATTTTTGGACTTTTATAGAATTATTATACTGGGAATTTTATGGCTTCCTAGTATTTAATAAAAACCACTTTTCTTTCCCTTCGTCAAAAATCATATATACGAATTTTTGGTAGAACAATCAGAGCTATTATAATTGTTTAGATTAAACTGAGGGTCTGAGACTCATCGATAGAGAGCTGTGCTACCATATGCGTCCTAGTGAGCTTCCCTTTGTAGTTTTTAAAATCAGCTTTGGATTTTAATTTCACTATTAGGCATCAAAATTTTCCTTAGAGAATTATATCTCACTTCTTTTTATTATAGGTATTACATACATCACTCAAAGTTGTATACTTACAGTCCAAAGACGATGAATGTCAGCTGCTGAAACGTTTTGGGCTTGTCTAAAATTTCATTACATCACTTCCTTTACATTTCACGAAATTAACCATCGTTATGCTAATTTTTTGTGAATGTAACAAGTAAATGTACAAAAGAACGAGGTTCATATCATCACAAATGAATGCTTACTGAATCAATGATCACGAAAATGTAACAAAGGTAGTGCACTTTTAGTAGTGTTCAACTACTGGTGCCACGCTAGAACAGCCTTTACTACTCGAGCAGTCCTCGTAAAATATTATATTCTAGCCTTAACACAGGGGCAGTGTTATTCATGGTAGCATAATGTACTTTAAAAAGTTTCGGAGTTTTTCCAAAACCGGCAAAAAGTTTTTACCTGTGTAATTATTAATCGTTAGGGTTATTTAAATCTTGGAACATAAGTTTTTCTGTAAAAATAAAAACTGCACATTGTACAAAATTATAAAAAATCAACTAAAGAGGCCATGGACAAAAGAGATTTTGATTAAACTCATTTCCATTCTTTGTAACACATGAAATAGACTTATTTAAGAATTATAGTTCAAAGATAGAATTATAGAGGATTGTGGGCCATTTCTGATGATTGAGAAACAGAATATAGAAATGGACAGCAACATACTGATAGAAGCATGACCACAGTAATTCTTCAATGAACCACTCAACAAATCGAGTACTTATAAAAAATAAACTTGATACATTATCTAAAGAATGGCTTCTTAAATTTGAAAGTACAACAGTTTTACAGGAAATGTAAGTACAGATCAAAGCTTTCATTTAGAAATATGGATCAATTTGCATCATCAATTTCCACTCTGTTTTCTTACATAAGATTAAAGTTAGTGAACACGTCAAATTAATAAAATTAACTTTAAATTAGCAATAATGGTGTCTTTAATATTTTCAAAGAATTTACTACTCTTCAATAAATAGAACCAAATATAAAAATTTGGAGTGATGTTGATACAAACCATGTTCAATAACTTTTTCGTTAATTTTCTTTACAAAAACACTACTCATTACAAAATGCCTGCCCATCCTTTCAACTTGAATATTTGTTTTACCCCTCTGATAAAAACAGACCCACTGCTGCCTAAACTCAACTTTACTGTAGTATAATGTCACACTATTTTCCAATTGAGTTTTGGTTTTATTTAATAGTAATATCAAACTCTCTGTCAAAGTGTGATCAAACTTATAGATTATTATTAGTATAATGATTTCACCATTTTTAATATGGTATATCCTTCCTTATTTTCCTCTTATCTAAGTACCCACATGTAAGCCAAATCACATTTACGAATTTTATTTATAATTTCTGACCTGTCAGTATGCCAGACGAGAACCTATTTCTGGATGTCATGAAACTTCTAATGTTAATAAATTCTTTGCCTCCTGTATAGGACTTAATCAATAGCATACCAGTAAAATAATTAATAATTCGTTCAATTAAATTATTGAACAATTTTTGTCCCATAATGACATTTTCGTTTCATACTAGTCTCAAAATGACTGAAAATTTCTTATTCTTGATAAAAAAATGTCTAAGGAAGGATATATCACCCTTATTATATCCACAATTTATTGCAAAAACTACATTAGGCAGAAAATCAAAACTCACACTAACAGACAGACTCCACATCTTGAATCCAATCTTCAAGCCTTCTTGGGCTTATGCTATAGAACTTTGGGGTTCTGCCAAACCTTCAAATATTCGTCCTATACAAGCCATCCAATCAAAAATACTCAGAAAACTCTCATATCTCCCATTTTACGTCCCAAATATAATCATTCACTTAGACATTAAAGTCCCCTTCGATCTCGACTACGCAAAAGACCTCTACAAAAAATTCCACAGTAAACTCTCAATTCATCCAAACCCACTTTCTCAAAACCTTTCCCAACTAGTAATCCCCACAAAACCCCAAAGATGACTAAAACGGCAATGGCCACGTGACTTTCTGTCGCCCTAAAGCTTAAACATAGTTACGGAGTTCCACCAATGGGTGTCCACCCGATTTCCGCTACATAATCAAAAAGCTAAAGGAGTAACCCTGAAATGAAAATTACTTCTAAATACATGAAATTGTAGTCGAAGTATAAAAAAAAATTTCACTTTTTATTCCAATTATTTTATCAATCTTATTTACTTCTGTATCTAATTTTATACTTTTGTACAATATGTAATTACATATATTTAAAAACGAATTAGAATAGAGAAAACTTATGTTTCTGTCTTGATCTATAAAAAATAAATATTGATTAAACTTGTAACTCTCCTGGGAGTAGCGGCTTGCATCCCTAATTATTGTTTTCTTAACGAGAGCCTATTCAAATGGCTGAAGTAGTGAAAGGCTCACCTTCAAATATTCGGATGTCACAATTTCGCCAATAACTTTCTTCGACTTGTTTTTCTCCTTAGCCTTGAAGTCAAGACCCGTTTGCGTATCTTTACTTTATCATTAATTAATTAATCATTAATAGAATAAGTTTATTTTATTAATATAGATAAAAATATCAACCTAACTTCGCTAAACATTGTAAGGACATAAATTGATTACATTGTCAATAAAGAGTAATAAGCTAAAAAAAAAAATAGGAATAATATATGGGTTTATATAATTTTTAAGATCTCTGAGGGAAAACACACTTGCCGACAGAAAGCATATTCATAGGTTGATCCAAATTACTTTTCCCTAGGAGAGCCCCATATGCATGCCCAAAATTTTCAATCACACTTCATTAATGATTCATGATGTTATATTTTTACAATTTAATTAATTTATAAATTGAAAACCTATTATTTTATACATATATTTATAAATATATGTATAAACACATTATATGCTTATTATCTAACAGATTTAGTAGCTCTTTAATTATTATATTAAGAATTTTTTAAGCAACTAACCTAATTAAACATTAGTCATCATTCTAAATATTGACGTTAAAATACAACTATGTGTATATGAAAAAATTGAGAGTGGTCTACACTCAACTTTACTATAAGCAGACATAATATAAAACTCGATGAGAATTAACTGATTTTTAATGTTATTTTAAATGTGGCTATTCTGTAGACTAATATCAAAACTCATAGGATAATCCATAATTTATTATGTTTACATGTGGCAATGGTCCTTTTATCAGTTATAAGAGACTTGAAATCATTGATTAATCTAACTTGTTATTAATACTGTTAATCAGAGGATCTTAATCACTTGCGACTCGTATTCTCATGGCCATAGTTGTCACATCCTTGTTTCTAAATTCAACTTTAGACATAAAGTTCTTTAATGAACTTCATAATTGTCCTTAGATAAGTATCCCTGACTTCTATTGTATTTAAGTATCATTTGAAAAAAAACTTTATCCTGTTCAAGGTGATTGCTTGCTTTCAGATAAAACGTACCAAAGGTTTCAGCATCTTCTAGACAGAGAGTAATGACAACTTGGATATGCAATAGTTAAAAAGACAAATTTTGAATAGATATATTACATATATCTTTAAATAGCTACAAGAAGATATTGTATTGTTTTACAAATATAAATTCAGTTGGAAATAGGTTTTTAAACTAAATTTAAATTCTTTAACTCTATTTATATACTTATTTAAATTATTCCTAAACTGAAAATACTGGAGATCGCAGGATGTTTATTTGATTTTAACCTTTCTGAAATGGCTCACTGAAACATTCCCCAGTATTTCCTTGTTTCCAGGTACCAAGTTGAGAGTCAATTTATTCAAACTGGTTTCATTCTTAATTTCTGTCATGTCAGTATATTAGACTGGAACCCCTTTATTGAAATAAGGAAGCATCCAATCCAGGTGATCATTTGTATGCACTTTGACGCCCCTTTAAAATATTCTATGAGCTTCATTGTATCTAAGTAACATATAGGTCAGATTATTAACGTTATATTCATGTTAATTTTTGGATATTTTATCTTCAATAGAAGTTTTTACATTTTGTATCAGTTTTAATAGACTTAAAATTAATTTTTTTGGATAATAATATCTAAGTGGGATATTTTTATTGGTTTATCCATTCTGGAAGTAGGGCAATTGGTTTATAATCCATTTATCCCTACACATTGTTCTTGTAAACCACACAACCGACGAATATGATGCAATTGGTTTTACCACAGCAGTAATAATACTTTCGTATACTCAAAGTGAAGATTTGGTGTGAAGAACCTATGTTGTACAAAAGATTCTCTTGCAGCACAACATTCCTTTGTGCCCATAGTCAGTATATCTGTTATATGGCTTTTCCAATTAAAGTCTTTTATTCAAACTTATCCAATTATTAGTCTTTCATCTAAAGAGACTTCAAGAATATGTTCATATCTTTGATATTTCTAAATTCATATTTTTTCTCCTTGTGAAAGGTATAAGGTTGACAAAAAAACTGTCAACCCATCCAAATCTCCTTGTTCGGGAACTAAATCCTACTCCCAACCTTTCCTAATTCCACGAGTCTCAAAGTTTCCTAGTTAAACTAAAAATGACGACCACATGACTCCAAAAGTATACAGCACCTCAGAGAATGCAAAGAATGAAGACCAAACGACCACGAAGACGACACATTCCCTGACTCCCCCATTCTTGACAATGTTTACTGACCTAACAAAAACAGCAGGATGAGAATCTAGCAGTAGTGGGCCTCTGGTCCGGAACTGCTATTTACGACATTCATGTTGTGCATGGTGATATTCGTTAGTCGTTGGTATAAGGACTGTTTTAGGTGGATTCATATCCAGACCTTTCACCTATACCTATCACTCAGCAATATAAGGAGTATGGTGCATAATCGGAAATATGATGCTATCAAACATTCTTCTTCTTCTAATAACAAGGTCTTCTCCAAATCAATACGTATCGTAACTACCATTATTTAGAATAGCCACTAGATCATACACAGCTAATCGCTACATTAGGGTCGATAGACACCCTTCAATCATTCTATTGTTTGTGGATTTATTCATCTATATGTTAGTACTCTTTATCTATTCAAAGGCGCTTATATTTGCATAAGCTCCTTCCATATCCACGAAACAAGTCAAAGTGATTGCTTTAAGAAATAATTTTTTTTTTATTTTGTTAACCAAAATTTTTGGGGCAAATTTTCTGTTGATTTTCCCTTATGATAGGTATGTAGTCAATAATAAAAAAAAATATTTACCTAAAATGCTCCTGTTACTATAGGTAGAGCATTTATTATTTTTAATGCAAATAATAAATTTATTGAAAATTTTGATATTTTAAGGTTACGAAACATTCGTAGTAAGATAATACTTAATAGTATATTTTATGTTTGTTCAATCACCATAAAACATTCAGTCGCATTAAAATAATGCCATAATGAATAAAGACAGTTTCTTTCCCATCCTCCGATACTACACAAAACAATGGAGTTCTTAAAGACACTAAGAACTATACGTCTGCAAATTAGATACGTTAAAGAGATTAAACACGTAGAATTATTGCAACACATTCGTTAGACAAGCATCCTTCACCCCGGGAGCATCATACACTATACGGTTGTTTAACGTTTCTTTTTATCGTTCTAGGATTTTTATTGTTCACACATATCACATTAACTATTTAAAATATTTTCAAATGTTTTTTATTAAACTTTAAATCAAGACTTATGATTAACTGGATTCTGTAAAAAAAAAAGCAAAAAGTTTCCAGTTTATAGTAAAATTAACCTTTCTTGGTTATTAAAAAAGTCTATTTTTTTCTTTCAGTTTTTGCTTTTCTCAGTTCTTTAATAACGCCAAAGTTCTAACACTTCGGAGTTAAAGAGAAAAAATATATATAATATCATATTTGCGCAAAAGAACTTAATTTTTCTATGATGAAAATATTACCCAAAAACAATGAAGCATGTCTTCTACACAATGGGGTAGTTGTTTACACAATGGTTCATATTGTTGGTAAAATATGAACTTGATCAATAAAATGGTATAGCCTGTAGCGTGTTCACAAACTTTTGGATACACACCCACCCATACACACACACACACACACACACACACATATATATATATATATATATATATATATAATATATATATAAAATGAAAGGTCCGTGTGGACAATAAACACTTTAACACATAGAAAAGAACACAGAAAGACACTACAGAACTCACTTCGATATTTCGACATCCGTCGTCATCGGGAAGAAGTGCGAAGTACTCGCGTTGAGAAGCAAACTGCTACTGGCCTCCAGAGTAACTCGTGGAACTACCGCAATGCTGCCCCCCAGCGGAGGAGAGGAAAAATAGAAATCCCTCCAATATTTATTTAGAAAACAAGATAAAAAATATATAAACTACGAAATAATAATAATAAAAAATAAATAATAATAATAAAAAAATAATAATAATAAAATAATAATAATAATAATAATAAAATAAAAAATAATTAACGGTACAGGTTGAGACCAGGAGGAGAACGAGCCCCAAGGAGGCATATGAATGCCTCTTCGGAAGCTCTAAGGGTGACATGGGAATTAGACTCGGGGATTTGTTTGAGGATTTGTACCCTGAAACAATCATTGAAAGGGAGGTCATGGGAATTAGCATGGATAGCTATGGGTAGGTCTCTGCGCTGACCAACGGACGCCCTGTGATTGTTCATACGCAGGCTCAGCTTGGTTGAAGCCAAGCCAACGTAAAAAGCATCACATCGAGTACACTCCAAACGGTAAACGCAGTTACAGGAAGTGCAAGATGTATCAGAAGGAACAGGATAGGAGTTGTTACTGAGAGGGGAAGTAAAGTAAGGACTGGAGTTAATTAGGGGACAGGTTTGGCAGTTACGGCGTTCACATCGCTTCATCCCTCTGCTAGCACAGGGGCTGTTGGAAATATGGGTAAAAATGGATTAAAAATGGATTTAAGGTTGGAACCAACAACCCCTTCCAATGCTTTTTACGTTGGCTTGGCTTCAACCAAGCTGAGCCTGCGTATGAACAATCACAGGGCGTCCGTTGGTCAGCGCAGAGACCTACCCATAGCTATCCATGCTAATTCCCATGACCTCCCTTTCAATGATTGTTTCAGGGTACAAATCCTCAAACAAATCCCCGAGTCTAATTCCCATGTCACCCTTAGAGCTTCCGAAGAGGCATTCATATGCCTCCTTGGGGCTCGTTCTCCTCCTGGTCTCAACCTGTACCGTTAATTATTTTTTATTTTATTATTATTATTATTATTATTTTATTATTATTATTTTTTTATTATTATTATTATTTTATTATTATTATTATTTTTTTATTATTATTATTTATTTTTTATTATTATTATTTCGTAGTTTATATATTTTTTATCTTGTTTTCTAAATAAATATTGGAGGGATTTCTATTTTTCCTCTCCTCCGCTGGGGGGCAGCATTGCGGTGGTTCCACGAGTTACTCTGGAGGCCAGTAGCAGTTTGCTTCTCAACGCGAGTACTTCGCACTTCTTCCCGATGACGACGGATGTCGAAATATCAAAGTGAGTTCTGTAGTGTCTTTCTGTGTTCTTTTCTATGTGTTAAAGTGTATATATATATATATATGATCAAACCGCAATATGAAATGGGAAGACAAGACTCCCATTTCATATTGTGGTTGGATCATTGACTGTTGTTTCACGTGTTTATGTGAAATCTTTATATATATATATATACTTACACATCAACTAGAAAATGCCAAAAACTGACTTTGAGTACCTCAAAAAATATAAATCCATCAAAATTCCGAAATGGAATTTCACCAATTTTGAAATAAAGTAGAGGTGAAGCAGATTGATGACGGAGTCAGATGATCTAAATTAAGATCTCTTAGAATTTATAGGATCACTCTTCATATACGAGTACAATTATTTATGTCAGTAATCATCAGAATCAGTTATCATGAAAAGTCTAAAATATTCTAGCAGATGAGGGGCATTAACCAACTATTTAGCCATACAACCAATAGAAAACGATAAATGTTAATCTTACATTGCCGGTAAATGTAATGAAAGATGTATAAACATTTTCATTGGAGTATGATATTTTTTATTTTCCCCTGACAACAACTAAATGTCATAGATATTCATAAGTATGTGAGAAATCATTTATAAAAATATGCCAAATTATTCCGAAGGGAAAAGGAGGAAAACAAGCTGTTATATTTAGACCAGACATGATATAATAATATATGATAATAATATAAGTATATAATGTCAATACTGTATATAATTTTATATAATAATAGTTGGTATTTTGATACAAAGTAAGTATTAACAAGTACTTTGCCACGTTTTGTACTGTCGAAAACTATACTGTTCTATAACTTTTAATCTTTGATTTTACTAAAAACAACTTGAAATTAAAATAAAAGGAAGAATGAGTTAAATCAAGTTTTCAACTTTTGGACAATGTGAAACAAATGATTTTATCTTCGTAGCAAGTGATCGTGTCAAAAACCAGAAAAACTTAGAGGTAAATATGTAACTCAGCCGAATTTTCAAGATCGCAAAAAAAAACCTTTGAAAATAAAATGAATAAGTCTATATAAGAGGTTTGGTTTGAGAAGAAAATTTAAAAAATAGAAGTTTTAAACTTGACATAATTTTATATAATTTTACGAAAGTAAAATGAACTTTAATAATGATATACATTAGCGTGTGTATCCTTAATTTGATAGACTTTAATTCTAAGCATACTAGTTCATCATCATGGAACCTCCTTTGCTCAGTTTAGAAGATTCCTCTTTTTTTAAAATAATAGTTGTATTGAAGTTTTCCAACAAAGAATTTGATTAGCAGATGGTGAATAATGAGGTAAATTGTGAATCAGTATAACTGTGTAAATTTATCTGTGAGTTTGAAAAAAAAAAGTCATTTTTAGTTCTCCAGATTTAAAACAAAAACAAAAGTTTTATTAATAGAACTGTAATACAATATGATATTATTTCCATATAATTAGAATGGTGGGAGTTTCATATCAAAGAGTAAGAAGTATTTAGACAAAAAAAGAAACATTAAATCAAAGCTCTGAAGAAATTGAAACATTATCAGTTCAATTGCAATAGGTTCTTTAATCTTTAATGGAAAACCTAAATTATTTATAAAGAGAAGAGGTTAGATTGCACATGTCACAGAATGATTAGATACTTTCAATCACAGAATGCTAAAACAAGAAAATCATGGATTGATGTCAGTTAAAACAATAGTTAAAGAATTTACTCATAGCAGAATATTAAACTTACTAAAACGTTATGCTAATAGTGAATACCTTATGTCAATAATCAATTTCCTGAATTTCTGCAGTGTGACAAAAATATATCTCATTTTTTTTCTTTTACTTCACTCTCTCTCTCTCTCTCTCTCTCTCGCCCTCTCCTTCCCCACTAATCCACTCAGATTTTACAATAAACTATCTATATATTTTCAGGAAGTATCTGTATCTACACATTCACTTGACATAGAGATAAGCTCAGTTGTTCAGGTAACGATTGACTTATAACACTGGGCGAGAGGGCTACACAGTGATTACCATATCCACATTACCAAAAATCTCATTCCTTCCACTTTTTAAACTTCCTTTACAAACCAAACCCATCATATAGACTTATTCATTTTATTTTTAAAGTTTTTTTTTTTTGCAACCTTGAAAATGTCGCAGAGCTCCATTTTTCTGGTCATTGAGACGTTCACTTGTCGCGGAGATAAAATCAGTCGTCGCGCATTGTCCAAAAGTAGATAACTTGATTTAACTGATTTTTCATTTCATTTTAATTTCAAGTTGTTTTTAGTGAAATCAAATCTTTAAAGTCATAGAACAGTATAGTTTTCGACATTACAAACCATGGAAAGTACTTCTTAATACTTTGTATCAAAATAGTAACTATTTTTTACTAATTAACTAAAATCTATAAAAAATATTTGTATTTTGTAAGCATAAAACTATGATTTTTGGTAACCTTACTATATTAAAATAGTGTCATAAAAATTGTACAAATTAAGGGTTGATATAAATTTATACCAAAACAATTACACTAAAAATGCAAATATTAACTTAGAAAATTTCCATCTATACTTATATTTTGGATTAGGTTACTTTTAATTATTTAAAAACAAAAACTTTCTATTACCAAGTTTCAGACTTATCCTAATATTCAAATGACATTGTTAAACTAATTGATCAAGTGTCATTAAATTTTTAAAAAATCTGGAGTGGCCTACACTCAACTTTCCTATAAGTAAATTTAATATCAATCCCCTTGGGTATATAAGATATAATGTTTCATTTAAGCATAATGCAAACATCTAAATGGGAGATGTTTATTAGTCTTTCATTCCTGAGGTAGTCAGATAGTAATGATTGATCGACTTATCAAAATATAAGCTTATTTTTGTATATCACACCACTGATGCAAATAATCTCATTAGTATAACTACAGTAGTAATAACATTTTTGAAAAGCCAAAGTAAAAAAATTATTGCTAGGAAATATTCTCCTGCAAGAGAACATGGCTTTTGTTCAAGTAGCCAGTGGATTTCTTACATCGTTTACTTAACCTCCTTCTACATTGAATATTTAAGCCAAATTTTTAAATTTAAAACAGGAAAATACTCTTATTTTCTCTGACAAACGTCATAAACATCGAAGAGTAAATGTCGTTTTAAGATAATTTATAATTACATTTATTAATCTTCAAACGAAAGATTTCAATTCTGAATTATCTTTTACGATTTTGGTCTTTTATACCCGCGCGTCTTATCCTCAGTTAAACTTGCCCTAGGAGATTTGATCATCTGCTCATCATTCCTGGAGGAGGTTGATTTCTGATCGGCTTTTGGAGACTTCCCACTCATCTCGCCGGATTCTCCTTGTTCTCTTGGTTAAAATTTCGTTTTCCCTGTGCCTGTAGCTCCAACAGGAGCCGAGAAAAACGCGTTTAAAAGTGGGGGCAAAGTACAATCCAGAAATTTTCTGGATTAGGGGATTGGCCCAGAGGACCGGAGATGATGGGAAACTCTCAGGGGGGGGGGGTAAGAAAATAAAAATGGGTAGGGGCCAGGTATATGAAAAAAAAGGAGGGGGGGAGTAAAATCGAAAAAACGCAAAAAACGCTGAAAAATTCGATGAGTGAAGGTTAAGAACTTCTCACTATTGCTCCAAAAAATAAAAAACTTAGAAGAAGACGCACTAAAAGAGTGCTCACGCGCAATGCACTCTCTCTCGATGAAAAATGAGAAAACATTTCCCACGGGGGATGTTCTGAATACCACCAACGATCCAGGAGTCGCCGAATCCCGGATCAGTTCCGCGACAGGTACCATCCAAGGTAGCATGCACAGGTACATCCACAGGTAGCATCCACAGGTACATCCACAGGTAGCATCCACAGGTACATCCACAGGTAGCATCCACAGGTAGCATCCACAGGTATGTACCTATGGATGTACCTGTGGATGTACCTGTGGATTTAAAGAAACTAACTGCGAAGAAAATGTTGTTTTAAGGTGATTTGTTAATTAAAGATGTACGATAATTACATTTATTAATCTCTAAACGAAAGATTCAGATTATGAATTATCATTTACATTTTTGGTCTTTTATAGAATTATCATACTGGGAATTTTAATCTTTAAAATAATAATAATAATAAGCTTCTTAGTATTTAATAAGATCATTTTCCTTCCCCTTTGTCAAATAACATATATACGATTTTTTTCTGAGTGAGCGTTATCATTTTCCTGCACAATATTATTCCTCTTACATCTCTTATAAGTCAATAATATATTTTCATTTTTCCATTAGAAACATCAATTTTATCTCAGTGGATTCGCTCAAAAAATTTCTAAGTCAATGTAAACAATGTAAAAAAATACAAAAAATTCGACAAGTATAGCAGGTGATCTCTTAGTCTAAGATAAACAAAGAGTTTTTATATCGTTATTGCTCTTTCCCGTAATTGAAACTTCATGATTTTTTTTTATCAATTGCTAACTTTTTGTTCCATTTTTGGTCAAATTTCCATTATTTTTTAACGAGCCGTTTGCGTCAAAAAAACATTTTCAGAAAACACAAATCGTACTGTAACGCCCCTTTAGCGAATGTAATTTTAGAAAAAAATATCTCAACTCATTCTCCATATAATGTTCTATTTGTAGGCATAGTTTCATTCTTGTCCGTCAAACAGTATGGCTTGTATCGCTCTCACAAGGTTTGAGATTGAATTATAAGTCAAAATTTGTATATTTTATTGAAAAAAAATTATTTTCTGTTGTTTTAAAATTCTGAATATATTTTTGGTTTGTTGCATTTGTAACTTCAAAGATAATGTGAAAATTTCAAAACTCTAGGGTTATCAGTTTAGGAGAAATAAATGTTTAAAAAAAAAACGGTTTTTGGCAAAAAAAGTGACTTTCCCATCATGCATAATTCTTCCCAAACAATAGGGATCTTCGTCTTTATGAGGCCCATTTTTGTGTAAAATATCAACTTAATCCATCAAAGATTCTGGACCGTAGCGTGGTAACAAGCAATGCTAACACACGCACCCACCCACCCACCCACCCACACACACACACAGACATCATCGTAAAAACGTCATAAAACGACTTCTGGGACCTCAAAACATGTAATTCCGTCAAAATCTCGAGATCGAATTTTTTCACGATCACTATACTTTACTTATAGTAAAGTAAAAAATATACTAATACTAAAGTAATTAATATACTGGGGTAAATACCACACAATTACAGATTGCATAAATAATGAATTAAATTAATAGCTTTATTAAGATGAAAACTGTGAAGAAAACAATGCTGCTATAATACTCGTGATTAGGCCAGATTATTAGTCAAGAGCAATAATTTATTCTTTTTTTATCGTTCTAGTCATACTGCACTGTACAATATATTTTGTATTGAATACAGAATATATTTAATATAGTACATATTGATTACTATGTTACATATTATCTTTAGTTCAGTGAAAAAATCGTGTCTTTGAATTCGTATAATACATATTTTAAAATTATAATATATTGTAACAATGTAAACAGGTGTCCTTCGCATGTCCTTCCTGTAACGATACGGTTGTCCTCCTTATCAAACTGAATTTTATGAACAGATAATTGCTGAGACAAGAACTTGCGAATGCACACATACACATACACACACATCCGCACACACACACACACACACACACATACTATTCATAGATTCTTGAATTCTGTTGTTAATGTTATAATGTTTCCCATTTTTATTGTGTAGTTGTTTTGTAAATCAGTTATATGGTATTTATGTTTGTAAAAAAAAGTTGGATAAATTCGCTTTGAAATGTAATATGTGCGATGCATGCACAACAGAATGAAAGATAGATAGAGAAAAAGAGAGAGAAAGGGAAGATTAGCACAAAAGTATATTTTGTGATATGTTTTTCGGATATTTCAAACATAAAATCCACCTTAAACTTCATTAAGGTTATCATAAAATTTGTTACTTTGAAATTGCTTATAACTATACTTTACTTAAAGTAAAAACTTCACAATAAGCAATAAAAATTGAATCACTATATATAATTTTGATACTATAATTTATTTTAGAGATATGTAAGTCTTTCAACTAAATAGTCTTTAAAAGTTTAATATAGAAAGAATGACCGAGGTATGAAATTCAGGAAAAAATTGATTTTCATGTTCTAAGAGACTAAAATTCTTTTTTACGTACTGTGTGTACGATGTCAGGTACTCGTTAAAGATCTCTACTCTAAATACATTTGAGTTAGGCAAAATTTAGGACTCCCACTGTAGAATCAATCTTCATTGTGTGGTATCACAAATGGCCAATGCTCGGCCTAAGTGTGTTCCCTTGTGGAACTGCCACTGCAACCTAACCTACATACTGTGTGTGATTTACAGATTGCTGTATGCACATCTGAAGTTGTATATTCCTAATACAAATCATTTTTAAAAGTTTTAATACTTGTTTAAAGCTATTTATTTGTTATTTTGTTCCATCAGTTGGGTTTCTGTATTTCAAATAAGTTATATTTCACAAATAACTTATATTTTAATAAGTAACTTGAGCATGACCTTGATATTGAAAAATAAACTGCTACCCTTCTTACAGCATCTCAAGAGATTGAGTAGTGATTGATTTGCACCTGTGTTATCAAGAAAAGCCTTCATTACATTCTGAGATAGACAACTAGTCGAATGTTTGGAGTAGGATGGTCTAGCTATAGTTTTCTTGATGAAATTCTAAGGAATGAACTATTTACTTAATGACCTTCCGTTCAGTACAAGAAGGTTGATTTGATAGTTGGCCTAATTTTGTTCCTGAACAGAAGTAATTTACCTGAACAATTATATTTTTTTAGAGCTTGCAATAGATACAAACATAAGCAGAGTGAAAATATAGATTTTAATTTTTCCGTAGCTAAACTATTTTATTATTCCGTTTGGTAGTGGAAAGTAAACAAGGAGTTAAAACTATTTTTGAATGACAGATCAATTAAGTAAATATAATTAGATCGGTCTATTTGACCCTCGTATAGCGTGGATTGTCAGCATTGATAATTCAGTAGTGGTAGCATTCATTGCCACGTTAAAGAGTCAGACCCAGGCAAACAATATATCAATAAACAACGCTTTCATATGTTCGCTAGTTAGCGAGAAGATCTAGGATTGACTTGACGTTATTTCGAGAGTTAATAAGATTCCTCTTTTGCAGAGTTCCTGCTTGATTCAGATGTCAAAGAAAACACGCCAAACTTATTTAACTTGAGATAGGATGATCTTAACTAGGCAAATTTTTTGTTTTCCTAAAAAAAATATTCAAATTTAGTTTATACTAAATTGAAATACTAAAGTGATATTTGGGCTCTGCCTAGATGATATTGCAGTCACTTAAAAAAATTTAAAACAGGTACCACGTGAATAAGAGCGTAAATGAACCGAAATTTACCCGAAAAACAGCACAACAGGTTTTTTTAACTTACCGTTTAAACCACATATTCGCATATTTCTACAGCTTCCTCTAACTTCTCCATTAACTATTTTAGTTATCTCATCTTCTTGCCGAAATTACCAATATCATCGTGTCTAATACAGAATCATTCAAACACAGTTAAACCATGGTTATAATGTAAAGATATTTAAAAAGATCGAGAGGTACTCAGTCTAATACTCAGTAATCTTCCTTTGCACACCCTCAACAACGCCTTCATATACGACTCATTATACTTACAAACTAAGGCTTCACCTAGACAAGTCGTTAACTTCAGATTCTTATATATTTATTAAAATAAAAAATTTCTGGGTAGATTGCATCAGAAAAGGCTAAAATTATCATGGAATAAAAATATAGTATTTTATAAAGTGAAATTATTTGGATTTTGCGATTGGGATGAGGGGCACGACGTATGCACTCTAATATGTAGAGTCCTTCCAAGCTGAAATATATAGAAAAATCTATTTTGTTTTCATCATAACTCAAGTCAGAAAATTCATTTCAACCTGACTATTACTTTAGATTTCTAGGCTGCTAAATACCGTTAACAATGCTTCTATAAATAACTTTCAGCTCGCCCTAATGCAATCTCTTACATATTGAAGAACAGTTTACAAATTCTTGATAATTTCAAGCGCCAATAATTCGAGATCTACTCGTAATAAAGTGAATTATAGTAAGAATTTGACCCGCCATCAAACATATAAGTATTAATATATTGATTACTACTTAAGAAGAGGTGTAAGTTATTAAGAAATTACAAACAAGTCAAAAAATACATAATTAATCAAAACTACTTGCATTTTGCTTATAATACTTGAGAGTAATTCAGAATTGATATATTTGTAAGTCATATTGAATATATATATATATATGTCTATTCTAATTTAATACTGATATGACTATTTCAGATTATGATGTGTTATAGAGAATACTTACTATTGTTCGACAGTCATAGCATTTTTAATGTAAATTTAAATTAATCTTTAACTGTTTTGAGTAAAAACTTTTATTTGATTTCTCACTCTCAGTGTATATTGCTAGGCTATTGATTCAACAAGTAGAGAACTTTAATGCAATTATACCATCTTATGTATATTTAAGAAAAACAATTAAAATTTTTCTATGGAGATTTGGATTTTTTCAGCTGTTCAAGGAAGTAGTCTGAAAAAAAATAAGATTTAATGGTAAATATTAGTTGATAAAATGGGTTAAAAAGGATATACAATATCACTTAAATCTTATAAATATTATTCATTATTATTTAAAAAATCTTATACAAAATTAGAATCAAGACTGGTCATATTGAGCTAATAAGTATTGTATAACACCTTGTGCAGTTTTTTGGTGACATAATTATGCGTCAAGATTTCATAAAGTCTGCTTATTTATTAAAGTAAAAAAAAAAATATTTTCAGTTATTCCTGATGGTTAACCAAAATTTACGTTAAAAACAGTTAATGAATAAAGATATTCTTCCTATTTTTCATTTTGTTGTTGGGTAATATTGGAGCATGGATAGGTATTTCTTCATTCTTTATGATAATTCGGCCAATATTCGTAAGCTATTTTTTTAGCGATACTTTAAATTTAAAATTTTTTTTATTAAATATTGTCATTCTACAAATTTTTATAAGCTTAGAATATTTCACAATTTTACAATATTTACAGATTTTACAAGGGGCGTTGTAGTATAGATTACTTAGATTAAAAACTTCCCTTTTTCAAAATAGGAGTCCCAGTTTGGTATAATGACGTGTCAAAAATTAATAATGAAACAAGTAAGAGGAGGCTAACTCTTATATGGTTACCTGGAAACAAAGGAATACAGGGGTGTGAGGCAGTGAACCGTCTGCAATAGACTGGAGGAACTGATGAATGGATGAAAAAGAAAGGAGATAAAAGGTGGGTACAACAACTGTGTCTAATTTCGTTTAAAAAACCTCATTTAACTACACTTACTTCTGCAAGAAATTACTATATAATCAACGGCAAGGTTTATAAATATTTACAAAATATGTAACTACGTTTGTTTTCTTTACTACTTACTCTAACAAAATGCATTTAAAGTCATAAGATACGAGTAGAATAGAAGTTGTGGAAACTTTTGATCGCATTCCATCTGAAAGCCAAACAACTGACTTGAAGAGGATAAGGATTTTGTCAGACCATATCTAATTAGTAGAAGGAGGTATATTTTTTTAAGGACAATTATAAAGATCAATAAAAATATTAAAACCTAAAGCTGATTTTAGAAACAAAAAAGGGAGCTCAATAGATCAGATATCGTAGCGCAGTACACGAATTCGATGAAACTATGGCCTCAGTTTGATTGGAATAATAAGCATTTGTTTGATTGTTCTAGATCAATTATATCAAATTTTTGATAACTGACATATGTTTATAGCTACAATTAAAGAAATAAAATCAATAATTTGATTATCTATAAATTTGATAATACACCACCAGAGAGTATGCTATAACTTACTCAGGATAACCTGTTTTGATTCAATCATGTATCTGTGCCTTTCAGGCTATACCATGATTAACCAGAACATCTTGATGCCTTTTCTTACGTGAAGCCCTTTCGCCACGTCACGAAAAACCAAACGACTCCTCACGAATGAGAAAAACGAGACGGTCCTAGTGAAGTGCACAAGGTGGACCTCGTGGAGGCCTGCTTCCACGAACTGCATCAACAAAAAGCTATCAACATAAAACCTTGCAGTTTCTATTAGAATGTTGGTTACTGAGTTCAGAAAAAAAAATTATCGAGAATTACAGTGAAAAAATGAACTGGAAAAAACAAGATAACAGTTAATAGGAAGTTGAGATTTATAAGAAAGAATAGGTAAACAAGAGAAGGGGATTACAAGAAAAGGTATTGGGGAAGGAGAAAGAAGCATCCAGAACCTAACCACATCGCGACCGGCCAGGCAAACATAGGTCCGCAATATCCAGCCATAACCAGCACGGTCCGAATAAATCTAGCAACTTGGGGCTGAAATTGTCAGATCCCACTGAGAGGTGAGAAAAAGTTTTAAAAAAAATAGGTGCGAGGCAGAAAAGAGTGGTTTGGGACCCATATAGCGAACGAGAGTGTATTTGAGCTGGCTTTCTGTCTGAGGACACCTACTAGCCCAAGAACGGTAGGGAGCACCTTAAGCCGCTGTTGTGCCACCACAGTGAGAAGAAGTCTTGAAAAGTACAGGCAATGGCTGTAAAAGACGGGCAAGCGGAACCCCCCCCCCCCCCCCCTCCGGGTCATAAGCCAGGGACACAACCGCACCACCAAACCCCGCAAGAGTAGTGTTGAAAAAGACAGGCGGTAGCCATATAATAAAACCATGTTAGCTACATATGACTAATAAGGTCGGACTCCCACCCAAGCCAGCGCACGAAAGACTTTCCACCCTCGGACGCACATCCAGGCTAACCAACCACCCAGTTGTGGCTTTCTTAGTTCATGTCATGAGGGAACAACCATCCAAGTATGTTGAACGTCGGGAAAAACTCCCATGTCCACCTACCCGTTCCATAACAGACATGTCCCATCGTCTGTTCCATAGGCCGACTGCCCACCCCTCAATCAACATAATTTTAGCCGCTGTGTTCGACTCCTCTCGATAGTTTATTCAGACTAAAGGGAGGCCTCTCCTCAACCTATAACTCTCCACTCTTGTCTGAACCTCGATGTCGATTGGCAATTGTCTAGGAAGCACTTGTGCTGCCAATGCCAAAATAGTTCGATAACCCTTTAAAGCATGTAACAAGGCCCTTCTTCGTCTTAAAATCAATAGCTTCCTGCTCCCAGAATTGATGAATTCTGGCCCATAAGAATCTTGCATTGGCTAAATTTCAAGACCCAGGTAGGTCTTGATATTCTGCATGTCACTGAGAACCTCTCATATGCCTTAGCAGACGACTCTTTAATGTGGTCGCAAAAACCCAAGCCCTGCCCGATCACCATCCCCAGATATCTCACCTTCCTAGTAACCGTGATATATATATATATATATATATATTTCTAGTATACTTATAAAACTCTGATGATTGCGTTTAAATATTTGCACAGACTCTAAATTTCCCATTCTTCTCTTCTCACACTTCTCTAAGTTTCTCACTAACTATAGCCAAAATTTCTATTGTAAACTTCTGTACGTTTTCTCACTAACTATAGCCAAAATTTCTATTGTAAACTTCTGTAAGTTTTCTCACTAACTATAGCCAAAATTTCTATTGTAATTTCTTAATTGTAACTAATTGCACTTTTGTGTATGTTTGATTGTTGAATGATTGTATTATTTCTTATATTTCCTCTGTTTTTTGTAGGCCTGTGAAAAAGGGTTTAAATAAAAACCGAAACGTTGGCAATGAGAGTTTAATTTGAACCTGAAGAACTGACTGAGTCCCGATAAATTTTAGTTTTGTATATATATATTTCATTAAATTGTTTGCCTATCTTTATCTTCTCATATTTCCTAGATACTTTTTCCAGTCTTCTTATTAAGGACTTCCATTGACAGGGAAGAACATAAACGAGTTCACCAAAAGATTTGGTATTATGTTTAAAAGAAGGCCTGCTCCCTAAGTACACAAATATATATATATATATATATATATATATATATATATATATTGTTTTTTGTAAATAAAATAGTAGTACAGTTGTTTTAGTGGTCTGTATAGACTTTCTAACGATTACAATTGAAAATATGATTTGTCTATACTTTTTATATTTAATTTGAATCAACAATTTAAATTAGCCCAAGTAATCTTTAAGAATTTTTTTTTCATTAAAAAGATGGTTGAGAAGACCATTGATAATTCTCATTCTAATATAATTTAATGTTGTAGGGGATGTTCAGTTCAAGTGTTGTGGGCTGAAGTTACGGCTGCAAGGAGGTTCAGAGGGACCGTTATGGACGAGACTAAGTGGAAGAAGGAAAAAAGAGATAGAGTGGGAGTGGAGATGACGGGGAGGGGTGTCGGCCGGATAGGGGTTATTAGCCCTTGTGGAGGGCATCGACCCCCAAGGGTGCACCTGGGCGTTCCCACCCCGCAGGTAGTTGGCTCCAGCCGCGGACCACCAGCTTGGGGAGAGAAACCTCCACTCTCACCGACTACCCACTCAGATTTGTTTCTTTTATTTGATGAATGAAGTAAACTTAAGTGAACTTCATTTATAAAACCATTTTCACCAACAGATCGAAAGAACCTTCTTTAAGTACTCTGCCACGGTAATTAGCCCTCCTAGTTAATTCAATAAGTTATTACGTAACTTTTGAGATAATTGAATTATATCAAACCTATTCCATTAATTACAAAAGCCTATAAAAATCTCCAATAATCCAAATCTAAGATTTAACTAATTAGCTTTTCTTCACAATTAAAGTAATTAATCAATTAAAGTTATGAAATTATTTCTACCAAACATTTACTAAATACTAGAAATGCATTAAAAGGTTTCAGACAGAATGGATTAAGAAAGAAATCGTTTTCTGTTAAGATTTACAAGTCATCCTTTATTTTCTTCTAAGACAAATTTCTTACGTCTAATTCAGCCGGAGCTGATAGACACAGCTGCCAAGTCAGAGACCTTTGCCAGTTTCATCTCCCTCCTAATCGTGAATTAAATATGTGTCAAAGAGTGGACAAACTCTTGATGACCGAAATAACCAAAAAAAGACATGTATCCCTTTAAATTATTTGGTCTGTATAATAACGGATTTATAAAGTAATTAGGAACTACTAATTCATAAACTAATTAGCTGACATGTAATAAATAATTAACCCGTTAAAACTGAATTAAAATATCTTCATTACATAAACTAATGACTATTTATATTTTAAAATAATTGGTGAATACAACAATAACAAGCTTATTGCATTACTTAAAGATGGATTCTCAGGGAATGACATCACATAAACAGTGAATTAAACTCTCAAATATTGCATTTCTGTTTCAAAAAAGTTGAAATACAAAAGTAGACAAAAGTAAGTCTCCTTACTTTTTACTGAGTATCAGAGAGTTTACCATCAACATTAATTCCCTTAACTGGTCCTGTCCTGAATCACATTATTTTTGTATGGTATTTGTAATGTTTTGCTTGGTGCACACATTTTTCTAAAATTTGTTTATAGTTCCTTATCAAAAAATAAGTTTGTTTTGCAGCAAATAATATTTTTTTTTTTTGGGTTGAAGAAACTATTAAAAATCACATACTTTACTTTAATAACTACAGTTATGATAAACTCAAATCCTAATTTAAGTATAAATCCATTCATGTTCCTTCCATATATTTTTGAATCTTTTCTACATTCTCTTATTTATATGAATTTTCCATTTTCTTTTCCCGTAAAGAGAATAGTTATATTTCATTTGAAGATTGTCCATCAGGTTTATTTTATTTAAGTTTTTATTTGTCATGAATTTTATAAAAAAAAAAATGCTTAAAGTTGAGTCCATTTAAGAGTCCTTTGTTTGGCTTTTATCTGGAGAAGACATGGAAGGCAACATTCCAATCTTTTTTCTTTTAGCCTTTTTCATCCTGCACTGTCCTTATTGAACAGAATGTAGTGCTTTCAGCTTCTAAACAACATAGTACGATGTCTAATGTCCATTAACTTTTTAAATATAACTTGAACTTTAATTAAATTCTATTAATATTTAATTTTCAAAAAAAACTAAAAGTTTCCCCTTGATAACATCCATTATGATTACATTTCACTCTTTTAATTGTACTCTAAAAAAAAATTGAATTTTTAGTTATTTTACTTACATTTTTTTTTAAACAAGATTCGAAACACATTAATAATTTACTATCAGTAAAGTGTATTTAACATTAAAGAAATCGATTTTAAGTATATTAAGTTTATAAACGATGAAAAAATATAACAATATTTGTTATGATCTTTAAATAAGAGTAATTTGTATTATAAAAAATATTGTATAAGTAAATTTATCAAAATAAATAGTATTCCAGGCAAAGAAAAAAAAGCCGGCGTAATGAATGCATGCATGCAACTGAATGTGTTACTCCAGGAAGGCAAACAAGGTATTATTTTCTGTATCGCTATTATTTAGACCAGGCATTTTAGGCTATATCCGTTATATCCTTAGTACACGTGAAAAATAAACTACTATTAATATTAAACTCGATGCCTCAAGAGCTCGAGTTTATTTTTAGAATATTTATAAAAGGTGAAAGTAATCTAACAAACATAGTAAATTTATAAAATCAATAAGTATTTATCAACAATTTAAAATAAATTATGCAGACAAGTTGTGTAAACCTTAAAAAAAGTTAATTTATTTTTAAAAGGTAATAGTTTTTCCTTGATTCAGATTTAAAATAATGTTACATGTAAGGCAATAAAAAATTAAATTAACATTCCTGTCTTAGACTAGTGTATTTATACGTCACATTTGTTTCATTAGTAAGTTTAGTATAATGATTGCAGTTTTATAAATAGAGATCTCTTAATGCCATTTTAAATAATTTTTAATTAATAATAATATTTTAATTAATGTCATTTTAAATAATTTTTAATCAATAATAATATTTTAATTAATGTCATTTTAAATAATTTTTAATTAATAATAATATTTTAATTAATGTCATTTTAAATAATTTTTAATCAATAATAATATTTTAATTAATGTCATTTTAAATAATTTTTAATTAATAATAATATTTTAATTAATGTCATTTTATTAATTTTTTTAAGAAGTATAATAGTTAGGAAAAAAATCTTTAAACAGGCTTTTGCTTATATGAACAAAAAATCATATATAAATCATTTGAAATGAATATAACGAAAATATATGAACTTTTATGGGTGTGGACTTATAGACCACACTAGACTGCAGTGTCTAGTAATCGACTTATATTCAATAGCGACAATATTTGAGATTTTGATACAATTTCAGTAAGTTGATACCATTGTTTCTACAAACAAAATATCCGTCATTCATACTTCTGAAACTGTTAGTAATGCTCTAATAAGAGATGGAGCTTCCACGAATAAATTTTAAAAGCTAAAAATTATTCATAATGTTTACATCATACGATTATACAAATGTCGCTTGTTGCATAACAACAAATCAATTAATTATTAAATTTATTATCTATTAGTTTGATAATAATTTTTTATAATAAAATTAAGTCTTTCTTTGAACTTTATTATATGAGAAGTATTTCTTTATAAATTATTTCCCACTGTTTTCCTGTCGATAAATGGGTTTATTCCTTTGGAAATAAACTGCTTAAGTCACGTCACTTTTTACTAACTACATAATCAGAAGTATTCTCCACCGAACTCTGTGACTAAAAATGCTGACATTTTTTAAAAACATTTTTGATTCAAATTAATGAAGTAATAAGAAAGAAAATATTATACTGGGAAATTGTATTAAATAAATATTATTGATGAAAATTAATTGTTTTAAATAGTCGTATATTTCACTTGAGAGAATTAATTATCACCGATTTGAATATCTGTAAAACTAGTGATGTTTATGATGGAAGTGAACATCTTGTTGTGGAACTAAACAAAGTGTCAACGTTGAAAGTAGGGATTACAAACTGAGATCACTTGGACAGACTATGCTAAGCAAGGTGGGCTTAGACTTTGAGCACGAGACCCTAATGCTTTGCCTCTTTAGAGGCGTCAATTATCCTCAACAACACCATCTAGGGCTTCAATCCTATTTGGTTTCTCTATATCACTCTTTTACTATAATCTTATATTCGATAGTGCCATTTATTTAAATCTCAGGTATTATCATACTTACTTTTAACAGTTCTGATGTTGACAAGTGACAAGTGATTTTTTTTTTTTTAGCTACATCCAAGGCACCAAGCACATTACAATTTCTGGACTAAATCTTTAATTGTTGCACAATTCGAAACGGGACGAAATAATTTCGCACCATACATTATTTTCTATAAAGAAACTTTTAAATATAATGATAAAAACAGCTAATTAATATGACGCGTTTCAACATTTGAAAAACATTTGGTAGTTGCCAATGATTAGTTTTCTAATAACAATAGCAAACTGACATAGCTAAAAAATAATAAATATTAAGTTACTAGGTAAAAATATGCTTTATTTAACTTTTTTACAAAATACAACATGCGGTTTTATGAGTTTTTTGTATTCCTACAAATTTTAGAATGCTAGTTTTCCATTATTTAATCAAGTTTATGTTTAGTTTAATGACATATTTAAAAAAATAAATTAACCAACATTTTCTTACTGCTTAATTAATGAGTATCATGTTATAAAAACATATGAAATATACTTTTTTATGATTTATATGAGTTTTTGTTAGTTAGAAAAAATACAAAACTGATCTAAAATTTATAGAGTAGTCCATAATTAATAAACTTCAGTATTGTAAATCTGACAGCAGAAATATTGCACTGTTAAACTCCAGACTGATTATTTTGGGTATCCGAATCTCACTCACAATGGGGTCATAAAAGATTAAGTTAAATCAGGTTGTATACTAACTGTAATTAAGTAACTTGTAAATTTACTTGTATCGTCATAAAATAAATTTGTTAAACAAAAGAAAACATGGCAATTTTTGATAGCGCTCTCATCCTGTTATGACTTGGGTTTCCCTCAGCACGTTATACCACTCACCTTTCTCCCTAGCTTGATCTTTTCTATTACCAACTTCTTCTCAACATTACCAAAATCCACAACAGGATTTGCCCGTTCTCCTGTTTTGCCCGTTTAAAAAGACCCTTAGCTTCTCATCTTTAGTTATTCAGAGTACAAGGACTGTGGAGCTGGAAAATATTTACTACAGTTCTTTATAAGCACTCTTTAGCGACTACCTTAGTAAACTTTTTTTTATTATTTTATATAAGGCAAATAAATTCTTTATTCCAATATGATGGCGTTTCCTCACTCAAATATACTTGTAGACTTAGTTCGTACAATTCATCTTACATTTCTTCGTTCTCATTTTCCAGCATTTTTTCACCATAACCGTCCATTTTAAGGAGCACTTCAAAATTTTGTTTATCATACAAAGCCAGTCCAACTTTTTGATCCCTATATAGCCTGGCAGGTCGAAAAAACACTGAAAAATCTTAAAAAATATTACAACATTAGAAAAGGCAAGAGTTTAAAAGCTAGCAGTTGATATCGTCAAGCTGGTATAATGGACATGTTGCCGTCTTTCGTGTAAGTCGCTCCGATACGGTGGTGACGCAGCTATTGAAAATGTTCTCACCTATTTATTATCGCTGCTACATCCCACACCTCGAACAGCGGAATTTTAAACAAAAAAGGCTCATTTAATTATTGATATTATTTTTCTCCAGGATAAACCTGAGGTGGCTTTATAGTTAATATATAATAATAATAGTGAAAGTAAAGTTGATGTGGGTAGTTAAGGAAGTGTGGACGTAGACTAAGGTCATTTCATCATTAGAGCACCGGAAAAGGAAAAGATGGTCAGTAGCACAAAACAGACTGGATAGAGGTTGAAGTGATATGATGAAATATAGCTGCAGGTACTGCAGTATAAAGAAAGTTTCCGACCTTTCCATTGTATTGATTGAATCAATTAAAAACAGTTTTCCTAGTCGTATCATTCTTTAAAAAAACAATTCTGAGTACTTAACTTCGTAATCCTACTACAGTTTTTCAGGTTATCCCAATTCTGAAGTATCCTTTTTCTCTCTGAAGATAGTTGTCCTATCCTTCTTTTCGTCACAAAGCATTCTCGATTTGACCTATGCTAAGGTCAAGGTCTTTAGTATAACTTCAGACATTATTACTTCCATCTAATGCTTTCTTGTTGTTTTCATCAAGCCATTCTTTTCTTTCTAATGTATTATTATTCCCATTCATCGTCTGCATCTTGTTTACCTGATCTTTCAGTCATTTCTGATTTCCTTGTGTCTTGTCTCTTGCATCCTTGACTCTTTGTAAGGTTTAACTAACTTTTTGTTTAAATTCTTCTTTATACTGCAGTACCTGCAGCTATATTTCATCATATCACTTCACCCTCTATCCAGTCTATTTTGTGCTACTGGCCATCTTTTCCTTTTCCGGTGCTCTAATGGTGAAATGACCTTAGTCTACCCACTTCCTAACTACCCACATCACCTTTACTTGCACTATTATTATTATACATTAGCTATAAACCTATCTCACGTTTATCAGGGAGAAAAATAAAATAATAATAACAATTAAATGGGCCATTTTTTTAAAAAATTCTGCTGTACAAGTTCTGCCATTTCCTTATTGTACCATATCTATATATAAATAAAAGAAAGGTTTTGTCTGTAAATTACTTAAAACTGACACATTTCAAGTTACTTTTACGTTTCATACATTAGGGAAACCAAATCTACCCTTAGAAAAATTTCTGTTTGTCGGTTTGTCCGCCAAATGTTGCCCCAAGTAAACTCAGCCACCATGAAACATAATGAGCTGAAACATTGACACTAGATTTGTATATATCTAACTTAAAATATAAGCTTTGAATGGATTGAAATTCAACATAAAAACGAAGTTATGAACTTTTTATCCGTGTTTGGCCAGCTACAGAGACATGTCTATTTTAAAAATATACAGGTGTAGCAAGTAGGTATTGTTAGTTCATTTTAATTGCATTTGCATTTAAACTCTCAACAAGAGCTTATTGACAAGGTGTTTCCCAGAGTTCAAGATGTACAGTCTATTCAGAATAAACGGCTTTGTGAACGAGCGATTCTCAACCCCTACTAATGTACAGGCAGGAAAAATCAACAAACAAGTTTTTACGCTTTATCAATACGAGGAAAGAAATGACAAGGAGTAGTGATGAGGAAGCAGTTCATATCCAACTGAATTTCTTGACTCCGTGACTGCTCCTGGAGTGCCTACTCAAGAGTATAAACTTAAAGTAGGGACTTTAAACTTTATCGCATTAAACTTAATGCGATATAGTAGCAGTAACAAATTTCATGTTATCAAACTTGAGTGCCCCAAAAATGTACAACGGGCACGACTCTGAGTTCGTACTCTGTACAGATACGCCATAGAGGTGGACATCATGACTGGGTGTGGTACTGGGGACTCTGTGTATATGCCACGAATACCATTGATTCCAAGCAACTATCCGTTTCCATTCAAACGAATCCAATGTGCTGTCAGCGTTTGTTTCTCAATGACGGTAACTAAGTCGCAAGGTGAAAGGTCTATCTACCGCAGGAATTGAAGAGAATGAGACCAAGTGTTTCTCACATGGTCAACTGTATGTTGCTTGTTCAAGAGTCAGAGGTCCCAACTCTTTGTTCTTCCATGAACCTGAAGGACAGACAGCTAATGTGTGTATAGAGAGACATTTACTTAACACTGTAATAATAATGATATTTTCTACTATTCTATAATTTCTAACGATATTTTTAAATACTATGCTACATCTCTGAATTTTTGAACAAGTACCAGTCAAAGACGGACACGTTAGCTAGTCTAAAATACATTTCATGAAAATGGAAATATCTTAAAATTAAAGTCATAAATGAAAACGAAAATCAGTCATAGCAATAGATGAAAAGTTATGGGCAAGAGTTTAAAAAAAAACATGTTTGTCAATTATTATTAATCTGGTAGTAAAATATTTTGTTATAACTAAAATGGTACCGAATGACAAAAAACTAAACTTTCCACTATTAGAACAGGAGGAGAGGTGAACTATAACAGTATGAAGTGGAAAAAATTAGTAAAAATAAGAGTTAAACGAATAAAACATCATGAGATCTTAGCTGAAAAGAAAGGAATGGAAAACTCAAAGAGGCAAAAACACCTGCACCACCATAAGTAAATGTCCAAAGGTAAACAATTGGTAAACGCTTATTTTACACTTTTACAGTTTTGAAGATTTCTAGAAACCCATATGACGTCACAGGAAAAAATAAAGCTTGTAAATGTTGTAGGGAATGAAATTTATAATGAAGGAAATACGTGTTTTTAGTATTTGCTTTGAAATTATTTGTTTTTAAAATATTTAAATATACATATTTTATATTTATATATTCTGATGTAGAAACGATATAAAAAGTCATCTACATAGAACTTTATATAATTAGCAATACCACTTTCATGTATAGTGGTGTACACAGAGGCCCGTTAAAGTGAAAGAAATAACTGATTATTAATAAAATTCCTTGATGCTCCTTGAAACTCAAATATGGTTCAATGCAATATAATTTTTTACAATGGAATATAATCATCTTTGAATATCACAATGACGAACATAAGAGTGAGTCAGGCTAATAGACCATTTTTCAATAATTGTTTTTAATTATACTTCAACTTACTCCAATATTTTTAAACAGTAAACTGTTTAGTATATCAAAGACTGACCCAGTTGGTCAAGAGATTTTTATACAAAATACGAGAAAATATGAGAATTTGCACTAATAGTCTGCGGAAGTTGCCTGCTTATCGGAAAAATATTTCTCCATCAGATCAAATTACTGTGTAGACTTTAATATACTACTTTATATTAATTAATTTGAAGTCAAAAGGAAAACAAAATAATTGTAATTTTGTAAAGAGAATGTTCTATGTTACTGTTTGACTTTCATAATATAAAAATCAAGTCATCAAGTGTTGAAAAACAACCAAAATCAAGTACATTGGTTTTTATTTTAAGTAGAACTACAAATCTGGGACAAAACATATGGTAAATATTAAGGACTTTGAACTGAACCAGGCAGAGGAATAGGCATTTAGCACTACTGCGTTAATCACCTCTACTCATTGTTAGTGAAGTTGCCAAACAATCTGAACTTTCAATTGATTATAAATCTATATTAATTGACTATAGATCAATTTAACTTACAGGGTCTCTTCATTTCCCTTTATGATTGAAAAGGTTTCTATCAGAACTTCTTACTACTTTTATATGAAACTAGCTGATCTACCCAGCGCTTGCCAGGGAAACAATTCAATTCCAACTCTAATAATAAATTACATATAACGAAAACCATTTGAATTTTCTGTAGTTCCATTATACGTAAGTTTTTTTCAGATAAAAGAAATTAATACACAATGTAAATTATAGATTACTCTATATATATATATACTTTTTCGTTGGAAATAGTGTAAACAGTGCGCATAGTGTAAACCAACAGTGCGCTTGGTTTCCCTCTCTTATCTCTCCTGAAGACGGTTCAAACCAAAAATTAGAGACTGTAAGTGTGTGCTTTTGATTTCTCTATGTTTCTTTTTCTACATTGAACTATATATATATATATTATCAAACCACAATGTGAAAAAATGAAAACAAGACTAAGATCTTTCAACCGTAACAAGCGGTCTTTGTCAGAGTCAAAAACTCAGTTGGGTTTTTCCCTTTTTTACATTGTGGTTTGATCATTGATTGTTATTTCACGTGTTTATGCGAAATCTTATATATATATATATATATATATATATATATATATATATATATATATATATATATATAATGTAAAACTGATAATAAATTGCACACATTTTTGTTAAATTAAAACGAAGGTATAAGAAAATAAAAATGATGTAATTGTTATCAATATGAAAGTTACATTTTAAGTTTCTCGAGGAAATTTAAAGAAGTTTCAGTTATAAAATATCTTTTAACTTCTTCCAGTTAAAGACTTGTCAATGGAAAGACAAATATTTTAGGGAGTACTTTGCTCCTATGACTCCCATTTTAGAAACATTTTCCAAACTAACATACCTGATAATAATCTTCTGTCAATACAATAACAATGTCGAATTGAATTGAAACCATTTGATTACACTGAATGCTGTTTTAAGGGGTCTGTAAATATGGAGCCCATAGGCCTTCAAAACAAAACGAAATCAAAATCAAAATATTGTTAGCTTCTCGGGAAAAATTACTTGAGATTCAATTATAAACTTTTTTGTAACACAGGCACTGAGTTGTACATATATAAATGAAACATAACATTAATAATGGAATAAGAAAAACATTGTATCCTAAATTAAATTTGAAACCAATTTTAATAGCTGTCCTTTATAACAGGACTCTTAATTAATTGTTAAATTTTAATTGGATTCTTTTTCAAAATCTTATCTCTTAATAACTGAGATATTTTATTTGATATCATGTTTAATACAACTGGTAGTTGTAGATTCGATTAAACAAATAATAAAAAAATATTTTTGCGAAAAATACAACCAGAAATGTTGAAAGAAGTCTAAAGCCTATACTTTGGCCAAAAGATTTGAATTATGGTTAAAATACTATCATTATTATTCGTAATAATATCATGAATAATAATATATTAAATTATTATTATATTACATTATAATAACATACATTACAATCTAATAATATTATTAATTATATTATTATTATTATGTATTATATTATTATATTATCTACGGGGAGTCCATGATTCCCTCAAAATGAGCTCTGATCAAAATGGAAATAGCACCATTGACTTCCTGGGAAAAAAGTTTTTTGCAAGTTCCTTGTATACATTGTCTATAGGGAAAACATGCAGACACACACACATAAACTATACAGAGAGGCATTTATAAATATATATATATATATATATATATATATATATATATATAATACAAATAAATATTTGTATTATATTAGGTAATATAATACAAACATATATTTCTATTGTATTAGGTAATATAATACTTACATATTGCATAAATGTTCAATTCGGAAATGCGAGGAAGAAAATCATATGTAAGAAATATGAAAAGGTAAAAATTAAATTCATAAATTTAAATATGGAGTTCTATTCAACAAAATATGTATAAAAGAAGGACTTCTCCAAGATTTCACTAATATATATATATATTGCTAATTATTACAATTCAGATATGTTAAATATATTATATATTAAAATATTTAGGCTGTTTATAAGTCTTATTACTATATATTATATAATAAGCGATATTATGATTATTGTAAAATAAATTAATTATTAATGATATAATAATATATTTATAATGAACCATTTATTACAAACTGGAGGAAATATCTGTAGAGTTCTTGTTGTATTTAGTCAGAATGACTTGCCACCTGATGAAATTTGCCGAGCTGGTGATCCCATAAGCTGCATTCTTGATTGATGTGGTTAAGTGTTTGAACACATGATGGATGAGTGCATTATTTAAAATCGCACACAACAAATGCTAAACCAATATTATTTTCCATTTTATTACCGTCAGTGTAGACGGAATCAGTTTCCGGAGGGAGGTCATCTGGTATGCTTGAGCTGTTGGAGTGCATTGCACTTAGGGTGAGGCCTATTGGCTGTCTTGATGGGAACTTCCCAGTTAGCCGGAAGAATTCGCAATAAGTTTATGTACCTCTAGTAACCTAGTATACAAAGTCACTAGCTCTTGCAGTTTGAAGGATGTAAGGAAAAAAGTTGACCAGCACAAAGTATTCATGATAAATTACTCATCTATATGATTTTGTAATTCCTAAAGAAATGCAGCGATGTGATCTCATCACCTGGTGGTGGTATTTATTTTTATTTAATGCTTTGATCCACACAGGGGTTTCATAGGATATTAGAGGCAAGATTGTGCCGTTATATATAAC